>CM046381.1:4177731-4224731 GCA_025413485.1 Ficus microcarpa
AAAACATTTTGCTGTAGGCAGAGTTGTATTTACAATTTATCCTATGTTCTTCATCTATCGTTCCAACAAGGCATGACAACAGGATATATTCTTGTTTTTAAATAGGGCACAAGATAAGAACATTCTATCTTACTACAAACTATAACATACTAGATCGGTATCCAATTCAATTACCATTGGTAATCATAGATACAAATCTTGAGATAATAAATTGGTATCCAATCCGATTACTTTTGGTAATCATAAAATTGTTACTATATTCTTAAGTAACTTAGACTTAGTTTATTTTTCTTCCTTTTTCTTAAAAAATATATTTTTTACTTGAAAATATCTTAACTTTACAAATCAAGTATTTCTTAACATAGATACTTGAAATTTCATGAAATTGCCTTTTGTAAGACATATTATGTATTAAAATTCACTTGTAAAAATTCAAATGGATTTAAACCTATTTGAAACTATTTTCATAAAATCATAGTCTTTTTTAAAGAGGTCATAAAACCGTAAAAATTGATTTCAAAAGACACCTTTAATTTGCTTGAATGTATCTGTGCAAGAAATTTCTTATACCATGCACAGTTTTGTAAATCCTACTATATCTTTAATTTGGTTTAGAATTTGGGAATGTTTTCTTCATAAACTTGTAGATCTTATCGAAACCTACAACTTTCATTTCTTATCTAAAAATTAATTCTACCTTTAACTTACCCATTTTTCCTTTTGAAAGTTCTAGCCGTGTACAAAACTTGGACTGACCAGTTTTGAAAACTTATAAAAACCAAGGCTTTGGAGCTCTTTTTGTGATATCCGAATTTTCTATGTCCATATTTTCTCTTAAGGAATTAAATTCACAATATGTTCATATTCGTGAATAAGCTTAATTTCGAGCTTTTGATCGATTTTATGAATCCTGATGGGTCGAGAAGACTCAAATTTGATTTTTTAAGCTCAAAAACGGACCTTTCAAGTCGAAAGGATCGAAACGGTGCAAAATTTTACAAAAGTCAACTTTGACCGAAAAAGTCAAAGTTTGACCAAAGAAAAGTCAACCCTTTGACTTTTCGAGATTTTTCGAGTTCAACGCGGAACGAGTTCCGATAATTTATTTTGTGAAATAGATAGCAATAATAAGCCGTAAAACGTTCCTAGAAAATCAAGCACACCGAGTTAGAGTTTAAGGGCAAAAAGGATTCGGAAAAATTTGAGAAAAATATTTTTCGATCCAAAATTCACACAGATAAATCTTGTACTTCAATATGAGATAAAAATATTGTGTTTTGAAAAATCACAATATTAAAATTATCTGTGTAGCACAAAGGAGAAGAAAAAATGAGTTTTGGAAGGTAACTAGCCAAGTTAGAACCTAACTAAACTAAACCACCACCCTAGTTACATGTCAACCTTTCTCCACCAACCAAAGCAATTTATTAGCTGCCCTCCACCCTTTTTCCAGCCGGCTGCAACAGCTATGAGAGCAAGGAAAAGAAAAAAAAAAGAGATGGAAAAGAAAGATGGAAAAGAAAGCCTTAAATTAAGGCGAGGAACCACCTACCCTTGTCCATCACTTTCCCATGCATTTAATGCAATTTTCAGCCCTTTCCCCCATCTCATTTTCGGCAGCCCTTCCACACACACACCATGCACGGTTTTTGCTTGAGCAAAAGAGGGAGACACAAGCCTAGATTTAAGGGATAGAAGCCAACCACTTGTCTAATCAAATCCCTTCCATTCTCTCTCTTTTCTTTGTAGTAAAAATAATGAACCAAACCCTTGCATTTCACTCACATTTTCGGCAGCCAAGGGAGAGGAGAGAGAAGAGAGAAAATCAAAGAAAAATTTTGAGGTTTTGAGTCTTAGAGATCCGGTTCTTCAAAGGAGTGAGAGTAAGAAAGAGTTGAGAGATTTTTGTGAGTTTTCTAGGGGGGAGCCGACCAAAGAGAAGGAGAAGAAGAGGTGAGTTGGTTTTGAAAAATTTTCTTGGGTTTGTCTTCTTGAAGTGCACGGTTTTGAGAGGGAAAAAGGAGCCAACAAATTTTCTTGGATCCACTTTTTTTTAGGTTGGCCGTGAGCTTTGTGGTGAGGAGGAGAAGGAGAAATTTTCACAACCAAACTTAGCTTTGGTTGAGGTAAATTTTATACTCCTAAAACCCTTTATTTTGAGCTTGATTTTAGGTTCAAATTAGGTCTTCAATGGGGTTGTATGGACATAAGTCCAATCTCTATTTTGCTCTAGATTTTTGTATGTGCTTGATTTCTAGCTCTAGGGTTGGTTTGGCTTTAAATTCTTGCTTGGTTTGTGTTGATTGTTGTATGAAATTTTTGCTAGAAAACTTAGGTTGTGTGTCCCAAATTTATGGCCGAAAATCTGCCCCTACAGCCCCCCCTTGGATGCATGTAGCCAAGATTGATTTTGTGGTGGTTGTATGTGATGAAATGTTAGAGTAACACCAAAGCAACCCTAGGGTTTTGTTTTTATTTTGGGTTGTAAAAACTGATTAGATCGGATTTTTGGGCTTTATGGGACATTAGAAAACATTGCGTGTTTGAATCGTAGGCTCCCGAAGTGTTCGGTTGAGTTAGATTCGCGAAATAGGACGCAAACCGAAAATGAAACCGAAACTGTCCAGATGGTTGAACCTGACCAGTTTTGGAAAAGTGAGATTTTAAGGCCTCTAGAGGCCGAATGGGTTAAAACTTGAAACACAAAAGTTTCTCAGAACACGTTTTTCTAGAGGACTACATGGACAGAATACCAAAATAAGGCTCCAAAGGCCTTCGTTTTCAACAAAACCCGTGGCTGACCCCTGGGCGCAGTTTCACCAGATTTTTTCGGAGTCAGCCGGTTTCAAAAAAAAAACTGGTATCAATGTAGGCAGAATTTGATTTTTTGCAAAACACAAAATTTTTAGCATTTTTCGATAGCTACAACTTTCGTGAAGACAAGTTTTTCAAATTCCCGACGGATTTTTAAAATAGACGTGTTTAATGAGAGGTGCGCAAGGAATCCGAAAATTCCTTCACCAAAGTTTTTCAAAGTGTTTTCAAAAAAAAATTGTAATGTGTTCTAAACCGTTATTTTAACTGCGAAAACCGTTCCAAAGGCGGGTTTCGACCTTAAATGACATTTATAAGGAATTATTTCAAAGGTCGGAATTTTATAAAGAGTTTTACGGATTTTTGAGAAAAATCTTGTAAAAGTGCAAAAAGGAAGAAAATGTAATTTTAAGTTAAGAAAATTTAAGAAGATGTATTTTTCAAAATAAAAATGGTAATCAAGCCGATTACGGGCCGTAGCCGGGAATAGGACCCGAGTTACCGGGCTTAGGCCCACAAGGCCCAGAATTGACAAGGGTTGACCAGTAGTTGACCAATTGTCAACTTTGGTTGACCCACCATAAGAAAGAGGTAACCTTAACCCTAAGGACTACCATAAGTTAATGGGCCAAGCAAGATGGGTCAAGGCCATTGATCCCATATGCTATAATAGAATGGTAAGCCCAAGGTAGTAAAGAAAAATCCAATAGAAGTTAAAGGAGAAAATTAAGAGGTTATCCAACGTAGCCTCTTAAGGGATTAATCCAGTTCAAATTAATCCCTAGCAGTAAAAGGCCAATTTTGGACAAGTCAGTTATCTGACGGGGACATACAACTAGGTTTCAGTAGGTATGTTGGCTAGGACACCAACATTCTACAATTAGAAACAGAATCTCACCAATGTCCCTTCTCGAGCAGGAGAGGACTCGTAGTTGTGCTCCAGAGCAGGACAGCGTCAGTGAGGCTATAGCAGGAGAAGAGGTAAGTACAACTCCGCCTGCAGCATAGGCATAGGTTGATACTTGCTCAAGTATGTTAGACGCATGCTAGGATCATATGTGGAGTGCTGTTTTGATATGCTCTGTGGTATGATTTATGGTGTGTTAAAATGCTATGTTATGTGGTATGTGTGATATGCCATGTGATATGCTATATGATGTGATAATATGTTATGTATGCAAGAAGAATATGCAAGCCGAGCACGAAAGGTAAAATGCAAAATATGTTATGATTATGTAAAAAGTGACATCACGATGCATGTTCACTAAAATACAAGATAAGATGAAAGAATAAGAAAGTAAGATGGCAAGCAAGCTTGCCTGTGTCGTACCACCCGTCCGAGGTCGGGTTGGACTATGGTTTGAGTTGGACTGGGCTGGCCGCCCCAACCACTCCATAGTCGCACGCCGGGTACAGACACTTAAGTTAAGGGCCCTAAGCAAGATAAGTAAGTAAGTAAGACTGTAGAAAGCTAAAACGATCATAATTGGATCATGCATATGTTATGCTATGCCATGAAATGATTTATTATGTAAGTATGAGACATGTGATGATGTATGACGATATGAAATGTTATGTGACGCTAGGTCAAGTGTAGTGTCGCGGATTAGATAGTTGTGCTTACTGAGCGTTAGCTCATAGTATCTCCTCTATGCTGTAGGTAGGCTGCCTGACAGCAATGGGTGATGCAAGATGGAAGTGCGAGGCAGGACAAACTGTGAAATTGTGGGAATACGATGCCGCTATGCGTTTCGTTCAATACGCATTTTTGTATGTTAAAAACTTTATTCAAGATAAGCTTATTACATGTAGACGTATATAAGCTAATATAAAAAAAAATAAAAAATAAAAATTTTCCGCTGCATTTCGTCAAAATAAAGAAGGACGATAAGTATATAAGTAAGTATGTATATTAAGGTAACGGTCTGTGCTAGGCGGGTCGTTACACTTTTTTCAAAATCTGTCTACACTGCCCCCTAGGATTTTCTATGTTCTACAACTTTGTAGTTTTAACTTTTTCCAAATTCGATCTCTATGGGGCTCAAAATTGAGCTTCCAAAAAACTATCCCAATTATTTTCGAAAACTGGCAGTTTGTATTTTGTGAATTCTTAGCTTAACAATCCGCACACACTATCTCAAATGGTCAAAGCAATGAGCCTACATCAACATGTAGCGCGTTGGTTTCATTATTAAAATTCAACCATTCACTTTTCTCATGTTCTGGAAAAACACAATATTGATAACTTACTTGTTTACCAACTTGTATCTTTAGGTTAATTTTTTAACCAGCATACCCATACTATTCACATCATCATCATCATCTTCATCATTCATAAAATCTCCATACTTAAACATGTGAAAGCATAATCACAAACACATAGTGAGCACACATAACCTTAATACTCATCTTAACGTATAAAATCAAACCCATGCTTAGAGCTAGCAACCAAGATAACCTAAGCATAGATATAGCATAAACCAATGATAAAGGACCATCATATAGGAAAATAAGAAACATGAGCTTATACTCTTACATCCCAGAACTTGAAATACATTTAAATCTCGTAAACTAAAACTTAATGAAAATCTTAGTTAGAGGATCAAGATTATACATCTAGAGCTTGGAAAGATTGCTTCGAGACCTTGGATGAGAGAAAACTTGCTCTACCCCTTCACACCCCAACTGGCCATCACCTCTCTTTCTCTCTCTCTCTCTCTCTCTCTTTTTTTTTTTTTTTTTTTTTTTAAGGCTAGAGAGGAATAGTTGAGAAAGAACTAGAAGTTTGAGAAGCCAACTAAATAGTGCAAGTTTCTACTACCCACCCCTATTTATAGGTGGAAAATTCATAAATTTTCACAATTATTTTTTTTTCTTAAATTCTCCTTGAATTCCATATGGGTCCTTAGTGACAAAATATTTGCCTTTCAAGTCCCCCCTAATTGCCAGCCATGTAGAGTATTGGAGCCAAAATATCCTTTCACACTTATCTACAATTACTTGGCCTCCAAGTAGGGCCATGTTTGGTATTACCTCTTTATATGCAATCCATTTTCTTAATAATCTAGATAATATCAATACTATTTGAACTATCTGTAATAACTAGCTTTTACGATATTACGTTTTCCTTTTTAAAGGAATTTAAGCTGCACCGTGAAGGTGTTTATGAAAAATCCTGATGAGGGTTTTTATTTAATTTTGTGAGTTTTTATGATTTTATAAGACTCAAGAATAATTGCTTAGTCAAGCATATGACCTTTTGAGCAAAAAGATAGAAAAAAATTTTATGATTTTATGATGGTCAACATTTGACCAAAAAAGTCAAAGTTTGACTAAAGAAAGTCAAAATGTTGACTATGACGGTACTGCATGTACGGCAAGCCGTATGGAAAATATACAGCAAAAAACCGTCGTTACGGACAAGATAGTAAGAATAAGATTCAAAACCACTATAGAAAAATCAAGCACAATATTTAGGATATTAAGGGCTAATTGGCTTAAAGCTAGAAGAAAAATTTTTACGCTGTCCAATTATACACAGATAAATTTTGGACTGCAATCTAGTGTAACAATACTGTATTATTAGTAAGAACGGTATTGGAAATATCTGTATTAGCATGAAAATGGACTGCATATTAAGATAAAAGTCAAACAAGGCCTAGAGGGAGTACACCTCATCCAATAGATAATTATGTGAATTTTTGGAATTAAGGAAAATTGTGGAAACAAATCTTGGCTTGTTCTCCAAGGTTATGGCCGGCCACCTAAGAAAGCTAATGGGCAATTATTTTTGCTTCAAGGACTTGGATTAAAAATAAATTAAAAAATTTAATTATTTTTCACCTATAAATAGGTGGAGGGGGGCTCATTTGGTTTTCAAAAATGAGAAAACAACCCTAAACTATGTCCAAAAATTTGCTCACTCCTTTCTCCTAAATCCGAACTTCAAGGAGAAAAAAAAAGGGAATAAGGAAAAGGACTAGGAGGGTGGTCGGATTTTGGTGAAGCAACCATCAAGTAACCGAAAATTTTGGAACCCACTAAGCCAAGGGGAGGCCGATTGTGGAAGGAGAAAAGGGGGAAAAAGTTTGGATCAAAACCTAAATCAATTATTGTGTTGATCAAGGTAAGTCCCCTTTGGCCCCTAAGCTTTTTAATTTGAGCTTTAATTGGAAATTTAAGTGTATTTCAAGTTGGATTTGTAAGACCCGAATTTTTCTATAGACTCATGATTTCCTTATGCATGAGGAATTAAAGTCCATATTATGTGTTTATGGAATATTCCACGAAAATTATGAATATTAATGTGAAATTCATAATTTTATCAGTAAATGTTTGAGTTCTCATTAAAATGGTTATGAGACTCAATAAGTGATTGTTTAGCCATGTATAAAGCCTTTTTTAGAAAAAGGCTTGCTAAAAATCATGATTTTTTGTTGATCAAAGTTTGACCGGAAAAAGTCAAAGTTGACCAAAAAGTCAAAGGTTGACCATAGAGGTCAAAGGTATAACGGTACAATTATATGATAAGCATTATGGAAAATATACTGCGAAAAACCGTCATTACAGACAAGGTAGCAAGATTAAGATTCAAACCATCATAGAAAAATCAAGCACACCAAGTTAGAAATAAAAGGCAAAAAGGACTTTGAAAAATAAGAAAAATTTTATACTGTCCATTTTTACACAGATAAATTTTGGACTGTAGTACAGTATAAAAATACTGTGTATAAGTGAACACAGTATTGAAAATATCTGTATAGCTTAAAAATGGACGTATATTGAAGGAAAAACCAAACAAGCCTTAATTAGGGATGACATCACCTTATCCTTGATTTATGACATCATAATTGTAATGCTCCGAACCACCCACGTAGGTCTGACCACGCGAGTGGGGGAACGTTACCGTTACTTTACTGATCTTAAACCTTAAGCTTAAAACACTTAACCTTTGTAGAAAATTTCAGAATAAAATTTTTTTTTCTTTTAAAACTTCTTTTGAAACTTGAAAGCTTAAACTTCGTTTTGAATCGTGACTTGAAATTAGTACATATATACATAGCGTAACTTGACATTTAAATATACTTGAAAAACTTCATAACTTAAATATAGTGCGGAAATTATGCTTAGTGGTATTCCACACCGCCCTTCACTTGCTGCATCGTCTCCAAGCCCACCAAGTAAAGCTACAGGCCTTTTATCTCTACCTGCAGTATGGAATATATCTGATGAGCTTTCGCTCAGCAAGTACAAACTTTAATCTCACAAAAACATTTTTCATTTTAACATCTTGAAAACATACATCATCATATAACATATGCATGAACCATTTATGTTCATTTATGCATCTTTTATTAATCTTAACTTATTATCTTTTTTTAACATGTGGGCCCATTGTGTATGTACCAGAAGATATAGCGCGCCTCCAGATAAAGTTAGGGTTTGCAAGGTCCCTAACAGTTCTGGGAAACATAATTGATTATACCCTCTCGCATCAACGAGAGGGTGATAATCATAACTTGAACATGAAAAACCCTCCACCTAATGGGAGGTTGGTACGACATTTTACTTGTGTATTTTTACCAAGTAGTTTATCATTGGTGGGCATACCTCATGATGTCACAAAATCATGCACATAGCATATTTTAACATAATATGGCCTCTTTAACACATGGCATTCTTTAAAATATAGCATTCTTTAAAACTTGAAATTCCTTAAATCATGACCTCTTTAAAAACATGATATCTTTAAAATATAGCATCTTTAAAAACATAGCATTTAAACATAGCATAAACATGGCATTTGAACTTGGCATTTAAACATGGCATTGCATATTTGAAAATACATTACTATTTCCATACCACAGGTGAGGTTTGTACTTACCTGAGGTCCTATGCTCTTGACTTATTGTTCCTCGTGATATATCAACAGGTTCCTATTCCTATTGCAATCAAGGTGTAAGATAAGGTTATCTTATCTTACCATAAATTATGATATACGATATTGGTATCCTAACCAGCATCTATGCACAATCTTAGTTGTATGTGCTGTATGTCCCCTCTAATACCTCGTGTTAAACTTGATTGGTCACTTCCTTCTCTTTGGGCTTATGGTTTACTTTTACTTGATCCGTAATCCATTGGGTTATTATCTTATCAATAACCCTAAGTCTTAGCCCAATTCATTAACCTTGGTATCCTTTAGGGTTATATTGGGTAACCCTTAAGGTCAAACTTTTGGTCAACCAAAGTCAACATTTGGTCAACTAAGGTCAACCCCCTTTGGGTCAAACATTGGGCTTTGGGCTTAGCCCAGTAACTCGGATATAACTTCCGGTTACCATTCGAAACCGATTTGCTTACCAACCTTTAGTTTGAAAATTCCATTTTATCTTTGAAAACATTATTTTCTTATCATTTGGAATTTTAAGCAAATTTAGCTTCGAAATTCTTTAATTCTTTTGTAATGATTCATAAAGGTCGTTTAAGATTGAAAACTATCCGTTACGCTTACTTTGCTTGAAATTCCATTCTTTTCCTTATCTTGAAAAAGTTAAGGAATACCTCTTGAAAATCCTAACTTTAAAAATCTCATCTTTCCTTAACTTGGAAAGTTTTGGGTGAATAAGTTCCAAAACTCTTTTCTTAACTTGTAAAAATTCATTTTCTTAAAACAGGCTCCTTAAAATCATTAAGGACTGAAAATCGCCTCTTATGTTCATTTTGCTTTACCTTGGCTTAAAATCTTGAAAACACTTGGCTTACAAAATCTCATTTTCTCTTCTTTAACTTGGAAAGAGTTGAGAAAAAATTCCAAATTCTTAACTTAGCTTATAAAAATTCATGTTTTCAAAACGGACCTTTATAAAAATCATTTAGGGCTGGAAACTACTTTTGGAACAGTTTCCATAGTTAAAACAGTGGGTTTTTGAAGAAAAACAGTTTTTCTGAACTAGTTTTAGAAAATCCTGTGCAGGAATTTTCGGTTCCCTGCACACACTTCGTAAAACAATGTCAGTTTAAAAATCAACTCCGAATTTGAAAAACTTATCTTCACGAAAGTTGTAGCTATCGAAAAATGCTAAAACTTTTATGTTTTACAAAAAATCCAGTTCGGCTTATATTAGTACAAGTTTTTGTTTGAAACTGGCTGACCATTATAACTGGGTCTGGGTAGATCAGCCACGGGTTTTGGTAAAAACGGAGGCCTTTGGAGTCTCATTTTGAGATTCTACCCACATTATCCCCTAGGAAAGACCCTTCCGAACAACTTTCATGTTTTGAGTTTTACCCAGTTCGGCCTCTAAAGGCCTTAAAATTCCACTTTCCCGAAACTGGCCAGTTTTGAATCCGAACTGGCAGTTTCGGTTGCTTAGTCCGGTTTACGTCCTATTTCGTGGAATCTATCTCGACCGATCACATCGGGAGCTTATACATAAGTCAAGCAGCGTTTCTAATGTCCCATACTTCAAGCATGTCAATCCCATGTGCCCATGCAACCCCAAACCGAAAGCTCTAACCTTGGGTTGCATGGTTTCTAGCCTAGCATCAAGATCAAGCATTCACCAACACATCCACCATTGAACTAGCAGCCACACAAGCACTGCCTTGGGCAGATTTTGTGACCAAAAATCAGGAGACATACCAATCACATCTAGCATGCATCCTAACAATTTTTCAAGCATAAATCATACAAGCAAACATCATAAATAAGCCAACCAACCCTAATCCTCTAATCAAGCACACATTTAGCACATTTAGGGCTGAAAATAAATTGGACTTATGTCCTTACAAATCCAACTTGAATCACAAATAAAAATGCTCAACTTGAACTTAATTGAAAGATTTGGGTCAAGATTTACCTTAAACCCAAGTTAGGGTTTGAAATCCCAAATCTCCTTTGGTTCCTTGGCTTCCCTCTAGCTCACGGTTTTGGCTCCAACTAGGCACCCAAAAATTTTTCTTTTGGTTCCTCTCAAAAGCCGAACTCTACCCCAAGATTTTCCCCTCAAAGATTTCAGTTTTTCCTCTCCTTTTTCTCCTTCCAAACCCACGTATTTGGCTGCCCAAAAATGGGTCTCCAAGCTCTTAAAAAATTTTCTTATTTCTACCTAGCAAAGCCGAGTACCTCACAAGCAAAAGCCCCATGGAAGATTTGGTTTTTTTCTCTTCTCTTTCTCACCCTCAAACCCACGGTTTTCTTGCTGAAAATTGGCAAGAGTTTGGTTGCATTTCTTGAATAAAAATGGGTTTATGGGGGGGGGGGGGTATTTATAGAGGAGGGGAGGCTTGGAAAACACACCAAGGGGAGATGTGGAAGGTTCATTCACCTTTCCTTTTTTCCCATGAGGTGGCCGAATGGTGTGGTGGGAGAGCCTCCACATCTTCCAAGCTTAGCTAAGCTTAGTGACCTCACCAATTAAAAGCCACATGATGTCATTCCCTTAAGAAACAAGGGCCTTGTTTGGCTCTTGCTCTCTTTCTCCAAGTAATCCATTTTTCTTGTGCCACACAGATATTTATAATACTGTGCTCCGTGTTTCCATATTGTACTTCGGTCCAAAATTTTTCCGTGTGAAATCGGACCGTAAAAATATCTCTCTTATTTTTCGGAGACCTTTTTGCCCTTAATCTTAACTTGGTGTGCTTGATTTTCTATGGTGGTTTTAAAGCCTATTCTTGCTATCTTGACCATAAAAAATTTTTGCAGTCTCTTCTTATACTGCATTTCATCATATTGCAAAGTCAACGTTTTGACCCGTCCTTGGTCAAACTTTGACTTTCGTAAAATTACATCCTTTTTTGTTCTTTTCGACTCAAAATGCCGTTGCTAATCCCGGCATTTGATTTTGAGTCTTATAGCCGATTCAATGAGAACTCTAACATTAACTAATAAAATTATGAATTTCACATTAATATTCATAATTTTTCATGAAACACCTTATAAGCACATCATACGGACTTCTAATTTCTTATAAATAAGGAAATCACAAGTCCATGAAAATTCCGGATGTTACAATAATTGATTAAATAGCATGGAAAGAATTTTACAAACCTCTAGATGAGGTGAGTTGGCCGGCCACCTAAGGGGGGGAAGTGCAAATATTTGATTTTTGAAGGACTTTTTAGCAATTTTTAGAAAGTTTCCCACACCTATAAATAGGCCTTGAGGGGGGCGGATTTTTGAGCTCCAAAAATCAGAAAATTCAGCCAAACTCTTGCCATTTTTCCTCTCTAAAAATCCAGACTTCCAAGTGTGAGAAAGAGCAAAAAAAAAATTTGAGAATCAAAGGGGTTTTAGTATTAGGGTGATCGGTTTTCCTCTATAGTAACTTCAAGTAAGGATTTTGAAAATTTTTGTGCCCATTTTCTAGGCTTAGGGCCGGCTGTGTGAGGATGGGAAAGTGAGAAAAAATTAAGGTTAGTTTGTGCACGGTTTTGGTTCAAGAAGCCACCAAGAAATCAACCAAACTTTTGGTGTCAATTAGAGAAGCTAGAACCGGTTTTGGAGGTGACCTAGAGGGGGAGATTTTGTGAGCCAAACCCTAGCCCCAAAATCTTGAGTTAATCAAGGTAATTGCCCTAAACCTTAAACCCTTTCAATTAAGCTTTTAATTTGAAATTTAAGTGTATTTCAAGTTGAAATTGTAAGAGTATAAGCTCAATTTATTTTGTGCCCAAGTTAGGTCAATTAGGGTTAGTGCTTGATTTAGAATTAAGGGTGGTTTGATTATGATTTGCATGCTTGCTTTAATTTTCATGATTTGCATGCTAAATGTTTAATTTGTTATATGTCCCCAAGTATGCTCTAGTATGTGGATGAAATTGGTATACTAGGTTTCTAGAACTAAATTAGAATGCTTGGTATGTATGATGCAAACTAAAACCATGCAACCCTAGGTTAGGGCAAATTGGTTAATGGGCTGCATGGATACGATGGGACTGCATGAATGTCAAAGTGGGACGTTATAAAACGCTGCATGCTTGCAATCTAGGCTCCCGCATGTTTGGTTGAGTTAGATTTCGCGCAATAGGACGTAAAACGAATTTAAGAATGGAAACTGCCAGTTCGGATTCAAACTGGCCAGTTTTCTAGAAAGTGGAATTTGAGGCCTTTAGAGGCCGAATTGAGAAAAATGTAAAACATGAAAGTTGTTCAGAACAGTTTGTCCTAGGGGGCCAACGTGAACAGTTTTTCAAAATAAAGCTCCAACGGCCTTTGTTTTTACAAAAACCCATGGCTAACCGTGCCCAGGATTTACACACGGACAGATGAGTTCAAACGAAAATAAGAGCATGTTAAAGTCCGAATTGAGTTTTTCTCAAAACATGAAAGTTTTAGGATTTTTCGAGAGCTAAAACTTTTGTGAAGACAACTTTTTCAAATTCAATCTGGATTTTTAAACTGACACGGATTTCTAAAGACTGTGCAGAGAATAGGAAATTCCTGCACAGGATTTTCTAAAAACAATGTAGAAAACTGTATTTTTCAACAAAATCAATGTTTTGACTGTAAAAACTGTTCCAATGGCAGTTTTCAGTACTTAATGATTTTAAAAAGTCTTACTTTAAATATTACAAATGTTTTTAAGATTTAACAAAGAATTTAAATAGCCAAGTTTTTCCAAGAGAAGGAAAATGGATTTTTAAACCAAAGTTTAGTAAACAAGACGATTACAGGTGGTAATTGGAAGTAAGACCCCGAGTTATAGGGGTTGACTTTTGTTGACTAAGTTTGACCCATAAGAGGTTGACTTTTGTTGACTAAGTTTGACCAAGTAAAATGTTGACTTTGGTTGACTAGGGTTAACCACCTCAAAGGTTACCCAATATAACCCTCTAGGACACCAAGAGTAATAATGGATTAAGGATATTAAGATACAAGCCCAAGGTTAGGATGGTAGCCTAACCCTAATTATATACATATGAGCTTAGTAACCAAAGTTATCTTATGTAACCTAATAAGTAATCATGAGTATGTTAGGGGGGACATATAACTAAGATTATGTGTGAATGTTAGTTAGGTCATCAACATTTTATAATAGGATCCTTATCCTATACTTTTTCAAATAGCAGGAAGTGACCTGCTGTTGCAACCCGTATTGAGGCCACAACACTCAGGACATAGCACACGAGGTAAGTACAAACCTCACTTGCAGTATGGAAGATAGTAATCTATTTTCAAATATGTTTTATGCTATGTTCTATTATACGTAATGCCATGTTTTTAAGAATGACATATTTACAAGTATGCCATGATTACAAATGTGCCATATTTTCAAGTATGCCATATTTACAAAAGTGTCATGTTTGCAAAAATACCATGTTTATAAAATGCCATGTTTACAAAAGTGCCAGTTTACGAAGATGCCATGTTTTCAAAGATGCCATGTTTACAAAAAATACCATGTTTTTAAGATATGCCCATGTTATGAATGAAATATAAGTTATGATATGATATAGTGACATCATGAGATATGTTCACTAATGATAAACCACATGATAAGAACACACAAGTAAGGTGTCGTACCAACCTCCCATCAGGTGGAGGACTATTCATGTTCAAGTTTAATGATTCCCATAATTGTTAGGGACCTTGCAAACCCTAACTTTATCTGGAGAGCGCGCATCTGGTACGTACACAAAGGGGCCCACATGTTAAAGAAATATAATAAGCTCAAGTAAATAATTGATCATAAAAGATTCATAATCGAGCATAAATGGTTCATGCACATGTTATATGATGTTTGGCATGATTTATGTGTTTGTGAGATTATGTTTGTGCTTACTGGACGAAAGCTCATCAGTTATATTTCTTACTGTAGGTAAGAAGCCTGCAGCTTAATTGGTGTTCTATATGTGGATGATGCGGCGGATGAAGGGCGGTGTGAGATACCACTACCCATATTTTCCGTAACCTTTTCTGAGTTAATAGGTTTATGTATATATGTATATATCTCAAAAACAAATTATGTTATATAGTATATCTGGTACTGAAGACTTCAAACGATCTTTTCATTTCAGTATGTATTTAAGACAAGTTTGCTATGAGCTAATCTATGTATATATATGTATGTTGAGAAAAAAAAAATTATTCTCAAATTTGCAAGTAAGATATAGTTAAGTAAGTTTTAAGTTTAAGTTACTAAAATCAAGATGCAAGTTTAAGTAAGTAAAATGACGGCCCTACGTAGGTCGGGGCGTCACAGGATTTGTAAAAGCATAAGCTCATTTTATTTCTAGTGCCCTAGATTAGATTTTAGATTTTGTGCTTGATTAGGTTTATGGGTGGTTTTGATTTATGAGCTATGCATGATTATGTGCTTATGCTTGCATGATTATAGGGTTTGCTTGTATCCTTTATGATGTGGTTATATGTCCCCAATATGCTTAAGGAAGTTTTAGGTGATGCATGCTAGGTTGATAGTATGTGATGAATGATTATGCAAGCCCAAAAGTTTTGCAAATTCTAGCTTGGTGCAAGAACACCCTAGGGTTTCATGTGAATGTACAGTTGAATGTATGATGATGGAATGGTACGTTAGAAAGCTCTGCATGACTGTTTTAGACTCTTGGTGTGACCGGTTAAGTTAGTATGCGCATAATAGGACGTAAAATGAACAGTTTTCTAGAAAGTTGGATTTTAGGGTAAAACTGGCTAGTTTGGGTAAAACTGGCCAGTTTTCTAGAAAGTTGGATTTTAGGCCCTTAGAGGCCGAATTTGGAAAAACTTAAAACATGAAAGTTGTAGAGAAGGGTTTTTCTTAGGGGGTAGTGCAGACAGTTTTCAAAGATAAGGCTCCAATAGCCTTAGTTTTACAAAAATCCGAACCTGGCCATGCCCAGACTTCATGCACGGCCAGGCATGTTCAACAGGGGAAATGAGTAGGTTAGAGACCGAACTGGGTCTCGAGTAAAACATGAAAGTTGTAGGACCTTTCAAGATTAAAAACTTTTGTGAAGAAAATTTTTCCGGATTCAACCCATATTTTTAAATAAAAATTAGATTCCAAAACTGTGCAGAAAACAGAAAATTCCTGCACAAGATTTTATAGTGTAGGAAAAGAACATTCTTGCACATACACTAATAAATTGACTGTGGAAAACTATTCCAAAGGCAATTTCCAACACTTAGTAATTTTTACAAATCCTACTCAAGAATTGCAATTCTTCATAAGTTGAACAAGGATTTTTCTATAAAGTGGACATAAAGTGCAAAGTTTTTCCAAAGTAAAGGAAAGCAAATTTTGGACCCCAAGTTGCTTTAAATTTTGATAATAAGATGATGACCAATGATAACTGGGAATGATACCTGAGTTATTGGATTGGGCCCAAAGCCCAAGGTTACCCATAGTAACCCAATAGGATTCAAATTAGGAGTTTGGGCTTTAGCAACCCAATAAGAGTTGACATAAGTTAAACCCAATACTGGTTCACACCAAAGGTTACCCAGTGTAACCCAACAAGATTCTAAGTTTATTAATGGGCCTAAAACCTAGGGTTACTCCTAGTAACCCAATGGATTACGGATTGCATATGATAAGGCTTAGGCCCAAGGTTAGGAAAAGTAACCTAACACTATTCATGTGTGCTTGGACTTAGTACCCAATGTTACTCTAAGTAACCTAATAAGTTATAATCTTAGTATAGTAAACCATGAACCCTAGGGTTACTTGAAGTAACCAAGTAAGTTATCAAAGAGATTTATGGGGGACATATAACTAAGGTCATGTATGAATATTGATTAGGTTACCAATATTTTATGGTTATGATTATAAAATCCTTACCTATGTCCATTTATATTAGCAGGAGATAACCTGCTGTTGCACCCTGACTTAGAGCAACAAAGTAGAGAACATAGCATACGAGGTAAGTACAAATCCGCCTACAGCATATGCTTTTGTTGTGTTACTTGCCTGAAGTGTTGTATGCCATGATATGACATGATGTATGATATGTTAAAGTTTATGTGATGTTATGATATGATATATGATATGTTAAGTTTATGAAATGTCATGATATGACTTATGAATTATCTATGTGTGACATCACAAAGCATGTTTACCAATCGATAAGAATAAGATCAAAATATGAAATGATAAAAGTTAAGTATGATGGCAAGCAAGCTTGCCTGTGTCATACCGACCCACGTTAAGTCGGGTTAGGTCTATAGTTTGAGTTGGACTGGACTGGACTGGCTGCCCCAACCACTCCATAGCTGCGCGCCCGGTACGGATACTTATGTTAAGGGGCCCATAAGTATGTTAAGCTATGAAAGAATGTTATGAAAGAATAAGAAAGCATAATGAAGCATAAATGGTTCATGCATGGTTGTGGTTATATTACGTTATGTTATGTTTGTTTTGTGTCGCGGATGTAATAGTTGTACTTGCTGAGCGAAAGCTCACGTCTTATATCTATGCTGTAGGTAAGCAACCTATCGACAATCTCTGATGCAAGATAGTGGAGTGTGGCACTACTAGCTGTGAAATGTGGGAATGGTAGCCGCTACGCGTTTTGTCTATTTTATGTTCAAACATTCTTATGTAGTAAACATTTATAAGTAAGTATGTATTCGTGTGAGTTCGCGTTGTATAAAAAAAATTTCTGCTATTTACGCTAAGTAAGTTAAGTATGTAAGATACGTTAAGTATGTAAGTATGTACGGTAGCGGCCTGGGCCAGGCGGGTCTTTACACTATCAACAGTATAGTATTGCTGAACTGTAGTCCAGAATTTATTTGCACTTAACTAGACCGCGTATAGGTATTTCTTAGGACTTGAAACTACTTAGTCCTCCTTGTTACAAATATTATTCCTGATTATTCTAGAGTGATCCCAATCCTTATTCTCAATTCTACATCCCTAATGATGGGTGGCCACATTATAATTTCAATACTGTTTATTATACGGTAGTACCGTCTTAATCATGTCGTAAATTATCCTAGTTATTCATTGGCCAGAAAAAAAATCATAAATCATGGTTATGCCTTTTTCATCATAAGGCCTTATCGTTGACTTAATAAACTATCATTGAGTCTCATAATACTTATAAGAAGTCAAACAGACTCTGATAATCAAATCAGATCATGAGCTTCATGTTGACCTACATAGTATAGACTTAGATTTTCTTTGTAACTAAGGAAATCACAAGTCCGTCAAAAGTTGGGCTGTTACAATTTACCCCCCTTAAAAAATTTTCGTCCTTGAAGATTTAGTGGTTCTAATGCTCCCAAGAATGAAGCTGACTAAGTTATTGGTCCCATGACACTCTGAACCCACTGGATTAGTCAATCTCCTGATCTTATTAACCTGCAAACTGCAGATTGCAAACTGCAAACCGCATACTTCATCATTCTATATACTGCATACTGCATGCTGCATATGTCACGACTCGACCTACATAGGGCCGTCACTTCGTACTTACTTATCCTAAATACCAACTTTGCAATGACCCAATTTTGTGGAGCCGTTGCCTTACCATGCTTACTTAAACATACTTTATCTTAAAACTTACTTTTGCTTTACATTAAAATACGGAAATGTTTTTTTTTTCTTTTTAAACTCAATTTAAAACTCGAAACTCAAAACTTAACATATACTCATACTTATTCATATGGACTCACTCGAGTACCAAGTTCAAAACCACATTTTCACAAATCATACTAGTTATCATATACTAGTATCATCGACTTATCATAACAGACTACAAACACATTTTACAATACATATTTCCAAAACCCGTGGCAATATCCAACCCAAATTTCACAGTCTGTAATGTCATCTCTCCACAGTCTTGCATCAAGCATTGCCAGTAGGTTGCTTACCTACAGCATGAACGTAAGTTATGAGCTTATGCTCAGTAAGTACAACTTTCTATTCTGCAAAACATTTGTAGTAAAAGAAAGCATGAATCAATTATGTTTTCTTATGAATCAATTACGCCTTCTTATGTTAACTTTGTTCTGGACCCCTTACATATCATGTGTGCACGTATCATGATGCATAGCCATGGAGTGGTTAGGGCAGTCAGTCCAATCTAACTCAATCCATGAACCAAATCATTTAACATAGAGTGGTTGTGGCAGCCAATCCAATCCAACTTAAACCATGAACTAAACTGTTTGAACCCACCTTTGTGGCAAGTCAGTACAACACAAGAAAACTTACTTGTCTTATCTTATTATATAAAAACTTGTTCTTAGTTGATCATACTTGAAAACTTGAATCTTAACTGTTTCTTACTTGAAAACTTAATATTGTTCTTATCATGCAATTTGTTATTATTGAACATGCTTTCTTGATGTCACAATAATAAAACATAAAACATAAAACATACGTAAATCATGTAAATCAATGCATGAATTTTGAAAAACATGCAATGTAATAAAAACATTTTGCCCATGCTGTAGGCAGAGTTATACTTACAAATTGTCCTATACTCTTGGTCTATCGTTCCATCAAGGCACGATAATAGGTCATATTCCTGTTTCAAACAGGGCGTAAGATAAAAGTCGTTCTATCTTATTATAAATCATAAAATACTAGATCGGTATCCAATCCGATTACCTTTGGTAATCATAGATATAAATCCTATCATAGTAAACCGGTATCCTATCCGATTACTATTGGTACCTTAATATAGTAAACCGATAACCTATCCGGTTACCATTGGTAATCATGGATACAGGCCCTAACATAACAAATTAGTATTCCATCTGATTACCATCAGTCATATACTTGTTACCATATTCTTATGTTTTGAAAATATCATAACTTTATAAACCAAGTATTTCTTACCATAATACTTGAAATTGCCTTTTATAAAACATAGTACATTTTTAATAATCACTCGGAAATTCCATGGGATTTTAAACCTTTTTGAAACCATTTTCATAAAACGACAGTGTCTTTTTAAAGAGATCATAAGACCTTGAAAACTATTTTTAAAATATCTTTTTAATTTACTAGAATGCATGTGTGCAGGAAATTTCCTGTACCATGCACAGTTTTGAAAATCCCATATTATCTTTAAATCAGTTTAAAAATTGGGAAAAATTCTTCACGAAAGTTGTAGATCTCGTCGAAACCTACAACTTTTGTTTTTTGTTCAAAACTTAATTCTGCTTTTAACTTACTCATTTTTCCTTTTGAAAAATTCTGGCTGTGTACACTATCTACACTGACCAGTTGGGATTTTGATAAAACCAGAGGCATTTGGAGTCTTATTTTCAAAAACTATCTACATCGCCCCCTAGGATTTTCAATTTTCTACAACTTTGCAGTTATAATTTTTTCCAAATTCGGCCTCTAAGGGGCTCAAAATTAAGTTTTCAGAAAACTATCCGGTTAAATCGAAAATTGACAGTTTTGTATTTTGTTGGTTTTTGCTTAAAAATTCATGCACACTACCTCAAATAGTCATAGCCTTGAGCCTACATTAACATGCAATGCATCGAATACATATTTAACATTCAATCATTCACTTGTTCATCTTAATGGAAAACACAATATTTGATAACTTTTCAAGCTTATCAAATTGTGTTTTTAGGTTAATTCCTTAACTAACACACTTAGCATTCACATCATCATCATCATCATTATTTTAATAGATTTATTAATAATTATATTGTTAATAATTTAATTATGTTACTTAAATATTCTTTCTCATATAATAATTAATAATTAATAATTCTAATATTAATAATTAATAATTTGATTAATCTAATAATTAACGTTTGATTAATATCTAGTTAATCATCCATAGTTATTTTGATGATTGTCTCAATGATTAATGATTAATGATTAATTAATCTCTAATTAATCATGTATTATAATTATGTAGTTATTCAATATAATAATCTTAATTATCACGTACTAACTCTTATAATTAATTAATTATTTATTTATTTATTAAATACATTTAGTTATGTATTTATTAATATATTTATTTATTTATCAATCAAGGTAACAATGAGTCACCTAAGTATATACTTCTCATCTATTATTGGGTTTGTAAGGCCTAATCCCCTTGGTTATTAGTTAGGCTAAGGTAGTCTCTTGACATATGCCAAGTAACCCTCTAGTGTACTTTATCTTAGCCTGTTTAAAACTTGTGATTCAATTTTATGAAGTTGGGGTTTTTTACATTATTTGATCATACACTTAATACCAACTCATTTCATAACTAAATATATTCATATGTTATGACTTACCCTTATGTCACATTTTAATGTTTAATTGTTTTATCGGTATATAGAATTTTAATTGTAAATTTATTTTAATTTGAGTATAATCCTATTTTGGACCCTTAATAACTTGTTGGAAGCTTGAAATATCTAGTTTCTATCTTTATATTTTTGTTTTCCAAGATCTTAAGCATTTTAAACATTAATGTGGACATTTTCCTAAGTGTCTTATGGTTAAATCTCAGTTTTCCAGATCACAATACAATATTATGTGATTTATTAAAATTTACGTACATATCCATTTTAAATGAATGATATCTCATTTTGAAGCTTGAGATGTCTACTTTACAGCGGTAAAGTTATTTCCTTTAGTGCTTGAGTGTTTTATACCAGTAACTTAAGTATTGTTACTATTAGTCCCACATTAGTACTACAAGTCCAGATTCATGGGTAAGTTAGAAAAATCATATTCACTTATAACTCCAAATTAGGCAAAAGATATGTCATTAGAAATCTTAAAGTGTCTGTTTTATATGATAAGAATAGTTTTGAGAAACATTATGATTTACTAACCCAAAATATACAAAACCCGTGGCTAGCACAGGGTTAGAGCAAAGACTTTCGGTTCGTAGTCCAAACTTGTAAAATTCATCAAAAATTGCACATTTATCCGTTCAAGGTGTATGATACCTTGTTGGAAAGCTTAAGGAATCTAGTTTTTAGATATATAACTTATAATCTAAACTTTTGAGGCTATAGGGTTCAAAGTACATAAAACCCATGGCTAGACTATACCCCAGAGGTTCATTTTCTCTCTAGTTTTGTGTCACAACTTCAAATGCACATAACTTTAGACATACAAAAGCAAACCAAGTGATTACAAATCCTAAAATGAAGCTTAACCTCTATAAAATCTTATCATATAATTTATTTTATATACCAAAGTTTCTATTGCATGCTATATTACCATAACAACTATAAGCTTTAAGAAAGTTCGTAGATCTTACCGAAATGCTCCATGGATCCTTTAAGCTCCCGGACCTCCAAAGTTCTTCTCAAAAATTTTTCCTAGGTAAGAAGAAGTCTAACATTAATATTATAACTAGAAGTCATGCTTTAATTCTCCAAAAATGACTAAAACACAAAGAATACCATTGGGTTACCTCTAGTAAAACATCCCTAACTCCATTTCACACTTTTTCAAACTTGGTAACGAGGTTGCTTAGAGCTTGAAAATAGACAGAGGAGGGTACTGGAGGAGGGTACTAGAGGGGTGTTAGATGTAGAGAATAGTGTTGGTGATTTTTTTTTTTTTTTTTTTTTTTTTTTTTTTTCTGTTTTGAGCTTGGTGGTGGCTAGAAAAGCTAGGGTTATTGACCTTAACTTGTATGAGAATAAAATGAGGTGTTAGGGGCTTGTCTTTAGCCAACATCTACTATGAAGAAGCTATATTTTGAGGGGTAAAAATGAAAAACTTTTGGCTGATTCACCCCTTGCCTTGCCGCTACTTTTGGGAGGGATTTGTAGTGAAAAGTTTGTTCAACAAAGTAGAGACAAGAAGTCACTTTCGCTTGTCTCTTCTTTGGGTCAACTTGTCAAAATAAACCATTCCATTTCTTACATAAGGTTGCATGCATGCACCACTTTCTTCTTTTTCTCATTGTTCAAGTTTCTTCTTGCTTCTTGACACAAAAAATCCAAATCCCTCTATCGCTTTCTCCTTTTTATTTTATTTTTCTTTCTTCAAATTTTCCACCATTGATCCTAGGTTGTCATCTTTATTCTCATTCATTGGATTTTTCATCACACCTATCCTCACATTAAGCTCTCATTGGTCACTTATCATCCAAAGCATGGCCATTGATTTGCCTAGGATTCTTTAATATAAAATCTACACCATGGATTTCAACCTTGAGTACAATTCTTGATCAATCTCCCACCTTTAGATTTCCTAAGAAAAAACCCAAATTATACAGCTTCTATCTATTTAACACATTAATTTCTCAATCATACTCTCAAAACTTAACTATTGATATGATAAAAAAATAAATAAATACTAAGATTATTAAATTGACCTACTAATAAAAATCATGGTTCTTCCCAATAATTAAAGTTATTCCTCTAATATGACATAGTAAATTTTTCTTATAAATGTATATGTCGTTCAACTCATCTTTTATGTATTTAAAATTTCTCATTTAAATAGAGAAACTCAACATTATTAGATCATCTATCATCATACTAATGATACATATATAATCATTCATGATCTTAAAATTTGATATTCATTAAAATAATTCATTAGAAGTATATTAATGATAGAAATCCCTAATAATAGTTCTGAATCAAGTATATGAATTTCTAAGGCATCACAATCTACCCTCCTTACAAAATTTTTGTCCTCGAAAATTAGAACAAAAATAGATAATTTTTCCTCATTTCATCTTCACATTCCCAAGCAGCTTCCTCAATCTTGTGATTTTGCCATAACATCTTGACAAGGGGTATGGTCTTGTTTCTGAGAGTCTTCTCTTTACAAGCTAGAATTTGCACAAGCTTTTCTCCGATTTAAGTTCGATTTCTAAAAATTCTACACTACCCATAACATAATCATGAAAGTATTCATATGAACAATCATAAACTCTATATTATCAAACCAACAATTCTAAAAATTCGAAAGCATCTCTACTTAAATATTAATCCATAAATATTTAAACTAAAAGAGAAATAACTAGAGTCTTGGTCTGAAAACTACCTCGACTATCGGAGTTTCTGTTGGAGAACTGAAATAAAACCTCCTTGAAAAGAACTTCTTGAAGGGGCTTGGAGGATTTTTTTTCAAACTCTTATGAAGCTTGGATAGTGTTTGGGAGGTGGGAAAATGGGAAGGAATATTTTTGAAGACTAAAGAAAATTTTCTTAAGAAAACTTAAGACTATCTAAGAAAATTTAGTAGAGAGAGTTTCTAGAGAGAGATAAGAGAATGGATTTTGATTTGTGAAGAAATGGTTCATGCTTGCATTATGGACTTCAAAGGTGTATGGAATAAAAAGCTACCGTTGATTGAATTCTTCTACAACAACAGTTATCAGACGACTATCGGGATGGCACCCTATGAAGCACTTTATGCTAAAAAGTGCTGATCACCGTTGCATTGGCATGAAACAAGGAGAAGCAATTGAAAACCATAAATTTCATTATCAAGACCATTGAAGCAATAAAAAAAATACGACAATGAATGAAAGCAGCTCAATATCAACCGAAGAGTTATGTCGATAAGCGAAGGAGGCCCCTTGAATTTCAAAAAGGAGACTACGTTTTCTTAAAGGTAGCATTAATGAAGGGCGTGATTCGATTCGGAAAGAAGGGAAAGTTAAGCCTAAGGTACATAGGACCCTTTAAGATCACAGAATGTGTTGGTAAGGTAGCTTATAGATTAGCAATATCGTCAGAGTTGTCAATAGTGCGCAATGTCTTTTATTTCTTAATGCTAAAGAGATATGTCACGGATCCGTCTCACTTAATAGAACATGAACCAATTCAAGTTCACGAGGACCTCACTTACGAAGAAAAGCCTGTGCAAATTCTGGCTTGTGAAGAGAAGACTCTCAGGAACAAGACCATATCCCTTGTCAAGGTGTTATGGCGAAATCACAAGATCGAGGAAGCCACTTGGGAACATAAAGACAAAATGAGGAAAAATTATCCATTTTTGTTCTAACTTTCGAGGATGAAAATTTTGTAAGGAGGGTAGATTGTGATGCCCTAGAAATTAATAAACTCGATTCATGAACTGTTATTATGAATTTCTTTCATCAAAATTAACAACGTTGACTTTCTCTATTTAAATGAGAAAAAATATATATATATAATGTTACTCGTATTTTCTTTTTCAATTGAGATTTTATGAAAATATTGCGTGTAAAAATTAATTATATACACAATGAATGAATAATCATAATTTTGAAAATTAAAGAAGTGAATTTTATGGCATACCAAGATTTATCTATTAAATTAAATTTAACAATCCTACTATCATTTCAAAAAATTAAAAAAATAAAATAAAATAAAAGAATAAAAAAAAAAGGGTTAAGGGAAGGGGTGCCGTGCATCCCTCCTCTTGCTCAGTGGGTAGCAGTCCACTTAGCCATACAGGCAGGCAGTAAGCCACTGCCTGCTGCCAGTAAACTGGCACCAAAAAATACATTTTTTTTTCTTTTCTTCAAAAAATAGGTTGAACAAGACCGAGGGAGGGGTTGAGAATCCAAAATCCAACCCCTAAACAAGCAAAATAAAGATGACAAGACAAGAAAGAAAAGTTGATTACAATGTGTGATGATGGACTACTTGAATGACTACTCACTAAAACCACTTAGAAATACATGAAAAATTACCAAAACAACCTCCCAACCTATCCTCTTCAACTGAGCACATTTTTGTAGTGATTTAAAATCTAAAAATTTCAATTTTTAACCCATAATAAGGTTTGGTTACAAAATGTTTCTAAGGTTAACCAATAACCACATTTTTCTCTTTCATAAAGACCATACTAGCAAAGAAAAGTTTCTTCTCTTCCTCCCTTCATTGTGGACGAAATTCGTAGATAAGGGAAGCCAAAAATATTCTTCATCTCCTTCCATTCACTCCCAAGATCATTTTTTTATGAGGAGGAAGAGCCATTCTAAGTGTTTTCCAAGGTAAAAACCTATACTTTTTCCACTTGTTTTCTAGAAAGAAAAATGATGTTATAAAAATATATTTAAAGTGATATTTTATTTTCATTCTAGCCCTCTACCTCAAGGATCGAAGAGTGGTTCAAAGCCTTCAAAAAGAGCTAAGAACCTACTACTTTTTTAAGAGATAAATGATTTGTAAACTAGTGGTTTACCAATTTTTTAATAACTTTCCTTTCAAAATTTGTTCTTACAAATAGGAAAATCTTGACATGGTAAATTGTTAAAATATGGTTTTGCTGCCTAGTGAGATAATATATACGATGGTCATGATTTAAGGTGGCTAGAAAACATGATTTGTGTATGGTATATGAAAAAAAGTATTGACGTATGAGAATAGGAGATTATGGCTTGTTGATATGTTATCTCCTCTATTTAATGGAAGCATGAATGATAAGGAAAATATTTTGACATCACAAATAGGTTAGAATAAGAATTAATGATCATAAAATACCAAAAATAACATTTTTGACATAAATATTAATAAATTGAAAAATGGTATTTTGAGTGTGATTTTTATAATCATGTAAGGAAAAAATATTACTCTTGACATAAGCCATAAGAAGAGCTCAAGTTTGATCAGAAATAAAAATATCAAAAATGACGATTTTGCCCTCAAGGGGTGCAAAATCATAATTTCACCAGCCTAAAGACTGTATTTGAATCTAAAACTTTGTAGTCTTGACTAGAGACTTAAAATAGGCCTTGTTGCAAATTTTGGTAATAAATGGATAAGAAATGACCAAAACGCCATTTTGGAATCAAAACATAAATATAGAAAAATTCATGGTAAAAAATGTAAATAATAAAAACTAGTTAAAAATGGGTCCTGATTCTGTGATAACACTTAATAAGAACATTAAGTATAAAAAACATGAACCAAAGGGTATTGGAAACTAATTGAGGCTAAATAAGGACTAAAATGCAAAACTAAATAGATAACGGGTCAAATTATAAAATCTGCTTAGACTATAATTAGGCAGTATCATTGTCACCCTTAAAACAGTATATTAAGCTAAATAAATACAAGAAATAATACGGTTTACATTATGGTTAATTGTACGACCTTAAAAGACATATAGGGGCTTAAATGTAATACATTTATTTGATTGTGTTTAGAAATGTAATAAGTTATAAAAACTATTATGAGAGCTTATGGACACTGTAAACATTATTCTAAGGTCAGGACAAATTTTTAAAAGCCATTCAATAAGTCTAGATTAAAAAGGTTATGTCTAATGACAAAATTATAATTTTGTCAAACTAAGAGGCAAAATGGTAATTTGATAGGAAGAACGTTTTGGACCATAGGTAGAGGTTTTCTGGACCTATAAAACTGTAAGAGCAATTAATAAAAGCTATGGTCAAAAGATTTAACAAGTTTAAGCTTAAAAATGCTTGAATAACCAAAATATGGTCAAATTGGTAATTTAGTACCCGATGGCTCGGTGTCAAGAAATGAACCTACCACTAGACTTGTTGAGATACGATGTAATTGTTGACTAAAACTTGATAAAGACAACAAGGTGTAATGAGCCTTAACAGGTTTAAAACTATAATAAGACCCAATTACAAGTAAATTGGTCGTAATAAACCCAATAAACCCACAACTCACAAAGATGACCCAATATGATATTGGAAGACCATGGTTATCCATGGTCACCTAATAGACCCAAACATGAATAAAGGAGAATTAAGTAAAATAGTGGATAAAAAATTAAGTATTTAAAAAATTAACTCACCAATGGGTTAATAATTAATTAATTTAATATTTAAAATTAATTAATTATTAATTAAGAAATTAATTTATGATAATCATTAAAAATTAAGGATGTTATTCTTTAGAAAAAAACTTAGAAACAAATTAATTATTAATTAAGAGAACATATGCTCATAATCGAAAATGATTCAAATACTTTACTCTAACTATCGGATGTCAATTTAAAATTAGGACACCGCATCGACTTGATGGTAGAACCAGAAACGATCAACACGGATACACAATTACGTGATTTTGGTAAGTTCAAACCTCACCTACATCATGGAATAAAATGTTTTTCATTGTTGATGCTCTATGTTTTCTATGATTTACAAGTGATGGACCTATGAGCTATATGTATTACGTTAATTAGGCATTTAACGTGCATAATTTCTCTTGTACTGATATGATCGACATGCTTCATAGATATATGTGGTAATGATAGATGCATAATAACATATAAATCTATACATTGTCACAAATAATAAGAATAAGGGTAATAAAAGATAGGATTAAGTGTCATACCAACCTCTAACTAGTGAGAGGATATGATAAGAATGAAAGTTATAAAATATGACTTTGGAGATTGTTGGAGGGTCGCTCCCCTAACTTCCCATTGGTTTCACGCATATGGGTATGGCATAGGGCCCTTATGTAGACAAGATATGTACATAATGAAATATAATTGAACACATTTAGATCACATGCATTTTTAAACATTCAGGATGTTACATATGATAATATGATTTTATGAAAATGATTTGTGAGATATTGTTTGTACTTGTTGA
Organism: Ficus microcarpa; assembly: GCA_025413485.1. Taxonomy (NCBI): domain Eukaryota; kingdom Viridiplantae; phylum Streptophyta; class Magnoliopsida; order Rosales; family Moraceae; genus Ficus; species Ficus microcarpa. The sequence continues at coordinate 4,206,013 of CM046381.1, forward strand.
GTGAAAGCTCATATTTATGTGTTCGTGCTGTAGGTAAAGTGGATAAGCAGCCCGCTATTTAGATGTTTTATGAACTGGCAAAGTTGTGCGGAGGCAAAGAAGGACGGGAGTAGGATACCACCTCGAATTTAATTTCTGCATTTAGACTTCTCTAATTATTTTGTATTAACTATATTTATAATTATATTCTAATGTCTTGATACTACTAAACTAGTATGAACACTTTACGGGAGAAAGAATTTAGACTCTTTCCTTTTAATTTACATGAAGTTATAGTTGTTTTTTATTATTATCTAAATATGAATTTGAATAAGATATTTATTAGCTAGAGGTTTTTAATTTCCTCATTTAAAATTTTTAGTAATTCTATCTTTTAAAATACGAATATGATTTTAAAAAAATTCTGTATTTTTAGAATCAAATATAAATAAGTGTTTAGATTAAATTAAATAAGAATAAGTAAGCTAGTTAACGGTTTGAAAAGTCAGAGCGTTACAATGTAAACATCATATTTGGTAAGAACAGATAATTCCATATGTATGCGAATGCCTCTAACATCATCAATAGAATGAGATCTATGATTTCCACATTCAACACAAGGACGTCGAAACTTATCATATTGCATATGAGCTTTGACAAATGACAAATAATTCTTCAACACCATCTTCAAATCATTTACTCAATTTATAAAGTCACGTTCATTTCCTATCCATTTGTAACCCCTAAATCCGAATATTTTCATATTCAATAACCAAGTTTTTGAAATCAAAGTAATGCAAGTAATCAAGCATTCAATAAAATTATCAATTGCATATCAAAATTAATTCCATTGCATAAATAACTCAAAAATCTTCAAAAACAAATTAAAATATACAAAACCTAAAATCATTAATCTAAATACGGAAAAAATAGCAAAAAGAAATTAGTAATCACTTATAAAAAAAATGAGTAGGAGAGGTAGATGGATGGTAGATGGTGAGGGCGACATCCCATGGTAATGGTAGTGGAGTGACTGTTTTCAGAGTTTTTCTATTTTCTTAGTTTTATGAACAAAAATGCCATGTGTCAATAAATATAAATAAAACTAAAATGAAAAGGACATAAAATGATAATTTTACCCTAATAGCAATGATTTATAGCAAAATTAAAGCATTAAAAGAACTAATTAGTCTTTTATCAGTAAAAAGAAAATCTTACTTGTTTTTTTGTTTTTTTTTTTTTTTTTTTCTATAGATTGAAGAACTCTTTTTTTTTTGTTTACTGTTCAGGTGGCCTTTTTTTTTTTTTTTTTCATTTTGCAAGATAATTTTTATCAATTAATTTGTGTTTTCGTAAAATTACCCTTTAATTTTGACCCCCGAGTTCCTTGTCTCTTTCTTGATCCAGCCCCTGGGTTTGTTTGTTGTTCTTTCATTTATTTATTTATTTCCTATTCAAAGTCTTGTTCTTCTAGGTAGATTGAAGGTCTTGTTGTTTCGAGGTAGAAGATGATGAACAGTATCTGAGATTGAGTGTTTTGTTTCATTTTTCTTTTTCCATAGGGTTATTTTAGTAATTCCCTTTAAAAAAAAACATCAACCGAGGCACGTGTACTTTCCCACCCAATTTTTAATGGCTGTAAGGGTTATAACTTTTCAGTAGCTCAAGGATCAACTAATCCGAAAAATAAAAAAAAAAGTTGGAAGACCAATTGGTATCGTTATTAAAAATCCAGAGACCATTGTAACAATTTACCCAAAATATAATATAGATACCGTTTCAAAGGAGGCAACTTCATAAAATAGATACTTACTTGGCTTCATGATAAGCTCTTTCTCAAAAGTCAGAAACCCAGAGCAAAAATAAAAGCATAATATTTCACACGAAATTAATTAAATAATTTCTTTTTATATAAATTGTACATTTTCCCTGAATTTTAGGCCTAGCCATAAAATACCCCTTAACTTTAATGTATAACATCCATTCCCCTCCAACTTAGAACCATTTGCAGATTTTCCCCTTTAATCACATTTTTAATGGAAAATGACATTGACAAATTTAAGGGCATTTTAGTAAAATCCTAAATGCTATTTACTTTTTTTTTTTTAAAGATATATAAGGGTATTGGACCATTAATCAATTTAATATGAAAGTCCAACCTATTAAAAGTTTCAATTTCTGCATAATATTGGTGGGTTCAGAATTTATTTTTTTGAAAATGAGGATAGAAAGTGGGACAACATAAGAAGCGAAAACAAAAAAGGTAAATTACTAGGTTAGTTCCTGAATTTTTAACTTTATGCAACTTTGGTCCCTAAATTTTTTTTCGTAGTTAGAATACTGCTAAATTATTCAAATGTTACTAAATTATGCCTTTACATTAATTTTTGGACTGAATTTGTTAGATACCATCATTTTTTGACAAAATTACTAACAAATTACGTCAAAAATTTAATAGAAAATACTATTATAATAATATTTTAAAAGTTTAAGGGCATTCTAACTGTAAAAAAAAAAAAAAAAAAATCATGGATTAAAGTTATATAAAATTAAAAATTAAGGAATTAAATGAGCAATTTATGAAAAATAAAAAATTTCAGACTTTACGTGCGACTATGGTCAACTTAGGACACCTCTAATACATTTTCGAATACAGTTTCTTTCGTTTTCTTTCTGCTTTCGTTTTGACCGTTTATCCCGTTCCACAAGTTTGTCTAGTTGACTATTCTACCAACCCAAAAAAAAAAAAAAAAAAAGAATAATTGCTTGTCTTTTGACTGGTGACAGGTCATTTGGCCAATGTTTAGTGTAAACTACGGTTCAAAGAAAAATGTCCATTGAAGTGTTTATTATGGGGCCCACAGATGTATGAGGTCTTAGCATGTAGAAAATAATTTGTGTAACGCATGTTATGAAAAGCACCCCTAACGAGTATTGTATCAGTATAAGAGCAATTTTAATGAAATGTTAAATTTTATATCAAATTTAATATTTAATTATTATTGATTAGTATCCACTTTTTCATACATTAATTACAATATAAAAATAGATATAATCTTGAAAATAAAATATTTGTTCATCAACCAGTGAATAAAACCAAAATGAACCACGACAATTCATTATTTAAATAATTTAATTAATTGATAACCGGCAATTAGAGTTTGAGTACATAGGCCCACCTGGACCCATGCAAGCACTACTTGGGGGACGCCTGACATGGCCAATATGGAGATAGTCTATTAGTAGGGAAATGGCCTAACGACACCTGTTTTAACTGTCGTAAATCATGCCTAAGACCTTTCTTGCCTCAAGGAGAGACTGAAAAGTCCTTTGGGATGTGTTGGCTCTAACGGCATTCCTTGCCTGGGCGAGCTCGAACATCCCTCTGGAGCTTTTCAAGCTTCCTGTTCACAAGAAGTCGATCTTTCGACTTGATCTTCGACTCTATGACAGGGTATTGTTTTAGACTAACTACATACGGACCATATCAGTGTGATGACTGGTAATCCATTACCAGCAGACTAACTCAAATACCACGGATCACTGTATAGATTATAATATATCTACAGGGACTCCTAAAGTATATCACAAGGGTATTTAGCTGGACATAATTGTTGAAAGACTGAAATATTATTGATAAAAGTTTTTACAGGTAGTCTCTGCCTTCTCGAGGAAGGGGAGTGCTCCTTTTATAGGAGAAACGAGTAGAAGGGAGTTCGGATTTGAAATGCGGACTTTACACATATTTTACAAATAGTTGGAGAACATTATTGAGGCCTTAGAACATGGCCGACAAGAGGAAATGGGAGGCCAAAACATCGGGCCGAAAGTTACGGAAAGATAAAAAGAAACGTCGGGTTAGATTCTGCCGACATTACAAAACAAAAAAACTTTTTTGTACATTTAGACAGATGTGCTGGACAGCTGGAGTGTTTCTTTCTTCGAAGGAGAAAGTGGAGGGTGACGTGAGCTCTTACGTCATGGGGCATTATGGCTGTCTTTACCAGTTTGGCCTGTTGGTATTTTCCTTTTCTGCCAGGTGTGCGGCTTCTATCTCATCTATTATGCGAAGGATTTCTTCCCGTTGTTTGTCATCTTCCCATGCATTGTCGTCAATCCAATCAGAGTAGGGAAAGGTGTGGGTCTGTTGTGAGAGAACGTAATGAGTCTCCTGTGGGGTGAGGTCATACTTGAATGTACAAGTATGTGAGGCCTGTGGTTGGTCTTGGGATATTGGTGAAATGGAGATCCCAAGTTTTTTGAGGAGTTCTAGGTCAAGTTCAAGTGGCTCCTGGTCATTTGGGTCTTGTGCAAATTGTATTAACTGGAACTCTTCTTCAAAAGAGGGGCCTTCAGATTGAAATCTGACTGGTTGGGACTCATCTGCTTTTTCTATTGAGTTGGGAAGCTGTACTGGTTCTGAGTTGGCTGAGCTGGAACCTGGTGCAGTTGAGCTGGAAGCCGGCTTGTTAGCTTCGTCGAGAATCTTTTTGAACTGTTGGGTGTATTTGGTTGGAAGATTATCCCATGGAGCGTCTTCGCTTGGCTTGGGCCATATTTCGTCTGGGATTTCCCTGTTCGATATAAAGAGTAATTTTTTAATATACCTAACATGGGGGTTTCCCATAGGAGAGAGTGGCCATTCATGTGATCCATAGACTTCAAGCTTTGGGGCATATGCTACTTCTTCATTTCCTAGGTTCTTGCAGTTGAGACTGAGGAAGAAGATGGTATAGCATCTGTCAAGTGCTTCAACAGGGATTTGGGCAACTCCTGGGTACCTTAGTGTGAACTTGTCCCATTCTGTCGTAAGGTTCTGTTCCCAAATATTGAGTGGGGCAAACCATGAAAGGAGATCCATCTGGGTCTTATAGGGTTCTCGGAGATTTGGTCGTTCTCTGAAGCTTCTTATGGAAGTTCTAAAGGGGATGGTGTGGACTTCTATGGCTATGGTGTAGACACTGGCAAGATACCAAAAGAAAAAGGTTATGAACCTTGGCATGAATCAGGTTTGTCTGATTGGGAAGATTCTTGCAAATGGGTAGGTAGGATGAAAACACAAGTCATGGAGAAGGGGTTCTCCATACATCCTGATGAGGGCTTTCTGGATTTTGAGGGCTTGGTTGATAGCTTTTGATTTTGGATTTTTTGAGAGAGTGACTTTTGTAGCATCTTTTGGAAATGTTGGTGGAAACATGGCTACAATGTTTTGGTTATTGGAGGAGGAGGCCATTGTTATGGTAAAGATGAGTGGGATGATATTGTGTTTGGTAGTGATGATATTTATAGGAGGCCGGGAGAGGAAATCAGGGATGACATTATTTTTTCCTTTAATATGTGAAATATCAAAGGAATATTGTGAGAACCATGCGGCTAGTCTGAGTAATTGAGCATTTACCGCTTTGTTTGGTTTGAATTTGAGCATTCCTTTTGAGGCGGCAAAGTCTGTCTCGACTAGAAAGTGGTGTCCAATCAAGTGAAACTCGAATTTCATGATTCCTTGTTTTATAGCTAGGAGCTCCTTGAAAATAGAGTGATGATGGAGCTGGGAATCTTTGAACTTTCCACTTTTGTATCCACATATCCGTCTGTTTCGTTTTTCATCCTGTTCATAAAGAACTGCTCCCCAATAATTTTGGCTTGCGTCCATCTGTAGAATTCTTTTGCCTGTAGAGGGAATCTGTAGTGGAGGCAAGTCTTGCATCTTCTTTTTCAGCTTTTGTACGGCTTCAGTATGGAGGGAGGACCATGGTGGAGGGTCCTTTCTGAGCATTTCTTCAAGGGGGGCCGTATACTGGGAGAGCTTTGGGACAAAATCTATGAGATAATTGACTATCCCGAGAAATTGTTGGACTTGAATCTTTGAAAGTTGATCCGGAAACTTAGTTAATTCATGGGCTATATGAGGTTGGGCCTCATATTGTCCATTATTTAACTTCATTCCCAAAAACTCAATATTGGATTGGCCTAGTATCATCTTTTTTTCTGATAACATGATACCATTCTGTCGAGTAAGGGCTTCGAATTGGGCCAAAAAGATCAAGTGGGTTTCCTGTGATGGTGAGAACAGGAGGATGTCATCAATGTAGATCAGGGCTTGATTTAGAATTGGGCTATATATACGGGTCATGGCTTTCTGGAATAATGATGGAGCTGTTTTAAGGCCAAAGGGCATAACAGTCCATTGGAAATGATGGTTGGGTATGGAGAAAGCTGTTTTGGGCCGATCTGTGGATTTTATTCCTAACTGCCAGAATCCTGCTTTCAAGTCAAATTTTGAGAATATTCTTGCATGGGAAAGACTTGAGAACAGTGTCTGTTTATTGGGCAGAGGGAATTTATCATCGGCAAGGAAATAGTTGAGAGGTTGATAATTAATTACCAATCTCTGCTTACCCCGTATCTGTTCTGATCTTTTGTTGACGTAGAATGCATGACATGCCCATGGTGAGTTTGTTGGTTCAATTAGCCCTTGTTGTCTGAGTTCTTCACATTCTTCAGTGGCCATCTTCTGATGTTCTGGACTCAATCCTGGATGACTTGCTTTGGTTAGATTGATGTCTTCATTTTGTTTGAACGGAAGGGAAATGAAGAAATCTTCATTTTTCCATAGTGGCTTGTTGCATTTCTGCAGGAATTCAGAATGAGTTGTGGCACACGAGTGTTGTATGAGCTTCTGTCTGATGTCCTGATAAGGATCTTGGTGTAGTTGGAAGTAATTTGGTATCGACTCCCATGCAGTAAAATACTGCTTGTATGCCAGACCATGAGGAAGGATTTTTAATCCTGGTTTCTTCATGTACAGATCAAATCCTATAATCAGATCTTTACCAGGCAATTTTGATCCAATAATCCGATGGATTAATGAACATCCTGGAAAGAATTCTAATTTAATAGGCTTACTGATTAGATCTGTGCAGAAGACTTCTCCATTTGCTGCATAGAAGAACTGTTTGTTCTTTTTCCAGTAGGCTGGAGGGAGGATGTCTGGATTCATGATGGAGTATGAAGCACCGGTATCAAAGAAAGCAGCTACCCGAATAGGGTTAGCATACTTAGAGGGTAGGACCTTTATTGAGATGATTGGAAGCTTTTGTGCCAAGTTGACAGCATTCATCTGGAAAGCTTGTCCTTGCTCTTGTTCTGAGTCTGATTCAGACTGAATGGAACTAGCATCTGTTTCAGAGTCTGAGAGCTGGAGTACACAAAGCGTTTGCTCATTGACTTCTTCATCAGCAGAGAAGACTGATTCCACTTCATTATCTGAAAGTGAAATTCCTGTTTCTTTTCTGATATGAGCAATCATCTTCTGTGTCTTGGCTTTAGGACAATTCTTCATGAAATGCTTCTTGCTACCACAGATGAAACATCTGGTGGATCTTCCTTTACCGAAATTCTTTCTTCTTCGGAGGAATTTCCATGAACCTTTCTTCTTCGAGAAGAACTTGTTTCTTTTGAAACCATTTTTTCTTCTAAATTTTCGGGTTCTGGGGGGTGGCTTGGAAGAGCATGAGGAGCATGAGCATCGTGGTATAGGATCCTTAGGGCATTTGGTGTAGAGCTCCTTGTTGATGCAGAGTTTGTCAAGCTTCCTTGTTTGTTTCATATACTCCTGGAGAAACTTATTTTGAGAACACATCTTATCAATAGCTTTGAAGATGTATTGACAAATTTCTCCAAATGTCGTGTCTGCAATCTTTTTGTTTGCTGCAGATAGAATCCTGTAGGTTTCTTCTCCTAATGGTTCTGGAATTAAGGAGAGAAAAGCTTGCTTCAGGTTTGGATCATTGAGTCCTCCAATCAAGTAGAATCTTCTGGACATCTTTTGGAGGTGTACTTCAAGATCTTTTTTGAACATAGAACAGCACTTCATCTTGAAGTATTCTGATCGAGCTTTTTCCACAGTCTGGGTTTCTTCACCACAGAATTCTAGTTTTATTTGGGCTAGTGCTCCTTCAACTGATTCTGTTTGGAGGAATATAAGCTGTCTGTATTCACCTAGACTCATCCACCATTCTTGTAAGATTCCTACAAATCTTGAGACAAAGTCTAACAAGATCTGTCGGGATTGAGAGTTGGGCTTCTGTATCTGGAGGATCAGAAACGCTTTAAACTCTTGGAATCTATCTCTCCATTTTGAAGGAGGGATATCATCTAGAGTGAACGTTTGAAATTTTCCATTGGAGGCTGTTGACTGGGATTGTCGATGCTGGCGAGGTGGTTGATCTACTTCTTCCGTTTCATCATGAACCTCTGTTATTTCTGGTTCATCAGCTGGTTGGTTCATCATGATTGGTTGAGGAGTTGTCGATGTCTGTTCTTGTTTCTCTTCTGGTTCAGAGAGTTCAGATGACCAGTCTGAATCTTCTGGAGCTGTTTCTTCTTCTTCTGATGAAGAGGGGATAAGCTATTGGATGTGGATCTGCGGTAGTTGTTCTGTGCAGTGATCCTTGATTATCTTTGTCAGGGGATTCTGATTTGTTTGTTGTACCATCATTTGAAAGGAAGTGGAGCCTTGCTCTTTCTGTTTTCCTTTCTGTTGTTTTCGAGCATCATCTTCGTCTAGTAGTCTCATAAGGCGTCGAACATGGTCTTCTTGCTGAGAGACTACTGGTAATGGTTGCTCTTGCTTCGGGATGGTAGTAAATTGCCATGGTACAGCTTCTGGAATTGAGAATCCTGTCTGGGCTTGTGATCTGAGAGCAGCCAGTTGAGTCTGTAGATACTTCATTTCTGCTTCTTTTTCCAAAAATAATCTGTTGGAGAAAGAAGTTGTGTTGGCTAGTCTCATTAGCTCTTGATGTACCATTTGGATCTGTGTTTCGAGTCTCTCTAGTATTGTCTGAGATTTTATCAGTCCAATGTTTAACTGATCAATCTTAGACTCTACTCGGGAGATCTTGTGATCGATCCTCTGGAGAACCTTGTTCTGTGCTACAAGGTTTTCTGACTGCCAATTTAGGACTTCTTCGGCGGGGCTGATCCTTTTTGTGGATCCATCTGGCTCAATGGTTCTAGGATTTAACACTTTTGGCTATCTTGTTTCGGTTCCATCACTGGTGGTTGTGGCTTGTATCGGAGGAAAGTTTTCATCATATGAGTCCGAAGACATCATATGTATCTGGGGAATAGCCGACTGAGGAACTAAACTGGACGGGCCAAGTAGTGATTGTCCGTACTTTTGTAAGTACTTCTGGGCCTGTTTATAACAGGGGAGTACTGGAGGAACTGTTGGTGGAGATGGAGGAGATGGGTTTCTCTTGGGATGGTCATCTCGATCTTCATTCCATCCTGTTGGGATGACTGGTACATCTGTTCTTGGTGGTGGGGAATATTTGACTATATAATCAAATTTTCCTGATGGTTGTCCGAGAGTTACAACATCTGTGTCTCCGTCTTGTAATCGCCGTTTTAGATTTTTGCCTGAGCTAATCTTCTTGGGGTGGCTTTGAGAGTCTTCTTTCCGGGAATCCTTAATACAACCTGGGCAGTAACAGATATCCCAATAACAGTGTCCTGTTTGGGATTTCTGAGCATATTGAGGCTTGCCGTCAGGTTTGAATGAAAGGATTTCAGCTTTGATCCTGTCAAGATTGATAGGAATCATCATGTGCTGTGTGGGGAAGAGACTGCTTGGCCCTTCTTCAGGCTTCTCGAAGGTGATCAAGGTTGATCCATCCTTCTGGGTTGTGAATCTTGCTTCCGAGGATTGGACTGCAGCATAAGATTGGTGCAGTTTCTCATAATTGGTTACCCATGAGCTTGGAAGGATTTTCTTCAATTCCTCGGTTGAAATCTGTTGTGGGATCTGCTTACACATCGGAACATGTTGAGAGTCCGTTGTGATCATTAGAGCATCGGCGATTCCTGGAAGAGTGAGATCCAGAGCATGATTCTGGATGCGATAGACCATCTGGTAGTGCAGGGTGGAAGATATGCAATTTGGATCTATATCGATTCCTGTAATTTGCAGTTGTACCTTGAGGGCTTTCAGAAGACATGGGTCTTGCAGGGACACGCAGAAATTAGGAAACATCGTCGTGATGATGGTGCCTGCATTTAATGGGGTCTGTATAGTTGCAATAACTGCGTCTCTGTATCGCTTGTGTCGGGAGTCCAATAGTGCAAGCCGTGCAGCTACTGGAAGGCCTTTTCTTCCATGAAAGGTAAGGGCCAATCTGATTGCTCCAAAATGGAGGTGAGTAAAGCCTTGTGCTTGCCACTGTGGAGGGTATTCTGGAGGAATTTCTAGAGACACAAAGTGTTCTTGTGTGGTGGCAGGAAGGTTACACTGGCTAAACTTTGTAGATTGGATATATTCTTTTATAGTTTTAGGGCCTGATCGTATAAGTTGTTTAATGGTTCGGGTAAGGGGATTTATTGGCTTGACAAAGGCATGGTATGGGTTTATGAGTGGAAGTTCTTCAGAAGTAATTTTATGTTCATCAGGAACATAATTTAGTTCATAAAGAAAATCTAACTTAGAGGCAGAAGATTTTCGGGTAGAGGGAGAAGAAAGAGTAAAAGGTGCAGGAGTAGGTTGGATTGCAGAAGAGGAAGGGTTATCATTGTTTGAGGTTTCCATGGTTGAGAAGACGATATACTTTTCAGAGTATATAGACTATATTATTTATCTATACAGTTTTTCCATGGCTCTGATACCACTTGGGGGACGCTTGACATGGCCAATATGGAGATAGTCTATTAGTAGGGAAATGGTCTAACGACACCTGCTTTAACTGTCGTAAATCTTACAAGAATGGTGGATGAGTCTAGGTGAATACAAACAGCTTATGTTCCTCCAAACAGAATCAGTTGAAGGAGCACTAGCCCAAATAAAACTAGAATTCTGTGGTGAAGAAACCCAGACTGTGGAAAAAGCTCGATCAGAATACTTCAAGATGAAGTGATGTTCTATGTTCAAAAAAGATCTTGAAGCACACCTCCAAAAGATGTCCAGAAGATTCTACTTGATTGGAGGACTCAATGATCCAAACCTGAAGCAGGCTCTTCTCTCCTCAATTCCAGAACCATTAGGAGAAGAAACCTGCAGGATTCTATCTGCAGCAAACAAAAAGATTGCAGACACGACATTTGGAGAAATTTGTCAATACATCTTCAAAGCTATTGATAAGATGTGTTCTCAAAATAAGTTTCTCCAGGAGTATATGAAAAAAACAAGGAAGCTTGACAAACTCTGCATCAACAAGGAGCTCTACACCAAATGCCCTAAGGATCCTACACCAGGATGCTCATGCTCCTCATGCTCTTCCAAGCCACCCCCCAGAACCCGAAAATTTAGAAGAAAAAAGGGTTTCAAAAGAAACAAGTTCTTCTCGAAGAAGAAAGGTTCGTGGAAATTCCTCCGAAGAAGAAAGAATTTCGGTAAAGGAAGATCCACCAGATGTTTCATCTATGGCAGCAAGAAGCATTTCATGAAGAATTGTCCTAAAGCCAAGACACAGAAGATGATTGCTCATATCAGAAAAGAAACAGGAATTTCACTTTCAGATAATGAAGTGGAATCAGTCTTCTCTGCTGATGAAGAAGTCAATGAGCAAACGCTTCGTGTACTCCAGCTCTCAGACTCTGAAACAGATGCTAGTTCTATTCTGTCCGAATCAGACTCAGAACAAGAGCAAGGACAAGCTTTCTAGATGAATGCTGTCAACTTGGCACAAAAGCTTCCAATCATCTCAATGAAGGTCCTACCCTCTAAGTATGCTAACCCTATTCGGGTAGCTGCTTTCTTTGATACCGGTGCTTCATACTCCATCATGAATCCAGACATCCTCCCTCCAGCCTACTGGAAAAAGAACAAACAGTTCTTCTATGCAGCAAATGGAGAAGTCTTCTGCACAGATCTAATCAGTAAGCCTATTAAATTAGAATTCTTTCCAGGATGTTCATTAATCCATCGGATTATTGGATCAAAATTGCCTGGTAAAGATCTGATTATAGGATTTGATCTGTACATGAAGAAACCAGGATTAAAAATCCTTCCTCATGGTCTGGCATACAAGCAGTATTTTACTGCATGGGAGTCGATACCAAATTACTTCCAACTACACCAAGATCCTTATCAGGACATCAGACAGAAGCTCATACAACACTCGTGTGCCACAACTCATTCTGAATTCCTGCAGAAATGCAACAAGCCACTATGGAAAAATGAAGATTTCTTCATTTCCCTTCCGTTCAAACAAAATGAAGACATCAATCCAACCAAAGCAAGTCATCCAGGATTGAGTCCAGAACATCAGAAGATGGCCACTGAAGAATGTGAAGAACTCAGACAACAAGGGCTAATTGAACCAACAAACTCACCATGGGCATGTCATGCATTCTACGTCAACAAAAGATCAGAACAGATACGGGGTAAGCAGAGATTGGTAATTAATTATCAACCTCTCAACTATTTCCTTGCCGATGATAAATTCCCTCTGCCCAATAAACAGACACTGTTCTCAAGTCTTTCCCATGCAAGAATATTCTCAAAATTTGACTTGAAAGCAGGATTCTGGTAGTTAGGAATAAAATCCACAGATCGGCCCAAAACAGCTTTCTTCATACCCAACCATCATTTCTAATGGACTGTTATGCCCTTTGGCCTTAAAACAGCTCCATCATTATTCCAGAAAGCCATGACCCGTATATATAGCCCAATTCTAAATCAAGCCCTGATCTACATTGATGGCATCCTCCTGTTCTCACCATCACAGGAAACCCACTTGATCCTTTTGGCCCAATTCGAAGCCCTTACTCGACAGAATGGTATCATGTTATCAGAAAAAAAGATGATACTAGGCCAATCCAATATTGAGTTTTTGGGAATGAAGTTAAATAATGGACAATATGAGGCCCAACCTCATATAGCCCATGAATTAACTAAGTTTCCGGATCAACTCTCAAAGATTCAAGTCCAACAATTTCTCGGGATAGTCAATTATCTCAGAGATTTTGTCCCAAAGCTCTCCCAGTATACGTCCCCCCTTGAAGAAATGCTCAGAAAGGACCCTCCACCATGGTCTTCCCTCCATACTGAAGCCGTACAAAAGCTGAAAAAGAAGATGCAAGACTTGCCTCCACTACAGATTCCCTCTACAGGCAAAAGAATTCTCCAGACGGACGTAAGCCAAAATTATTGGGGAGCAGTTCTTTATGAACAGGATGAAAAAGGAAACAGACGGATATGTGGATACAAAAGTGGAAAGTTCAAAGATTCCGAGCTCCATCATCACTCTACCTTCAAGGAGCTCCTAGCTATAAAGCAAGGAATCATGAAATTCGAGTTTCACTTGATTGGACACCACTTTCTAGTCGAGACAGACTTTGCCGCCTCAAAAGGAATGCTCAAATTCAAACCAAACAAAACGGTAAATGCTCAATTACTCAGAGTAGCCGCATGGTTCTCACAATATTCCTTTGATATTTCATATATTAAAGGAAAAAATAATGTCATCCCTGATTTCCTCTCCCGCCCTCCTATAAATATCATCACTACCAAACACAATATCATCCCACTCATCTTTACCATAACAATGGCCTCCTCCTCCAATAACCAAAACATTGTAGCCATGTTTCCACCAACATTTCCAAAAGATGCTACAAAAGTCACTCTCTCAAAAAATTCAAAATCAAAAGCTATCAACTAAGCCTTCAAAATCCAGAAAGCCCTCATCAGGACGTATGGAGAACCCCTTCTCCATGACTTGTGTTTTCATCCTACCTACCCATTTGCAAGAATCTTCCCAATCAGACAGACCTAGTTCATGCCAAGGTTCATAACCTTTTTCTTTTGGTATCTTGCCAGTATCTACACCATAGCCATAGAAGTCCACACCATCCCCTTTAGAACTTCCATAAGAAGCTTCAGAGAACGACCAGATCTCCGAGAACCCTATAAGACCCAGATGGATTTCCTTTCATGGTTTGCCCCACTCAATATTTGGGAACAGTACCTTACGACAGAATGGGACAAGTTCACACTAAGGTACCCAGGAGTTGCCCAAATCCCTGTTGAAGCACTTGACAGATGCTACACCATCTTCTTCCTCAGTCTCAACTGCAAGAACCTAGGAAATGAAGAAGTAGCATATGCCCCAAAGCTTGAAGTCTATGGATCACATGAATGGCCACTCTCTCCTATGGGAAACCCCCATGTTAGGTATATTGAAAAATTACTCTTTATATCAAACAGGGAAATCCCAGACGAAATATGGCCTAAGCCAAGCGAAGACGCTCCATGGGATAATCTTCCAACCAAATACACCCAACAGTTCAAAAAGATTCTCGACGAAGCTAACAAGCCGGCTTCCAGCTCAACTGCACCAGGTTCCAGCTCAGCCAACTCAGAACCAGTACAGCTTCCCAACTCAATAGAAAAAACAGATGAGTCCCAACCAGTCAGATTTCAATCTGAAGGCCCCTCTTTTGAAGAAGAGTTCCAGTTCATACAATTTGCACAAGACCCAAATGATCAGGAGCCACTTGAACTTGACCTAGAACTCCTCAAAAAACTGGGGATCTCCATCTTACCAATATCCCAAGACCAACCACAAGCCTCACATACTTGTACATTCAAGAATGACCTCACCCCACAGGAGACTCATTACGTTCCCTTACAACAGACCCACACCTTTCCCTACTCTGATTGGATTGACGACAATGCATGGGTAGATGACAAACAACGGGAAGAAATCCTTCGCATAATAGATGAGATAGAAGCCGCACACCTGGCAGAAAAGGAAAATACCAACAGGCCAAACTGGTAAAGACAGCCATAATGCCCCATGACGTAAGAGCTCACGTCACCTTCCACTTTCTCCTTCGAAGAAAGAAACACTCCAGCTGTCCAGCACATCTGTCTAAATGTACAAAAAAGTTTTTTTGTTTTGTAATGTCGGTAGAATCTAACCCGACGTTTCTTTTTATCTTTCCGTAACTTTCGGCCCGATGTTTTGGCCTCCCATTTCCTCTTGTCGGCCATGTTCTAAGGCCTCAATAATGTTCTCCAACTATTTGTAAAATATGTGTAAAGTCCGGATTTCAAATCCGAACTCCCTTCTACTCGTTTCTCCTATAAAAGGAGCACTCCCCTTCCTCGAGAAGGCAGAGACCACCTGTAAAAACTTTTATCAATAATATTTCAGTCTTTCAACAATTATGTCCAGCTAAATACCCTTGTGATATACTTTAGAAGTCCCTGTAGATATATTATAATCTATATAGTGATCCGTGGTATTTGAGTTAGTCTGCTGGTAATGGATTACCAGTCATCACATTGATATGGTCCGTATGTAGGTAGTCTGAAACGATACCCTGTCATAGAGTCGAAGATCAAGTCGAAAGATCGACTTCTTGTGAACAGGAAGCTTGAAAAGCTCCAGAGGGATGTTCGAGCTCGCCCAGGCAAGGAGTGCCGTTAGAGCCAACACATCCCAAAGGACTTTTCAGTCTCTCCTTGAGGCAAGAAAGGTCTTAGGCATGATTTACGACAGTTAAAGCAGGTATCGTTAGGCCATTTCCCTACTAATAGACTATCTCCATATTGGCCATGTCAGGCGTCCCCCAAGTGATAATCTATACAGTGATCCGTGGTATTTGAGTTAGTCTGCTGGTAATGGATTACCAGTCATCACACTAATATGGTCCGTATGTAGGTAGTCTGAAACGATACCCTGTCATAGAGTCGAAGATCAAGTCGAAAGATCGACTTCTTGTGAACAGGAAGCTTGAAAAGCTCCAGAGGGATGTTCGAGCTCGCCCAGGCAAAGAGTGCCGTTAGAGCCAACACATCCCAAAGGACTTTTCAGTCTCTCCTTGAGGCAAGAAAGGTCTTAGGCATGATTTACGACAGTTAAAGCAGGTGTCGTTAGGCCATTTCCCTACTAATAGACTATCTCCATATTGGCCATGTCAGGCGTCCCCCAAGTGTCGATGATAATTTTGTATTGTTAAAAATCGCATTAAAAAAAAAAGTCCGGGACACTTGGATGACAATTACCATATGACATTGAATTTATATTGAATTTATACTTTATGTAACAAATTAAATATCAGTTGTGCGTGGAAAAATTTTATTTTGTAGGATAAAACAAGTACTGTGTAGTAATTGATTTTTATCGGTCGATGAAGATTAATTACCGTGATTATAAAAATTATTATTAATTATTTGAAACAAATAATTATAAGTTTTTAATTAATGGTAGTATACATGGCGAAAATTAATTAGAGTAAATTGCACTGTAGATGTATTAGGAGAACGACATGTGGCACCTGCCTGTGGCACATGTCACATGCACATGGGGATGTGCGTGCATCTACTCCTCCCTAGGGGAGTAGGCGTGGTCCTCAATTAATGACGGGCAGTGATGTAATTTTACATCTCGCTAACCTTAGACTTGGTATTATAAACAGACCCTAATAAGTGTCTCCTAGGACGTATTATTTTTTGCGTCCATCTAGTATTCGTGGTCTCTTCCTTTTAGAGAAAAGAAACCTCAACCATTAAGGATTGGAACGGAGAAAACTGAGAAAGCGAGAATTGGCCGGTGCCCACAAACCGTTTTTTCTAAGGGCTTGTTTGCTTCATCATTTCATTTCAACTCAAACTGTACTTTTTTTTTTTTGTTTTTTTCCCAAAAAGTTTTTTGTCTTTTCTGAAAATTCAAAAAAATTTACTATTACAATTAAAATATTTCAACTCAAACTAACAAACCAAACGAACCCTAAGTTGAAGAGAATAACGTGCAAGGCCTTGGGTAGAGAAGCCTTAGAGGATCTACTGCCTTATGAGGATTGTTCATTGTGTGAAACATTGACAAAACACTATACATAAATATTAGCAATAGGATAAATTGGGCAGTCTCACTTTTTTTGAGAATAGATAAATGTGGAATTAATAAGTAAAGAGACCACCACTTAATAGTATGAGACCTTTTTAGGATAAAGTTTAAGAGCAAAGTTATGGACGCCGAGGTCAAAAAATAGACAATATTATACCAAATAGAGGCATGGGTAATTACAAATAGAATCAGAGCTTATACTCAACGTACGTATGGCCAACAAGAACATTGGCCTCTAAAAGAAAAGGTGATTGTGACAGTTATTTATTCATACAAGGAAAAGAGTAAACAGTGCAATCTCAAATCGCTTTGAAATGGATTACACCCAAGTATTCATTCCACAAATTAGTAAGTATAGATTTCCTAAGTGGGCATAGGGCCTAGTATATATTGATATTGCTAACATGTCGTTAAGTTAATTGCAGGTGATACCGACAAGGGCTTTAATACGCTTAAGAATTCATTTTTTAGGGAAAAGATAAGTAATTTAATAATTATAAAGTTTTACATTAGTTTTATATTGCTTATAGGATGATAGATTACCCATGTATAATTGATTTGGTATATGATAGGCTAAGTCATGAATAGATGAGTTCGAACGCCGTTAATTTAGAGGCTTGGACAAGCCTTAAGCGTTGACATATGGGTGCTATGGCGCTCCAAGGGCTCTTTTGGGCCAAAAATCCGAGCCCGAAGTGCCGCGACGCACATTAAATATATGTAGTATGTGGACAAGATATTAGTTCGGAAATTAGTATGTGGTCTGGCCCATAATCGACTAGGCATATGCATACTTCGTGTCGCCTTGGGTCTAGCCCATCAAAGTTTTGTGATGTACTCATACTAGTTGAAAATTAAATCCTTGGGCCCAGCACGGCCCCATCAACCAAGACAAATCTCATTCTCATGCTCATGCATACTCGTGCTTTTATCATGCCTAGTCCAATAAGATTATTCGACAGCCCAATGAACCATTATTAAGAAGAAGAAGAAGAAGAAAAAAAAAAAACCTTGAGTTTCTTAAATTCGTAAACTTAATTATTACAACCACTTCAAAAGAAAGAGAGAGACTAGACAAATTGAATGAAAATGAAAACCATCATATAGTATCATCGTGCTCCATGTGCAATGTCAAGCTTGACTCGTGTCCATGTAATGTTCGTGCTTAACATCGTATTGTTTTGTGCTGAGTCTACATGCATAAAAACTATGAGCCCAACACGATTCAATGCCTCATGCCGTGCTTAGTCCACCTAATATAATATTTTGCCATGTCATCATGCTTGTATTAATCATTTAATTTGTTTGGATTTGTATAGGAGTTTTTCTTTGTATTTAAATATTTCGTATTAATTATATTTTGTACTAGTTATATTGGTGATGATTATGACGAGGGGTCATTCGTAAATGTATTCTTTTAAAAGTTGTTTCCGGTGTTGTGTTGATTAAATATGTACGCTAGTTTAATTTTGTTTTTTTAATTATTGAATTATATTTGCTTATGCAAAGACGTACCTATTAGAGTTTTATTTTTTTCTTCAAATTTTATTTGCATTTGACTTTAGGTAAATTGTTGTTAAAAAGTAGAGGATTTTCATTAAAATTGACACTTCAAGAATAGTATACATTTCATGATGGTTATAAACTGTCGTCATTTGTCATAAACTTAAGACTAGACTTATAATGACACTACCAATCGACATCGAATCTAGTTTTATTGACCGCAAATGTCGTGAATCAAAATAAGGCTGCTATGAGTGACATTTTTCTACAGAAGAAAAGTGCTACAAACTTTTGTTATTTTTATCAAGAGTGCTCAGATTCACACTGCGAGGCTAGTAGATTCGTTGCCAAAGTGAAAAGGATCAGTGGATTCGAAGTAAACAATAAAAT
>CM046381.1:4224831-4249831 GCA_025413485.1 Ficus microcarpa
TTCTAAAGAAAAAAAATTGAAGATATAGTAGCTAAGTGTACTTCAGTTAGTCTTCCTCGTGATTTTCACAGTCAAGCCATACCCACTAATTAAATGAATATGACTGCTAAGATAAGTAAGTAAATTAAGTAATTTAAGTAAGTTAAGTAACAGCCACGTAAGTCGGATCGTTACACGAAATTTATTTTATTGAAAACAAGGATGGAAAGTGGGACAACAGAAAAAGCAAAAACGAAATGGGTAAATAACTAGGTTAGTTCCTGAACTTTTAACTTCGTACAACTTTAGTCCCTGAACTTCTTTTCGTAGCTGAAATGCCCCTAAACTAATAAAATGTTGCTACAATAGTCCTTAACATTAATTTTTAGATTGAATTCGTTAGTTGGCATCACTTTGTAACCAAATTAGTAACGGGTTTTGTTTAAAAATTAATATAAATGACTATTTTAATAACATTTTAATAGTTTAGGTCTATTCTCTTTTTTTTTTTTTTTTTGGCAGCCGAAATGATTATAAACTTTTAAAAAAGTTAGTATAGTAATTTTTTTGGTTAAATTTTTAACATAATCAATAGTTGGCACCACTTTTTGATAAATTATTAACATATATCGTCAAAAAATAGATAAAAATGACTGTTGTAGTAATATTTTAAAAATTTAGAGGTATTTTAAGTATGAAAAAAAGTTAATAGACTAAAATTATACGAGATTAAAAAGTTAAGAGACTAAATAAGTAATTTATGAAAAAAACAAAAATTCTAGATTTTAGATGCGACGGCCAACTTAGGACACCTCTGAGACATTTCCGAATACAGTTTCGTTCCTTTTCTTCCTGCTTTCGTTTTGACCGTTCATCCCGTTCCACAAGTTTGTCTAGTTGACTGTTCCACCAACCAAAAAAAAAAAAAAAAAAAGAAAAAATATTCCTTGTCTTTTGACTGGTGACAGGTCATTTAGTCAATGTTTAATGTAAACTACTGTTCAAAGAAAAATCTTTATGAAAATGTTGATTATGGGGTCCACAGATGTCAAAGGGTCTTGGCATATAGAAAATAATTTGTGTTACGCAGATTACGGAAAGCACCCCTAACGAGTATTTGTATTAGTATAAAAGTATCACTCATAAAATATTAAATTATTATATCAATGATAAATTTTGATATTTAGATGAAAAAAGCACTTTAATGATTGCTATTTTTGATATTAAATTCATCATATATTAAAATTTGTAAAAAATTTACAATAAAATATAACAAATGTCAACTTTAATGTTTGAGTATTATGGATTGATGTTATTTTTTTAAGTAACCATACAATATCCAAATAGATATAATCTTGAAAACAAAAATATAAAATATTTGTTATCAACCAGTGAATAAAAAAAAAAACAACGACAAGTCATTAATTAAATAATTTAATTAATTGATAGCCCACAAATAGAGTTTTGAGTACAAGGGCCCACCTGGACCCATGCAAGCACTACATGCAAGCTCTACCGCACTGGTAGATGTAGTAGGAGAACGACACGTGGCAGTACCTGTGCCACATGTCACACGCACATGGTGATGTGTGTGCGTCTGCTTCTCCCCTAGACTGCTATTATAAAAAGACCCTAATAAGTGTCTTCTAGTACATATAATTTTTTACGTCCATCTAGGATTCCGTCTCCCCCTTTTAGACAACTGATAAAGCGAGAATTTGCTGGTGCCACAAACCGTTTTTTATAAGTTGAAGAGAATTGCGTGGAAGGTTTTCGGTTGAGACGCCTTGGAGGATCTACCGTCCTATGAGGATTTTTCGATGTGTGAAACATTGACGGAACACTGTACATAAATATTATTAATAAAATAAGTTGTGCAGTTTTACATCTGTTGATAATTGATATATATAATTGTTATATAAATAAAGAGATAACTACTTAATTGTATGAGGTCTTTATAGGGTAAAGTTTAATAGCAAAGCTATGCAGGCCGAGATCCAAAATATATAATATATAACAAAAGGAAGCATTAATCATTAGAAATAGAATCAGAGCTTATATTCAACCAGAAGTATAGCCAATAAGAACGTTGGTCTTTAAAAGGAGGGATGATTATTATAGTCATTTGTTTATATAAGAAAAAGAGTAAGCTGTGCAATTTCATATCACTTTGGAATAGATAACACTTAAGTATTCATTCAATAAGTTAATAAGTAGAGATTTCCTAAGTGATCATAGGACCTGGTATATAATCATATTGCTAACATGTTGTTAAGTTAGGTGACGGCGACAAGGGATTCAATATGCTTAAGAATTCTTGTTTTAGGTGAAAGATAAGTAAAGTAAGAATTATAAATTTTATGTTAGTTTTATTAAGAATTATAAAGTTTTACGTTAGTTTTATATTGATTATTGGATGATAGATTGCCCATGTATAATTGATTTGGTGTAAAATAGGCTAAGGCATAAATAGATGAGTTTGAACGCCGCTAGTTAGAGGCTTGGACTAGCCTCGGGCGTCGACATACAGGCACTATGGCACTCTGGGGGCTCTTTCGGGCTAAAAACCCGAGCCCAGTGCGCAGCAATGCTCATGAAATATATGTTTCTTTTCGTGTACAAGAAATTAGTTTGGAAAAACATCCAACTTCGTTTTTTTTTTTTTTTAGAATGAAAAATAGTCAACTCTAATGTCAAACGCATATCTAATAGAATCAATATTAAACATACGGTTAATTATGCTTCTATTTGGAACACATTTGAAATGAGAATTTTATATTAAAATTAGTTGATTTTTCAAAAATTAG
Source organism: Ficus microcarpa (assembly GCA_025413485.1). Taxonomy (NCBI): domain Eukaryota; kingdom Viridiplantae; phylum Streptophyta; class Magnoliopsida; order Rosales; family Moraceae; genus Ficus; species Ficus microcarpa. The sequence goes on from CM046381.1 coordinate 4,227,618, forward strand.
TTGTAATTTTTATTGATCTTTTAGAAAATACAAATACTTAGATTTGGACCTGAGAATCAAACATAAGCTTGCTACGTTTGGTGTAATATAAGTTTGCTATGTTTGGTGTTTCATCTCAAACTCAAAATTTTCATCTCAGTTTTTGTTTTTTTTTTTTTTTTTTCCCCTAAAAATCAACAAAAATTATAACTAGTTTTTAAAATGTCAACCATCTCCAACTTAAAATTTCATTTCTAACTAACTTATCAAATGAAGCTAAGTGTTTGATATAACATCCATATCATACGAAATTAAAGAGAGAGTTCAAAACCATATAGGTGTTATTACCATATGTACCACGAGATGCTTTTATTCCCCGAAAGAATAAATAAAATAAATAAATAAATCCACTAACTATTCCTTTTCACTTTGTCAATGAATAGCCTCTCAATGTGAATCTGAGAAATAACACAAGTTTGTTGGACTTTTCTCATGTAGAACGTCACTTTTAGTAGCCTACCCATTTTGGTTTATGAGATTTGCGGTCAAAAGAAAAGGAACAAGGAAGGGACATGAAACTTTTAGACAAATCATGACAAATGACGACCATTTCTAAGTATACTTAGACTCACTATTTTGAAGTGACAATTTTAATTACAATATTATATTTTTTAACAACAGTTTACCTAAATGACCGTAGTCAAATGGCACTAAAATTTAAAAATGAAAAAAAAAAACAAAAAACAAAAAAACGAAAATACAAAACCCTAAAAGCCACGTCTTTGCTAATCAAACACAATACAAGTTTCCACAAAAAAAAAAAAAAAAAAAAAAAAAAAGGCAAACAAACCAGAATACGGGTGACAGCTTTTTAAAAAAACGCATTTACCTATCATCAATTTAACTTGTACAAAATCTAATTAATACAAATTAAGTACTTAAATACAAGTAAACGTACGGAGAAATCCAAACAATGATTAAATACAAGCACGATGGCATGACAATGAAAATTTTGAGACAGACATGACGTGGCACACGATTACATTGGGTCAGGCAAAGCATGATTGAGGTGTATAGGTCGTGCTAGGCTCACAGTTTTAAGCTCGTAAACTTCACATGACACAACACGATATTGAGCATGACATGAGAATGAGATTTGCCTTCGCCAATGGCCCTAATTGCAATTAAGGATTTAATCTTAAACTAGTACAAACAACACATAACGTTGACGGACTAGACCCAACACAATGCGAAACACACATGAATTTAGAAGATAATGGACCAGACTGACATGACATGGCATGATTGTCATCTCCAAAATAATAAAAGAATAAGCAAATTACAGTACGTCTTTTTTCATTTAAAAGTTTTTAAAATTTGACTATGCGGCATGTGAAAAACAGTTTTTTAGTGTTTTTTTGAGAAAACTCGTGTTGTGTTGATCTGTAAAGAGTACTTTGTAAAATTTTTTAAACTCTGTTGGGTTGCTCATATTGAAACCATAACTCCAATCCAATCACTCAAGGATTATGGTAACAAAACTACCTTAATTTCCCCTGGCCAAGCCTTTGAGTTAGGCTTCTTCTCTCCCGGAAAATCGAAGAACCCGAAACAGTTGTCTGGGTTGCCAACAGAAATAACCCGCTCACCGACTCAAACAGCGAATTGACAGTCTGGGATGGAAACCTTGTTCTTCTCAACAGCACAAGGAGCATTGTTGGGTCCTCAAATGTATATAGAAACGTCGCAAATAGTCCAGTTGCTCTGCTTTTGGACTCCAGAAATTTTGTACTTCAAAAGCAAGAAAGTGCGAATTGGGACGAATCTAGATATTGGACAAATTTTATTAGAATATTGTTACATGTTAGCATTTAGATATTGCATAAATGATACATAACACTAAAAAATGTTATATTAAAATTACTTGGCTGTTATAATATATTAAAAATAAATAAATACAAACGTCGTTTTGTAGGGTTCCGATAGCAGCTCATACTGTATATATGTATATAATATTTGGACTAAAAGAGAGAAATATATCTATCACATGTTGATTTTCAGCTGAATTGTCAGTCATGAGTATGATTCAAGTTCAGACTGGTCACCCTTTTGTCAACCAAACTTTTCAAAGAGACGATCACGTACGTGTCATCAAACTTTTCCGTCTATTTATCTTGATTTCTTTTGCCATTTTCTCACAGTTCTCACTGAAGGCATCTCCATCAATTTTTCCTCATAATATTAATAATAATATTATTATTTGCCGAATTCTCCTCATGTTAATTAGTCCAGTGGATTGGACAATTCAATGAATCGAGTAGCTAAAACTGGAATTCGCCTCACGTGTTTTCTTAATCTTGTATCCATTTAAAAACTTTTGGTCGTCCACTAAAAAAAAGTTAATTGTTTTGGTGGTTGCTAAACTGTTGATTACATTTTGAAATGTCTCCGAATTCCTAAAAGTAATGTGAAATTCCTAAAAGTAATGTGAAAAGATCTTTTTTAATAGAACAGTTCACTAATATTTACTTCGTTGTTCAATTAGTTCCTAAACTATGATGTTTCTACATTTTTTACCCCAATCTTTTGGCAGATGTAAACCTCAAAATTTATATAACCAACCCAAAAAAAAAAAAAAAAAAAACTTGAAAAAAGGGAAAAATTGATCAGAAATTAAAAAAATCTCGCTCTCTCTCTAGAGAAATAGTTCTAAATTTTTTTTATATTATTATTTTCTCAAGGTTAGTTTAGTAAATTCAATAAAATATGAGGTTTCAGCTAAAAAAAAAAGAATGAGGACTAAACCATCACAAACATAATAATTTAGGGACTAACTAAACAATTATCTCTTAAAATAATTTAATTGATTCGACTAAAATGGACAAAGTAGAAGGGGAGAGAAAATTCGTAACCTCCCAAAATGGTAGGCCTACCTGATGTGGGATTCAGTTTTTAACAGGACAGGTTGGATCCCATTTTTCAAAAATATAAGCAAATCCACTATTATTTTATATTTTTTGTGTGTAAGTCACTGCCACAAACTCTCTGATATCAGGGACCTATCACTAATATCGCACTTTCTCTTCAACAAAATTGCAAATGGAAATCCACCAGATCCACTTTCTCCTTCAAAAATATACGCAAATCCACTATTATTTTCTCTTCTTTGTGCTCCTATCTCTCCCATACTACATGAAATTATCATTTGCGGCTCATATTGACACCATAACTCCAAGCCAGTCCCTGACAGACATAAACAAAACTACTTTAGTTTCCTCCAGCCAAATCTTTGAGTTAGGCTTCTTCTCTCCCGGCAAATCGGAGAATAGGTACATCGGAATATGGTACAAAAGGACTCCTGATGTAGTTGTGTGGGTCGCAAACAGAAACAGTCCACTCACTGATTCGCTTGGGGAATTCTTAATCACCGAAGATGGAAACCTTGTTCTTCTCAACCGAAAGAAGAACGTCATTTGGTCATCGAATTCGTCATCAAGAGTTTTCGTGAAAAGCCCTGCTGCGCATCTTTTGGACACCGGAAATCTTGTTCTCAGAGAGACCGACAGCAAGAGCTCTGAAGGGTTTTTGTGGCAGAGTTTTGATTATCCAACTGACACGGTTTTAGAAAAGATGAAGCTCGGATGGGACTTGAACTCCGGTTTTGAACGATTTCTAACCTCGTGGAAAAGCTCTGATGATCCATCAACTGGAGATTACACTTTCAAAATGGGCACCAAAGGGTTACCTCAATTAGTTCTTGCTATGGGATCAACCAAAAAGTTTCGGTCAGGTACATGGAATGGAGTTCGATTTAGTGGTATTCCCGTGATGTGGAATAATGATTCTTCAAGCTTCAAATACACACTTGTTTTTAGCGAGAACGAGTCATCTTATATGTTCGAGTCCACGGTCATCTCAAACGTAGTTTCACGCTTGACTTTGAGTGATTCAGGGTTGCTTCAACGATTTTGTTTGGAGAAATCGAGCACGAAATGGTCTCTCATGTTCTCAAGGCCATATGAACCATGTGACAATTATGGTTACTGTGGTGTTAATGGTGTTTGTAGAATAAATGGAAATCCCATATGTGATTGTCTGGAAGGGTTTAGTCGGGTGTCGAGAGAAGATTGGAACGTAATAGATTTATCCAAAGGGTGCAAGAGGAAGACGCCATTAAGTTGCGAGGAAGGAGAAGGATTCTTAAAAGTTGAGGGGCTGAAATTACCCGACTTGTTGGAGTTCTGGTTGGACAAAAGTATGAGCCTTAAAGAGTGTGAAGAAGCATGCTTGAAGAACTGTTCTTGCACAGCTTATGCGAATTCGGATATCAGAAGAGGAGGAAGTGGATGTTTGATGTGGTTCGGTGACCTGATTGATGTCCGAGAATTCAAGGTGCAAGGCAGTGAGCAGCCTTTGTATGTAAGGTTATCTGCCTCCGAAATGAGTAAGTTATTAACCTTATGATTTTTCATTCTATCGGTCTAGTTTTTGATTCCCAAATGTTACCTTTAATCTATTTTTATTTTCATAGAATCAATCCGTGCTGCGAATAAGACGAACTTAAAGGTCATCCTAATAGCTTCCATCGTCTCTGGCATGTTTGTGTTGGTTCTCGTATTTTTGTGCGTAATTTGGAGACTAAGAAGAAAAGTAAGAGGTACGAAAATTCTTCCCACAAAGATTTTTATATTTTTATTGTTATATTATTAACAAACTAATTAACTTAACTGTGAAATGTAATAGGCAAAGGCATGGATGAAGATATAGAATTGCCTTTGTTTGACCTCGCTGCAATTACTATCGCGACCAATAATTTCTCTCCGGCAAATATTATCGGAAAAGGTGGCTTCGTCCTGTTTACAGGGTAACTATCATATATTATAATTCCATTATTAACTTCGCGAAAAATGTTACTTTTCCCTCTTACATCCAAAGATTTCTGCGTATCCTTTTAAAAATGCAGGGGAATCTCTCAACAGGACAAGAAGCAGCCATTAAGCGGCTGTCAAATGAATCAAATCAAGGTTTTACAGAGTTTAAGGATGAAGTAAACTTGATTGCAAAGCTTCAACACAAGAATCTTGTCGCTCTTTTAGGCTGTTGCATTCAAGGAGACGAGAGGATGTTGATCTACGAGTATATGCCTAACAAGAGTTTGGATCATTTTATTTTTGGTTCGACCCCTCGACCTTATGCACATGCTTATCTTCCTTGACTTTAGTTACTTGATCTTTGAGCAATGCTCTGCCTTTTTTTCTGAAATTTGACAGGGCGTGAAGATAATGTGTCGGGCCATAGGAGTACAATTTTTTCTTGGAGAAAGAACTTTGAGATTGTTATGGGAGTAGCTAGGGGACTTGTCTACCTCCATCAAGATTCCAAACTTCAAATTGTACATAGGGATCTCAAAGCAAGCAATATTTTACTCGATATCAACATGGTTCCTAAGATTTCTGACTTTGGTTTGGCAAGAATTTTCGATGGTGACGAAAAAGAAACTACAACAAGGAGAGTCGTCGGAACATAGTAAGTTATAATCACATGCTATCTCAAGCATTAAATAAGTCCAATTCAGAACTTAAGTGCTAATTCTTTTGGTACAGTGGCTATATGTCCCCGGAGTATGCAGTGGAGGGAAAATTCTCAATAAAATCTGATGTCTTTAGCTTCGAAGTGCTTTTGCTAGAGACAGTGAGCGGAAAGCGGAATACTAGATTCAATCACCCAGATCACCATCATAATCTTCTTGGACATGTAAGTTGAAGCAATAATTATTTACCATCTTCTACAATCTCTAATTTTTACAAACTACTGAAGATATTCGATCCAATTGTTGCAGGCTTGGTTGTTATGGAATCAAGGAAAAGCCATCGACCTAATGGATACAAGCTTCGATAAGGATTGTATAGTTGAATCTCAAGTACTAAGATGCATTCACGTGGGCTTGTTGTGTGTTCAGAAATTTTCCGAGGATAGGCCACCAATGAACTCAGTCATTCTAATGTTAGCTAACGAGGGAGGAAAATTGCCCCGGCCGAAAGAACCTGGGTTTTTCATGGAAAGAAGCTCAGACAACGTTAACAGGGGCTCAATGACAAGAAGTAATGAAATAATAAATATTTCAGAGAACAGAGTGACCATCACTCAGCTAGATGGCAGATAGGGTGGAAAATTTTCTAGATTGTATTAGAATATGTAAAATAGACAATGTGTAGTTAATCAGTTAGTTTCCTTTTCTTGTTTTTGTAAATGGCGGGATTTACCGATAGCAAATAAAATGACTAGACTCAGTACATTTTTACCAATTATTTTAGCCGATAAAATTTGGTAATTACTCCATATAATATGAGTTTTACCATCTCCTAACTAAGCATTTGCAAGAATCGGTAAACTAACAATGTGTTAAGTGTATCGTGCGACATGTGGTGAAAAACGGAGACGTTGTGTATTTTATCCCAATGAAGATACCAGAAACAATGGCGTATGTGGCAGCGATGTTGATGAACGAAGCAGCATAACTTTCCTTGGCTATAAAAAACCTGCTTGTGGCTTGATATCAATCAAAGGAAGAATCAGTAGAGGCTGAAAAGGAACCTTCATTTGCATTAGGTTGGAAGGTTGTTGAAGGACTCGTGATATGTTTAGATCATATTAGGTGAATCTGCTCATGTACACGAGGAATTCAGATCCCCTGTCTAATTTTTAATGTCTCAAATATTACAGCATATTAAATAAAAACACTATATCTCAAAAAACCGCAACATCTCGATATTTAATTGCTACGACGGTACAATATGAAAAGAACAAAATGAGTTCACATCCATCTTTTTTCTTTTTCTTATTCCTTTTTTCTTGGAGAAAGACAATCTATCTACCACTTGGGATACTGATACTCATTTTATTTTGTGAAAAGAAACCTTCAGTGCTTCTTGACGTTGAGCACTCTGTACTTGAACCCCTTTCTATGAAAAAACCAGGCTGCTTAGGCTGAGGCAAGATAGCTCCCTCGTTTTCTAACATGAACACGGCCAACGCCATTGTTGGCCTGTCCTGTGGAAAATTTTGGACACACAACAAACCCACTTGAATGCATCTCAATACTTGAGATTTGACGCATGAATCCCTCAAACAAACATCTAGTAGATCTAAGGCTTTGTCATCATTCCACAACAGCCATGCCTGAAATAATATTTTAAGTCATTAAATAAGGATGCTAAGACCAAAGAAAGTTGGCACTAGCATATATGTGGAAGCAGTTTTAATATTTCTTACATGTCCGAGTAGGTTATGGTGGTGATCTGGGAAATTGAAGCTTCTGTTCTTTTTTCCGCTCACAATCTCCAGCAAGACAACACCAAAGCTAAATATATCAGACTTTGTGGAGAACTTCCCATCAACGGCATACTCTGGTGACATGTAACCACTGGAGAAACAAATTTATGTTAGGGTGAGTCCATTATTCAACATCCTCTGATCAAATCCAATTTATGTTGGATATCAAGTGTAAATTGGATTGGACTATAGCTCAAAATTGACAAAAAAGTAAAAATAAAATAAAAACCCAACTGGATTCCAGTGGTTTCAGGCTTTGATTGAAAATCTAACTATACAAACCGATCAAATCTAACCTACGTTAATGCAATGTATAACTAATATGTTTAAATATCTTGGATTCAAGTTGCATATCTTGATCAATCAGAAAATAAGCCAGCTCCGTGACTTACTATGTTCCCACAATTCTCCTGGTTTCAGCTTCTTTTTGATCGTCTCCAAAAATCCTCGCCAACCCGAAATCTGAAATCTTAGGATCCAAATTGATGTCCAACAAAACATTGCTTGCTTTGAGATCTCTGTGAATAATGTGGAGTTTAGAATCTTGGTGGAGGTAAAGAAGACCTCTTGCAATTCCTCTGACAATATCAAAGCGCTTTTCCCATGGCAATATTGAACTTCTTTTACTATCTACAAATCATTTGAACATCTGACAAGTTTTAAATAAGTTTCAAAAGAAATCTACGAAAATTTTGGTGTAAATTTGGTAAAGAGGCCCAAACCAAAGATAAAGTGGTCCAAGCTTCTGTTTGGCATGTACTCATAAATCAAAATCCTTTCTTCTCCTTGAATACAACAACCGAGAAGAGCAACCAAATTCCTATGCTGAAGCTTTGCGATTAACTCGACTTCATTCTTAAATTCTTTGAGACCCTGTCCCGAAGTCTTTGACAATCTCTTCACCGCAATTTCTTGTCCTGTCAAAAGGCTTCCCTAAATAATGCCATAGATAAGAATATTTCAATTACCTTTTGGTGGTGAAAAAAAAAAAAAAAAAAAAAACTTGATCGCCAAAAGAAAAGAAGAAATTACAGACTACCTTATAAACAGGACCAAATCCACCCTCTCCGATCATGTTTTCAGTTGAAAAATTGTTCGTAGCACTAATAATTGTGGCCAAATCAAATAGAGGCAAATCTATATCCTCATCCTTGCTTTTACCTGCTAAGTTTAGCTTGTAAAATCCATAACATTACATAATCCATAAATGAGAATTAGGAGTTTTTTTTTTTTTTTTTTTTTTTTAAATGCTTTTTTCTTACCTTTGACCCTTCTTCTTAGTTTCCAAGCGATGCCCCAAAATGCAATACCAAAGATACAAATTCCGGTTATCACCGAAGCTCCTAAAATGTACTTCAGTCGTTTCGTCTTATCTGCATCTCTGATTGATTCTGAAATAAGACGGAGAAACAAAAACTGTAACTTTGTAAACAAATCTAACGCGCATGTTTTCTGATTGTATGTGAAACTTTAAATAAAAACTTGAAGTTGTGAGCTCAACTTACTTATTTCCGAAGCAGATAATCTAACGTAAATGTTTTGTTCACTGCCTTCTACATGGATCTCTTTAACATCGATTAGATCTCCGAACCACATCAAACAGCCACTGCCTCCTTTTCTGACATCCGAATTAGCATAAGCAACACAAGAACAGTTCTTCAAGCAAGACGCCTCGCATTCTTTAAGGCTCATATTCTGTCCAACCAAAATTCCAACATGTCTGGCAGTTTTACTCCTACCACTTTCACAAATCCCTCTCCCTTCTTGCATTCCATGGGCTTCTTCCTTTTGCATCCACTGGACCAATTAAGCTCCTTCCACGCTTGCTCGGATTTCGGTGAATAGCCCTGTAAACACGTGCATATTGGATTATCGGTGACTGCACAAATAGCATTAGCCCCACAATATGCATAGTTCTCGCATAATCGACTGGATGGCACTGAGTACACGACAGACCATTTAGTACTCCCTTTGTGCAAGAGGAGACGCTGCTCGACCCCCGAATAATCCATCCTCAGGAATGAAACAGCGAAGTTAACCGTAGACTCGAACATAAGATATGCCTCATCATCGGTGAACACATAAACGAACTTGAAAATTCTCCCGGCAAGCAAATTTAGGCCCCCGAACCGAACTCCATTCCATGTCCCCGTTCGAAACTTCCTCGTTGATCCCATGTCAAGTACCACTTGAGGCAGCCCTTTCACACTCATTCTATAAGTAAAGTCCCCGGTGGATGGATCATCAGCACTCTTCCACGATGTTAAATATCTTTCGAAGCCCGTGTTCAAGTCCCATCCCAACTTCATGCCTTCCAAGAGTGTGTCCGTCGGATAATCAAAGCTCTGCCATACATATGCCTCGGAGTTCACACTTTTTCTCTCTTTAAGGACAAGATTTCCCGTGTCCAAAAGCAGACAAACTGGATTATTATTCGCGACGTCCCTCGACACATTCGACGACCAAACAACACTCCTTGTTCTGCTGAGAAGAACAAGGTTTCCCTCTCCAATGGTCAACTTGCCATTCGAGTCGTTAAGCGGGCTATTTCTGTTGGCAATCCAGACAACCTGGTCAGGTGTACTCTTATACCATATTCCTAAGTACCTGTTCTTTGAATTTCCAGGGGAGAAGAAGCCTAACTCGAAGGTTTGGCCGGCGGAAACCAAAGTAGTAGCGTTGCCATCATTGTCGATGATTGACTGGATCGGTGTTATGGTGTTGATATGAGCTGCGCTAGAGAATTTCAAGAAGGATTGGAGGGAGACAATGGCATGGAAGATGGTGAAGAGATGAAAGCCTACCATTATAGTTGTATACAAGGGAAAGAAAGACACTGCAATTATAGGACTTTGAAATAATCAATTGAAAGGAAAAAATAATATAGTTTAAATTTATGGACGAGAAATTAGTATGGAAAAATATCCAACTTCATTTTTTTTTTTGATTGAAAATATCCAACTATAATGTCAATATACATATCTAATAGAATCAATATTAAGCGGACGTTTATTAAATGTCTGATATAACGTCCATATCAGATGAAATTAAAGTGAGAGTTCAAAATTTCAGCCAAAAAAAAAAAAAAAAAGACACAGTTCAAAATCAATTTTCTTTTATTTTTATACGTGTTATTATCATAAGTGCCCTTTCAGTTAAAAGGTCATTCTCATTTTGTTTTTTTGAATTTCACTTTACTTTGCCTGTATCTTGAATTTTGAATTTGTTTTGCATAACCCCTTTTGTTCTATAATTTATAAAAAACAGATGGAAAAAAAAAAAAAGAATAATGTGGACAAGTGATATTTTTATAAGAATTTTTGTTAGAAACTAATGGGAAAAAATTATGTGATTGCACATAATTACATATAATTTTTTTTAATCTCTTTTTACAAAAATTTTTACAAGAGGAGTTAAGTGTGATTAATTAAAAGTTTAAGGAGCAAAGTTGGAGTTTTAAAAATTTGAAAGGTAAAATGAGAATAATTTTGTAATTTGAGGGGCACACATAAAACTGAATTTTTTTTTTTTAAATGGGGGTGAGAATTCGAACTCTATATTTATGTTGAAATTGCTGCAATTACTCTTTAATTTTTTAAAATTTTTATGAAAGAATTAGACATGACGGGGAATTGTTCAGCATGAAACTGTTTCAAAAAAGGCAACTTCGTAAAATACATGCTTATTTAAGTTCATAATAATAAGCTCTTTCTAAGAAGTTAGAAACTTAAAGCAAAAATTAGAAGCATAAACTTTCATACGAAATTGGTTAAAGTCTTTTCCTTTTTCTTTTTTCTTTTCTTGAAGAAAAGGTGAGAATTCACTATCGAGGATAAGTGGGACACGGTTTTATTATTTAACGTGGCTGGTAAATTTGATATCCTTGACTACTGGGAAAGAACTACAATACCACGTGAAGTAGAAACATTAATGAGTTTCACCAAAAAAAAAAAAAAAAAAAAAAGAAACATTAATGAGTAAAATATAAAAGTTAGTTCACTAACAAAAAAAATAAAAAAATAAAAATAGAATTAATGATTTACAAAAGTTAGTTTCAGAGCCCCAAGAAAAAGAAAAAAAAGTTAGTAATGCCCTGGACACAGAAATGTCTCTTTCCTGTAAAGAAAAACAAAGAAGAAAGTTTAATATTTTTCATAGGCACAGCGGAGATGGATGCACTCCCATCAGGAAAGCAAATGAGAAAGACAGTAGTTTTCAAGCACGTGCCTCCAACACGGCAGAAAACGAAATGACTTGTCTCCTCTTGTTGTCCAGAACCTTCTAAGGTAGGTCAAGACGAGGACCAATCCATCCAAAAATGTCTCACGACCAATCGATAGCGACCCATCCCCATCCACAGCTCCTGTCGGACAACTCGACTCCTTGGTGGATGGAACATATCCCTAATCTGAACTCAGCATTCGATGAAAAACTTGTAAACGAAATTTGGAGGCCGAGGCTTGGCAATACTCTCCGGCCAATAATGCTAATATTTCTCTTATTCTCTCATCAAGGCAAGATCCCTCCACTAATATTATTTTGCCTAAAAAAGGAGCTAATTTTATGTACATATTCGATGTCTTCCCTCTGATAACAATGATTTATCGAAAAATTAAAGCATTAAAAGAACTAATTAGTCTTATATGTTTTTTCTTTTTAAGATTGAAGAAGTTATATATATATATATATATATATATTCAGATAGCCTTTTTTTCTGTTTGCAAGAGAATTTTTATAAATTAATTTGTGAATTACCCTTTAATTTTGACCTCTGTGTGACACATGACATTTTGTTAACAAAACTAACATAAGGGAAATATTTGTTATTAATGTTTTAAAGTTTGGAGAGCATTTTGTGACAAGACCCAAAATTTAAGGGGCAAATATGAGATTTGCTCTCAATTTCTACTAACTAATAAACTAATAACAAATAGGGAAAAATCCGTGAACTATTACAAGCTCAAAGAAAATGAATTTTACAAATTAAAGTTCGGAGGGTATTTTGTCACAAGACCCAAAGTTCGGGGGACAAATGTAAGATTTGTCCTTCTTTTTTGAATCTAAGGACGTCACGAAATATCAAAAAACAAAGATAAACTGGAAGAGTAATTACAAAACTATGCCTTTCAAGAGAGGGGAAAAAAATCCAAGTAATTGCCTAAGAAGCAGGAAAACCAATTACCTCACAGCTGGGAAAGACCTTCTAGGACCAGAGGAACTAGAACCAGACAAAATGTGTGCGAAAGGCAGAACAAAATTAGAGAGATATACTTATTGTTGAGCTGAAAGCAATCAAGAATAATATTTCAAAGAACGGGTTGAAGTGAGCCTTTGGTAGCTTTCAAGTGTGAACATAACAACATGTGTATAGTGATTACATGTATAGTTTAATAGTAATTTTATACCTGATTTCATTATAGAAGATTGTTTTCAACAATATCTTAAGTAGTATTTGTTTAATTTAAATTGTGAAAAGCCGGTAGATAGTGTGAAAAAAAAAAAAAAAGAGAGGGTCATTTTTGTACCGTGAATTTTGGTTATCTTTATTAATAAAAAACATAGATTGAAAAAATAAAATAAAAAACCCCGAACCCTTAGACCATCTAATTTTAGAGTTTTTATTTTTTTTTTTGAAATTTTTGTATTTCCTATTCAAGTGTATTTTGGGTTCTAAGAAGCTCGATTTTGACAATGAAAGATATTACAAAAATTGTGAATTACAACTCAATTTCCCGATGCCTAAAAGCATCAATACGTGCTAACTTAACGATGCTACATCTGAGAGGTAGCATTGGTAATTATGTGCTCAGCTGCTGAGTATGGAAAACAAAGCACATTTGTTTATTTTATTGATCTTTAATTATACATTTTCCAGTTGTTTGTTTGGGATATAAAATGTACAATTGAGTCATAAAATGAAGATTAGATTCAAATTAGAGAATGAAACATATACAGGATTCATGATGTCTTACCTCATTTATTAGTGAATATTTTTCTCTAACTAAGTCTTTTCTTCATCATATTTTATTTTTTTTCTTTACTACAAAAATCCACCAAAAGTATCTTCTTTTTAATTTAAAAAAAAGTATGGAAAAAATATCCATTTTAATTGTTAAAATAATAATATCAATTTTAAATTCCAAATACAAGATATTGGCTATTTTAAACTTGGATTGAGATTAGATAATATATATTATTGTACTGTAAGAAATTGACACATGACGATGATTAACTTTAAATTGAATAACTACTTCTTTCTTTGAATCTAAGGACATGAAGAAATATCAAAAAACAAAGATAAAATTTAAGAGAAATTCCAAAATTAAACCTTTCAACGAAAAGAAAAATCCAAAAATAAGTAATTGCGTAAGATGCTGGAAAACCTATTACCTCGTAGCTAGGAAAGACCCTCTAGGACCTGAGCGACCCGAACCAGAGAGAATGTGCATACCAACAAATGAAAAAGACAGAACAAAATTAGAAAGGTATTATTATATGTAATACCCTGAAATTTCTACGGACTTACAATTAAAGGAATTTAAGTCCGTATTATGTGTTTATGTGATATTTCATGAAAATTATGAATACCAACGTAAAATTCATAATTTTATCAGTAAATATTTGAGTTCTCATTTAATTAATTATGAGACTCGATAAATAGTTACTTAGCCATGTATAGGGTTTTTTGTAATAAAGGCATCATAAAAATTCATGATTTTATGTTAGTCAAAGTTTGACCGAAAAAGTCAAAGTTTGACCAAAAAGTCAAAGGTTGACCAAAAAGTCAAAGGTTGACCATAGAGGTAAATTTTGGTCAAAGGTTGACCATAGAGGTAAAAAGCATGACGGTACTGAGATTCGATAAGCAGTATGAAAAATATACTGTGAAAAACCGTCATTATAGACAAGATAGGAAGATTAAGATTCAAAACCACCATAGAAAAATCAAGTATACCAAGTTAGAAATAAAGGGCAAAAAGGACTTTGAAAAATAGAAAAATTTTTTACTGTCCATCTTTACACAGATAAATTTTGGACTGTAGTACATTGTAAAATACTGTTATTAGCAGATAACAGTATTAAAAACATCTGTGTAGCAAAAAAAATGAACTCGTATTAAGGAATTAGCCAAACGAGGCCTTAGGTGAGGACATCACCTCACCATAGATTTATGACATCATAAATGATTATATAAAGGATGGAAAGAATTATGGAATTATCTAGAAATGGGGTGAAGTGGCCGGCCACCTAGGGGGCAAAAATGCAAAGATTTTGTCATTTGGTGCCAAAATGCAATTGTTGGAAAATTGGTGATGTAAGCAAGTGATGTCATCAAGATAATGTCACCTTGATGAGGTAAGCAAGCCTTGGAGACCAAGGAATGGCCGGCCAACATGACACCTATTGGGGGTCAAAGTGAAAATTTTGGTTTTTGAGGGGTTTTTATGCAATTTTTAGAAAATTTCTCCACCACTATAAATAGCAACCAAGGAGGTTGGTTTTTGGGCTGGAAAAATGCAGAAAAACAGCCAAGCTCTGCCCTTTTTTCTTCTCCAAGAATCCGAACCCAAATTAGCCACCCAAAGAGAGAAAAAAAAATTGTGAATCAAAGGGGTTTTAGTGTTAGGGTGTTGGATTTTCTTCTAGTGACTTTAAGTGAGGATTTGGGAAATTTTTTGGACCATTTTCTGGACTAAGAGCCAGCTGTGAGTGGAGGGAAAAGTGAGGAAAAATTGAGGTTAGTGGTGCATGGTTTTGGTTCAAGAAACCAACCAAACTTTCGGGTGTCAATTGGAGGGCTAGAACCGGTTTTGGAGGACCTAGGGGGGGGGGAATTTGGTGAGCCGAACCCTAGCCCCAAAATTTTGAGATATCAAGGTAATAGCTCCAAACCCTAACCCTTTTCAATTGAGGTTTAAATCTGAAATTTAAGTGTATTTCCAAGTCATGATTGTAAGAGCATAAGCTCAAAGTTATTTTATTGCCCTAGGTTGATAGGCGTGTGCTTGATTAGATTTAAGGGTGGTTTGTTTATGAATTTTGATTGATTATGCTTACTAGGATTGCATGCTAGATGTGGATGTGTTGTATGTTCCCCGAGGATGTTCAAGCATGATATGTTAGGTTGTTAGAATGAATGTGAATGAATGGAATAATGGATTGGAACTAGAACCATGCAACCCTAGGTTACGGCAGTTTGGTTGATGGGCTGCATGGGCATGATGGGATTGCATGTATGTCAAAATGGGATGCTAGAAAATGCTGCATGATTTTTTTTTTTTAGGCTCCTGCGTGTTCGGTTGAGTTAGTTTGCGACAATAGGACGTAAAACGAACTTAAAACCGAAAAACTGCCAGGTTTGGGTGGACACTGGCCAGTTTTCGGGAAAGTGGAATTTGAGGCCTTTAGAGGCCGAATTTGGAAAAATGTAAAATATGAAAGTTGTTCAGAAGGGTTTTTTCTAGAGGACAACCTGGACAGATTTTCAAAATGAGACTCCAATGACCTCCGTTTTTATAAAAATCCGAGGCTAGTCTGCCCAGACCTAGTTTACACGACCAGCCAATTTCAAACGAAAACTGACAAGGATACAGGTAGAACTGGATTCTTCGTAAAGCACAAAAGTTTTAGAATTTTTTGAGAGCTAGAACTTTCGTGAAGAAAACTTTTTCAGATTCAAATTAGATTTTCAAACTGACAATGTTTTCCAAAGATTGTGCAGTGAATAGAAAATTCCTGCATAGGATTTTCTAAAAACAGTTTAGAAAAACTGTATTTTTCCTCAAAACCACTGTTTTGGCTATGGAGACTGCCTCAATGGCAGTTTTCAGCTTCAAATGATTTTATGAAGCCTCGTTTTAAGAATATGAATTTTTACAAGTTAAGTAAAGAGTTTTTGTTTGATTTCCTCAAAATTTTCCAAGTTAAGGAAAAATGGAATTTTTCAAGCTAAGGTTTAGTAAAATGTTGATAGTAAATCGATTACGGATGGTAACCGAAAGTTATATCCGAGTTACTGGGCTAAGCCCAAAGTCCAAAAGTTTGACCCAAAGAGGGTTGATCTTAGTTGACCAAATGTTGACTTTGGTTGACCAGAAATTTGACTAAGTTTGACCTTAAGGGTTACCCAAGATAATCTTAAAGGATACCAAGGTTAATAAAATGGGCTAAGACTTAGGGTTATTAATAATAACCCGATGGATTACGGACTAAGTAAAAATAAGATAGAAGCCCAAGGAGAAGAAAGTAGCCAAACAAGTTTAGCATGAGATGATATAGGGGGGGACATATGACTAGGGTTGTTCATGGATGTTGGTTAGGATACCAACATCATATGTAATGATTTATGGTAAGATAGGACAATCTTATCTTACACCTTGATTGAAACAGGAATAGGAACTTGTTGATGTATCATGTTGGAAACTTTAAGTCAAGAGCATAAGACCTCAGGTAAGTACAAACCTTACCTGCGGTGTGGAAGATAGTAATCTATTTTCAAGTATGCTATGACATGTTTAATGCTATGTTATGAATGCCATGTTTATGTTTTAAAGAATGCCAAGTTTTAAAGAATGCCATGTTTTAAAGAATATCAAGTTTTACAGAACACCATGTTTTCGAAAATATGCCATGTTTACAAAAATGTCATATTTACAAAGATGACATGTTTTCAAAAACACCATGTTTTCAAAGATGTCATATTTACGAATATGTAATGGTTTCAAAAATGCCATATTTCAAAGAATGTTATGTTTTTAAAGAATGACATACCATGTTATGTTAAATTATGCCATGTGTATGTATAGGATATGATATAGTGACATCATGAGGTATGCTCACTAATGTTAAACCATATGGTAAGAACACACAAGTAAGGTGTCGTACCAACCTCCCATCAGGTGGAGGGTTATTCATGTTCAAGTTCAAGTTTATGTTTCCCAGAACTGTTAGGGATCTTGCAAACCCTAACTTTATCCGGAGAGCGCGCATCTGGTACGTACACAAGGGGCCCACATGTTAAAGAAAGATAATAAGTCAAGTTAATAACTAATCATAAAAGACTCATAAACGAACATAAAGGGTTCAGGCATATGTCATGTGATGTTAACATGTTTTTGTGAGATAATGTTTGTGCTTACTGGGTGAAAGCTCATCAGATATATTCCATACTGTAGGTAAAGATAAAAGGCCTACAGCTTCACCTGGTGGGCTATGGAGACGATGCAGCAAGTGAAGGGCGGTATGGGATACCACTACACATATTTTCCGCAAACTATTTTGATTATGAAGTTTTACATGTATGTTTAAGTATCAAGTTACTTTATGTATGAAATGTTTTAAGTCCGGTTTAAAGGTTATTATGGGACCTTACAATCGGCATAACAGGTAATGGGTATTCATGATAAAGTTTACCCATATGTACAAATTTATGTATGTATGTAATGTTTTCAAATCACGAGTTTAAAATGAAGTTTCAAAAGAAAAAGAAAGAAAAAAAAATTTATTCTGAAATTTTTCCTAATTAGTCTAAATATTAAATTTAGAAACTAAGTTAAGTTAAGTCAAGTAAGTAATGTAACGGCCCCCATTCGCGTGGTCGGCCCTACGTGGGTGGTCGGGGTGTTACATTATATATTGTTGAAATGAAAGTTATCAAGAATAATATTTGAAAGAACAGTTTAAAGTAAGCTTTTGGTAGCTTTGTTGTTTGTAGAATAACAATATTTTTCTATAGTGGTTATAGGCATAGTTTAATGTAACTTTATATCTGATTTCATTCTAAAATGTAAACTAAAAATGAAAATATCAAAATAAAAATTATATATATATACATGTTTTATCATACATGATTTCCTTGTCGACTAAAAGATTATTTTTATCTAAATCTTGCGAAGTATTTAATTGAAATCATGAAAAAGTTAATCAAAAACGTTATTAATCAAAAACGTAGTTATAAGAAGGAAACAAAAATCCCTAACTCTTAGAGCGTTTAATTTAAAGTTATTAATTTTTAATTGTTATATTTCCTATTTAAGAGTATTTTTTGTACTTTTGAGAAATTCAATTTTTACAATAAAAGACGCTACAAAACTTGTGAACAAAAACTCAATTTCCCGGCACCCTAAAAGCATTGAGAAGTGGTAAATTAATGATTGCATAAGTAATTATGTGCTCAGCTGTTAAGTATGGAAAATAACTTATTTTAAATATTTAAAATAATAATATCAGTTTCAAATTCTAGACAAGATATTCGTTATCAAAAACTTGGACTGTGATTGGATACTATGTTGTGCTGTAAAAAACTGACACGCGATGATGCCCAGAAAGGGATCAGTGTCATGTGCCCACTCCCAATCATGTACAGATCAACTTTAACATTGTCTAATCGGCTTGTTTACTTTTTTAGTGGGAGGGTTTTCTAGTTATTTAAGGTTATCATGGCTGGCATAGACACTCTTTTTTTTCTTATTAGTTCTTTTTTTATTATGTTTTACTAGGAAGGATTTTAATAATATCTATCTAAGGGATTGATTTTCAAACACATAGTGTGGAACTTATCCTGACAGACATTAGTTCCTGGTAGTAATAGTTAGTTTATGGTTTTGTCTTGTTTTCTAGTTTTAGGATGGATTGTTCTTATAAAGGGTGGTATATTGTAACGACCCGTCTAATACAGGCCGTTACCGTACATACATGCATACTTAACGCGACGTACTTACTTATTCAGAGTAAACAGCTGAAATTTTTTTTTTATACGGTGCGTACGAGCGTATAATGATAAGTAAATAAAGATGTTCTCATATCAAATAATATACATAAAAGGACAAAACGCGTAGCGGTTTTATTTCCCATATTTCACAGCTCGCCCTGTCATGCTCCCCCATCTTGCATCAACAGTTGCTCGTAGGTTGCTTACCTACAGCATAGACGTAAGACAATAAGTTTTCGCTCAGCAAGTACAACTACTATATACCGCGATACCATACAAACATAATATATCGTAACATCTCATATCATAGCATAGCATATCATGTCAGAACTTAACATATGATAACATGATATATGCATGAACCGATTATGCTCTTATTATACTTTCTTATTCTTTCTTAACTGTCTTACTTATGGGCCCCTTATCATAAGTGTCCGTATTGGGCGCGCAACTATGGAGTGGTTGGGGTAGTCAGTCCATTTCTAACTCAAACCATAGTCCAACTTGACCTAACGCGGGTCGGTACGACACAGGCAACTTGCTTGCCATCATGTTTACTTATCATGTCATACTTTGATCTTATTCTTGTCATAAGAATTTGTGAACATGGCTCATGATGTCACACATACATAACTTATGTCTTAGCCATAACATAATCTTAACATAGCATGCATCATGAACTTGACATATCATACATCGTAACATAACCACATTATAACTTAACATACCCTACATCATAGCATACTTCATAGCATACATCGAACATACTTCATAGCATACATCGAACATACTTAGGCAAGTATCACAACAAAAGCCTATGCTATAGGCAGAGTTGTACTTATCTCGTCTACTATGTCCAGTAATATGCTGCTCCACGTTAGGATGCAACAGCAGGTTACCTCCTGCTATAATGAAGGACATATGTAAGGATTTATAACCGTAAAATGTTGGCGATCTAACCAATATTCATACATAGCCTTAATTATATGTCCCCTATACACAATATATCTTACTTGGTTACAATAAGTAACCCTAAGTCTTAGCCCATTATCAATCTTGGTATCCTATAGGGTTATATTGGGTAACCCTTGAGGTGGTCAAACTAGGTCAACCAAAGTCAACATCTTATGGGTCAAACTTGGTCAATTAAAATCAATATTCTATGGGTCAAACTTGGGCTTTGGGCCAAGCCTAGTAACTCGGGTATCCTTCCCGGTTACCATCCGTTATCATCTGGTTACTAAACTTTGGCTTTAAAAATCCAATTTCCATTATCTTGGAAAATTTGGTAAATTAAATTAAAAAATCCTTCAATTAACTTATAAAAATTCGTGGTTCTTAGAATGGGGTTTTATAAAAATTATTAAGGGCTGAAAACTACCATTGGAACAGTTTTCACAGTCAAATCATTAAAAATACTCTTTTTCTGCATTGTTTTAGAAAATCCTGTGCAGGAATTTCCTGTTTCCTGTATAGTTTTTAGAAATCCATTTCTATTTAAAAATTTGGATTGAATTAGAAAAAGTTGTCTTCATGAAAGTTTAAGTTCTCGAAAAATCCTACAACTTTTATGTTTTGCAGAAAATCCAGTTCGGACTCTAACGTGCCCTTATTCCCTATTAAACCCACCTGGCCATGCATGAAGTCTGGGCACGGTCAGGCTCAGATTTTTGTAAAAACCGAGGCCGTTGGAGTCTTATTTTGGAAAACAGTCCATGTTGCTCCCTAGAAAAAACCCTTATCTACAACTTTTATGTTTTACATTTTTCCCAATTCGGCCTCTAAAGGCCTCAAATTTCACTTTCCAGAAAACTGGCCAGTTTGTACCCGAACTGACAGTTTTCGTTCTTAAATTCATTTTACGTCCTATTTCACGCAATCTAACACAGAACACGCGGAAGCCTAGAAAGCAGACATGCAGCGTTTTCTAATACCCCAATTCAACATTCATGTGACCCGATCATATCCATGCAAACCATTAACGAAATTGCATCGCCTAGGGTTTGCATGGGTTTTAGGTTGAATCAAACCATACAATTCATTCTATCAACCTAGCATGCTCATACAACATCATTCACATACTTTGTGAACGCCCCGACCTATGTAGGGCCGTCACCTTACTTATTTAAACTTGCATCTTGATTTTAGTAATTTAAACTTAAAACTTACTTAGAAATTTGAGAATAATTTAAAATATATATATATATATATATATGTACATAGATTAATTCACATAGAAAGCTTGCCATGCATACATACTATACTTGAAATAAAAAGACATATCCAAGTCTTCAGCATTTTCAGCCATACACACATGAAAAACATACACATAAACATCTTGCTCCAAACTTAATAAAAGACTTAGAGGTTTAGAGGGTTTACCTTAGTCATTCAAGGATTTGGCTAGATTGGTTCTAACTTTTCCCTTTTTTCTTGCCACCCTCCATAACCGGCCTTCCCCTTCAAATGGGGTTCCAAAATTTTTGGCCATTCAACTTGAGCTCCCTACCAAGTCCGGCCACCACCACCAAGCTTTCTCACTTCACTTTTTTTTTTTTTTTTCCTTTTCTCTTCTTTTTTTGGCTTCGGATTTTAGGGGGGAGGATGTGAGAATTTTTTGACCATAACTTTGGGGTATTTCCTTATTTTTTGTGAACAAAATCAACTACCCCCTTCACCTATTTATAGGTGAAAAATAATTAATTTTTGGATTTATTTTTATTTTCAAAAATTACATTTTGATCCCTAAAGCAAAAATATTTACTTAGATGCCCTCTAAGTGGCATGTTGGCCGGCCATGTGCTTGCTCTCCAAGCAAATACTTGCATCATCATGTTTACCTCATCATGCTTATATCACATTTTTCCAAAATTTACATTTTAGCCCCTAAGGACAAAATATTTACAATTTGGTCCAACATGTGGCCGGCCATTGGTTTGCCTTGTAGGGCAAGTTCTTGCATCATGATGACATCATCTTGATGACATCACTTTGCTTACATCACTTATTTTTTTAAAATTACATTTTAGCCCCTAAGGACAAAATATTTGTAATTTCACCCCTACATGTGGCCGGCCATCCTTGGGTACTTGGTGGATAAGTTTTTGATTTTTTTCTACCTTTTCTTTAATTCCAAAAATTATATAATTATCCTTGATGAGGTGTCGACCTTTTAGGCCTTGTTTGGCTTTTT
>CM046381.1:4249931-4274931 GCA_025413485.1 Ficus microcarpa
CCTTAATATGTAGTCCCTTTCATGCTAACACAGATATTTCCAATACTGTTTTCACTTATAATACAGTATTATTGCACTGACTGCAGTCCAAAATTCATCTGTATAAAATCGGATTGTATAAAATTTTTTCTTATTTCTTGAAACCTTTTTGCCCTTAATATCCTTCTTGGTGTGCTTGATTTTTCTATGGTGGTTTTATTTCCTATTCATGCTATCTTGTCTGTAATGACGGTTTTTCACAGTATATTTTCCATACTGCTTATCATATTACAGTACCGTCAAACCTTTGACATTTCGGGTCAACTTTTGACTTTTCTGGTCAAACTTTGACTTTTTCGGTCAAATTTTGACCAACATAACATCATGAATTTTTGTTATGCCTTTTTCACAAAAAGCCCTATGCATGACTAAGTAACTACTTATTGAGTCTTATAACTAATTAAATGAGAACTCAAACATTTACTGATAAAATCATGAATTTCACGTTGATATTCATAATTTACATGAAATATCACATAAACACAAAATACAGACTTTAATTTCTTTAAATACAAGAAAATCATGAGTCCGTAAAAATTTCAGGTTATTACAAAGCATAAGCTCATTCTATTTCCTATTGCCCTAGTTTAGATTTTAGGCTTTGTGTTTGATTAGGTTTATGGGTGGTTTTGATTTATGTGCTATGCATGATTATATGCTTATGATTGCATGATTCTAGGGTTTATATGCATGCTTTATGATATGGTTGTATGTCCCCAATATGTTTAAGAATGTTGTATGGTTATGTGATGATGAGATCTTACGTTAGAAACGCTGCATGACTATTTTAGGCTCCCGGTGTGACTGGTTGAGTTAGTATGTACATAATAGGACGTAAAATGGACTTAAGCAAGAAAACTGCCAGTTCGGGTAAAACTGACCAGTTTTCTGGAAAGCTGGAATTTGAGACCCTTAGAGACTGAATTTGGAAAAACTTAAAACATGAAAGTTGTAGAGAAAGGAATTTCCTAGGGCGTAGCATAGACAGTTTTCAAAAATAAGGCTCCAATGGCCTTAGTTTTTACAAAAATCCGAACCTAGCCATGCCCATATTTCATGCACTGTCAGGCAGGTTCAACAGGGGAAATGAGTAGGTTAGAAACCCAACTGGGTCTTGAGTAAAACACAAAAGTTGTAGGGCTTTTCGAGATTAAAAACTCTCATGAAGAAAACTTTTTCGGATTCAGCCCAGATTTTTAAATAAAATTGGATTCCAAAAACTGTGCAGGAAATAGGAAATTCCTGCACAGGATTTTCTAAGACAGTGCAGGAAAAGGACATTCCTGCACACACACTGATAAATTGGATGTGGTAAACTGTTCCAAAGGTAGTTTCCAACACTTAGTAATTTTTACAAGCCCTACTCAAATATTGCAATTTTTCATAAGTTAAACAAGAATTTTTGTATAAAATGGACATAAAGTGCAAAGTTTTTCCAAAGTAAAGGAAAGTAAATTTTGGACCACAAGTTGTCTTAAAATTTGATAATAAGATGATGACCAACGGTAACCGGGAAGGATACCCGAGTTATTGCATTGGGCCCAAAGCCCAAGATTGCCTATAGTAACCATTAGGATATAACTTAAGAGTTTGGGCTTTAGCAACCCATTAAGAGTTGACCCAAGTTTACCTAAGTTGACTTAGGTTCACACCAAGGGTTACCCAATATAGCCCAACAAGATACTAAGTTTGTTAATGGGCCTAAAAACCTAGGATTACTCCTAGTAAACCAATGGATAATGGATTGAATATGATAAGGTTTAGGCCTAAGGTTAGGATAGTAACCTAACACTATTCATGTATGCTTGGGCTTAGTACCCAAGGTTACTCTAAGTAACCTAATAAGTTATGATCTTAGTATGGTAGACTATGAACCCTAGGGTTACTTGAAGTAACCAAGTAAGTTATCAAAGAGATTTATGGGGGACATATAACTAAGGTCACGTATGAATGTTGGTTAGGTTACCAACGTTTTATGGTTATGATTTATAGAATCCTTACCTATGTCCTTTTATAATAGCAGGAGGTAGCATGCTGTTGCAGCCTGATTCAGAGCAATACAGTATAGGACATAGCATCTGAGATAAGTACAATTCCGCCTACAGCATAGGCTTTTGTTGTGTTACTTGCCTGATGTGTTGTATGCCATGATATGATATGATGTATGATATGTTAAAGTTTTTGTGATGCTATGATATGAGGTATGATGTGTTAAGTTTATGAAATTGTTATGATATGATTATGATTTATCTATGTGTGACATCATGAAGCATGTTTACCAATTCTTATGATAAGAATAAGATCAAAGTATGAGATGATGAAAATTAAGTATGATGGTAAGCAAGCTTTCCTATGTCGTACCGACCCGCGTTAGGGCGGGTTAGGTCTACGGTTTGAATTGGACTAGGCTGGCCGCCCCAACCACTCCGTAGCTGTGCGCCCGATATGGACACTTATGTTAAGGGGCCCATAGTATGTTAAGTTATGAAAGAATAAGAAAGCATAATTAAGTATAAACGGTTCATGCATGATTATGGTTATGTTATATTATATTTTGTTTTGTGTCGCGGATGTTAAAGTTGTGCTTGCTGAGCGAAAGCTCACGTCTTACGTCTATGCTGTAGGTAAGCAACCTACTGGGAATCTCTGATGCAAGATGGTGGAGCGTAGCATTGTTAGTTGTGAAATGTGGGAATGGTAGCTGCTAAGCATTTTGTTTATTTTATGTTCAAACGTTCTTATGTAGTAAATGTTTATAAGTAAGCACGTAATTGTGTGAGTTCGCGCCGTATAAAAAATAAATTTTTTTCCGCTATTTACGTTAAGAAATCAAGTATGTCAGTTACGTTAAGTATGTAAGTAAGTAAGTACGGTAGCGACCTATGCTAGACGGGTCGTTACAATATCCTCTCTTCGTTTTGAATACAACAACTGAGAAGACTAATGAGATTCCTTTGTTGAAGCTTTGTGATTAATTCAACCTCATTTTTAAACTCTTCAAGACCCTGTCTGGATTTATTTGATAGTCTCTTCACTACGATTTCTTATCCTGTACAAAGCTTCCCCTGCTTTTTGTCATAAAAATATGTACTTCACGATCACGAGTAAATTCTTTTGAAAGAAAAATATTACCTTATTAACAAGACCAAATCCACCGGCTCCGATCATATTTGTCGGGGAGAAGTTGTAGGTAGTAGCAAAAATTGTAACCAAATCAATTGTTGGCAAATCTAGATCTTCATCCTTGATTTTATCTATTAAAATCAGCATTTTAAATCCATAGAATTCACTGTATCCGATTTTCATAAATAGAATAAGAAACCGTGGCGACGGAAACATTTGCGTACCAGCTTTTCCCCCATTTCTTAGCTTCCAAGTTATGCACCAGAGTGCAACACCAAAGAGACACGAGCCAGAGGTCAACGAAGCCGAGAAGAGGATCTTATGTTTTTTCCTCTTATTTGCATCACAGATTGAGGAATTATCAACAATATTTCAAACAATATGCTGCAAGGAAGTGGGTCAAAGACTTATTTGTTTCCGACACAGAGAGTCGTGTATAGAGATCTGTTCACTGCCTTTCACCGGCATATCTCGGATATTAATCCAGTCCACAAACCAGATCAAGCAACTGCTTCCGCCTTTTGTGACGTCAGAATTAGCATAAGCTTTACAATAACAGTTCGTCAAGCACGCTTCCTCGCACTCTTTAAGGCTCATACTTTTGTCTGACCAAACCTGCAACATGTCTAGCAATTTTACCGCCGCAACCTTCACAAACTCTTCTCCTTTTGCGCAAGCCAATGGCGTCTATCTCACGCATCCCTTAGACCATGTTATCACGCTCCATTCCTCTTGGGATCTCGGTGTAAAGCCCCTCAAACATTCGCATATCAGATTCCCTGTAATTGTAAAAATCGCATTAGCCCCACAGTAGCTATAACTCTCGCACAGTGGATCGGGCAGCAATGTGTACATGGTAGCCCAATCGGTGCTACTATTCTGAAGAACAAGATGCACCCCAAAACCCGAAGGACTCAATTTTATAAACGAAATGGCGGAGTACGGATCTGTATTCTCGAACATCATGTATTGCTCATTCTCATTGAAAGCGTCTAAAATCTTGTAAACCTTTAGAAATCGAGCTTTCAAGCCAACCAACGGATCATCGGCGCTTTTCCATGACGCTAAGTATCGCTCGAAGACAGTGTTCAAGTCCCATCCAAGCTTCATCCCGAATAAGAGCGTGTCGGAAGGATAATCAAAGCTTTGCCACATAGTAGTTAGCTTATTAAATTAAGGTAGGGGAAATTAAGGTAGTTTTGTTCGCATATTCTGTGAGAGATTGGATTGGAGTTATGGTCTCAATATGAACAGCCCAAGAGAGTTGCGAAAGTTGTAGAAATGAAAGAACAGAATCGAACAAAAAGGCTAACAAATGAAGGTCTTCCATTAATAGGATTCCAACTTTATATATATATATATATATATGTAATTAATAGGAATACAACTTTATTTTAGTATTTGGTTCTCTAAATTAGATATACTTGTGCTTGTCGATGACTCACAACCAAAAAATCAATATAAATAAAAATAAAATTAAACAAGAGCAGTAAAAACTCATACTAGTCAATTATGCAAGAGCATTCAACGATCATTTTATCTTTTTATCAAGACTTCAAAGAAAAACAAAACAAAACCACAAAACCACAAAAATAATAATAATAATAATAAATAAATAAATAAATAAATAAGTAGAAAAAACCAAAAAAAAAAAATTTTGAAGAAAACAATGACAGTTTACTTGGGTACTAATTTATTTAATTGGAACGTTATTCGGCTTTTTGGTAAATGATGATTCTTGCGTTTAAATATTTTTTTATGTATAAAATATATCTAAGCAAACAAAAATAAAATATAATAAAAGAAATCCTGATTTGATTGTTCACTACAAAAAATACAGGATTTAACGATGACTATTCAACCTTTGAACGTGGTTGAAAAAGGGCGCGGCACGCGTATTTTCTGAATTGCTGAGCGTAAAAGGTTTTGTTTTTGTTTTTGTTTTTGTTTTTTTTCTTTTTCAAAAACAGTTTTGTAATGCTAACATTTGACAACGGTATTAACGCACAGATGGATGAGTGTTTTTCAAGAAAAGTTGTCAACTATCAACATTCACATACCGTAGTCAAATTTTAATAAATTTCAAATGGAAAAAGTCGATCACACTATATGTTCACTCATTCTTTTTTTATAATTTTAGAGATGCTAATCGTGTTGTGTTATATCAGTCCAGCCCATAATCAACCAGGCTTATGCATACTTCATGTCATCTTGGGTCTAGCCCGTCAAAGTTTTGTGATGTGCTCGTACTAGTTGAAAATTAAATCCTTGGGCCCAGAACGGCCCCATCAACCAAGACAAATCTCATTCTCATGCTCATGCATACTCGTGTTTTTATCATGCTTAGCCTAATAAGATTATTGGGCAGCCCAATGAACCATTATTAAGCAAAAAAACCTTGATGCTTCTTAAATTTGTAAACTTGATTATTACAACCACTCCAAAAGAAAGAGAAAGACTAGACAAATTGAGTGAAAATGAAAACCATCATATAGGATCATCGTGCTCTATGTGCAGTGTCAAGTTTGACTTGTGCCCATGATGTTCATGCTTAACATCGTACTGTGTCATGTCAAGTCTACATGCATGCTTAGAAACTATGAGCCCAACACGATTCAATGCCTCATGCCGTGCTTAGTCCACCTAATATATAATATTTTGCCATGTCATCATGCTTGTATTAATCATTTAATTTGTTTGGATTTGTATAGAAGTTTTTCTTTGTAAGTATTTCGTATTAATTATATTTTGCACTAGCTAAATTGGTGATGATTATGACGAGGGGTCATTCGTGAACGTATTCTTTTAAAAGTTGTTTCTGGTGTTGTGTTGATTAAATATGTACGGTAGTTTAATTTTGTATTTTTAATCAATGAATAATATTTGCTTATGCAAAGACGTACCTTTTAAGGTATTATTTTTTTCTTGAAATTTTATTTGCATTTGACTACGGTCATTTTAGGTAAATTGTTGTTAAAATGTAGAGGATTTTTATTAAAATTGACACTTCAAGAATAGTATACATTTCATGATGGTTATAAACCGTCATCATTTGTCATAAACTTACGACTTAGACTTATAATGACACTAACTGTCAACATCGAATCTAGTTTTATTGACCGCAAATGTCATGAATAAAAATAGGTGGACTGCTACAAGTGACATTTTTCTACAGAAGAAAAGTCCTACAAACTTTTGTTATTTTTATCAATATTGCAAAACCAAATTTCTCAGATTCACATTGCGAGGCTAGTAGATTCGTTGCCAAAGTGAAAAGGATTAATGGATTCGAAGAAAACAACAAAATTACTAAAGAACAAAAATTGAAGATGTAGTAGCTAAGTGTAATACCTGACTTTTTCTATGTTAGTATTTCCTCTTGAAAGAGCTTGAATGTATGCCATAAGGGCATTTTGTGAAAAAGTTCGATTTAGAACTTTATTATGTGTGATGAGTTCTTATAGCTTTATAAGACTCAAAGATGATTATTTAGAATAGAAAATAGCCTTTTCGAAAGAAAAGTGATGATTTTTACATGATTCTAGGTTGGTCAAAGGTTTGACCGAAAAAGTCAACTTTGACCCGGGAAAGTCAAAGTTTGACCAGAATAGTCAACGTGATGACAGTATAGTTTTGTGACATGCAGTATGGAAGAAATACTGTGAAAACCCATTTTTATGAGTAAGATAGTATAGATAAGATCAAAAATCACCATAGAAAAATCAAGCACGCTAAGTTAAGGCACAGTGCAAAAGGGTTTGAGAAAATAAAGAAAAATTTTTCCAGACCAATTTTTACACAGATGAAATTTTTACTGCAGTATAAAATATTAATACTGTGTATTAGTACAACACAGTATTAGATTTATCTGTGTTTAGTTTAAATTAGACTGTTTTTACAAAAAGTAGCCAAACAAGACTTTTTAATTATGACATCATCACCATTTTGAATTATGACCTCATAAATATTTTGAGAACAAATCTAAGCAAGACAAGTGTCTTGTTCTAGAAAAATCCTTGCTTGATCACCAAGAAAAGTTTCGGCCACCTAGGGGGCTTAAATGCCAAGATTTTCAATTTTGGGGCAAAAGTGCAATTTTAAAAATTTGGTGATGTAAGCGATGATGTAAGCCATGATGTAAGCCATGACATCATTTCCTTGTTCTCCAAGCATGGCCGGCCACCTCACCCCCCAAAAAGTGTGAATTTCCAAAAATTTAGGGACTAAATTGCAAAGTTAAAAAGTCCCACATTGCCTATAAATAGAAGTGTCTTCCACCCTTTTTAAATCAGAATTTCCAGCCAAGAAAAACCGAGAGAGAGAAAGGGAGAAGGAGGAAGAGAAAACAAAAATTTTCTTGATCCAATCCTAGGGGTAGTTTCGGTTTTGGTGTAGGAACCATTAGGGAGAGTTAGAAATTTTTTTCCAGCCATTCTAGCTACTGCCGTGGGGGCTGTGAGCAGTGGAACCAAGTGGAAAAAAATCAGATTTTTTGAGGGAAAGAGTTAGGGGAAGTTCGGGGGTGAGTATGCAAGCTAGAAACCAAGTTTTGGAGTCAAATTTCTCCTTGTGTGCAGCCACGGGTTTGGTGGAAAAGGAGAAGAAAATTTTCAAATTTTGGGTCCAATTTTGTGGTGTGTAGCCGAACCATAGGGGAGGTCAATTTTCAGTCCAAAAAGAGCCAATTTGGAGCCACTTGGTGTGTGGAAACTGAACCTAAGAGCAAGTGTGAGCTAGGGAGGTTTTGATCCAACCTTAAAGCCAATCCTTGAAGTAGTTCAAGGTATTTTTCCAAAACCTAAATCTATTTTCATTTAAGCTTTTAAAGTAAAGTTTAAATGTATTTCAAGTTATGGTTTGTAAGAGCATAAGCTCACCATTTAAATTTTGTGCTCTTAGCTAGTGCATGGTGCTTGATTTGCTAGCTTAGGGGGTGGTTGGTTCCTTTATGCATGAGCTTGTGTGATAATAGGTTGCATGCTAGATTAAGGTTATATGTCCCCAATTATGTGTTTAAGAATGTGAATGCATGTTAGGATGCTAGATGTGATGATATAGAATGATATTGTATGGAATGGCATGAATGGTTGATGTATGCTAAGAGATAGAACCATGCAGCCATGGTTTTGTGCAACCGGATTAGAGGGCTGCATGGGTACGTTGGGAAGGCATGTTAGAACATGTGGGATATTAGAAACGTTGTATGTCTTGTTATTAAGCTCCCGATGTGATCGGTCGAGTTAGAACCCGCGAATTAGGACGTAAACCGGTTTAACTAGACAAGGCTGCCAGTTCGGGTTCCACATTGGCCAGTCGCAGGAAAGTGGTAATTGCAGGCCCTTAGAGGCCGAATGGGCAAAAACGTAAAACACGAAAGTTATAGATTAGGGTTTTTCCTAGGGGTAACGTGGACCGTTTTTCAAAATAAGGCTCCAAAGGCCTCCGTTTTCATGAAAAACCGAAGGTGGTCTGTTCAGACCCAGTTTTACACGACCAGCTTGTTCAAATTAAAACTGGTATTAAACTAAGCAGAATCAGATTTTTTGTAAAACACAAAAGTTTTAGATCTCTTCGAGAGCTAGAACTTTCATGAAGACAACTTTTTCCAATTTCAAAAGGATTTTAAACTACGACTTGAAATCTGAAAACCGTGCAGGGAGCAAGTAATTCCTGCACAGGATTTTCTAGAACCAGTTAAGGAAAAATAGTTTTTCCTGTTTTAAACACTGTTTTGAACCTAGAAACTGTTCTAAAGGCAGTTCCTAGCGTTAAAACATTTTATAAACCATGTTTTAAAATTCAAGGATTTTTAAGGAGAAGTATAGCAGTTTTTCGGTTTTTAAGCCAAAAACTTTTTCAAGGAAAAAGAAAAGATTTAAGAGTTTCAAGTTCAAGGTTTGCTAGGTAGATAGTTATGACACGTAACCGGGAATTACACCCGAGTTACAGGGCTTAGCCCCAAAGCCCGAGGTTGACCCAAATAGGGTTAACTTTAGTAACCTTAGAGGTTAACAAGAGTTAACCTAGTAAGATGTAGGACGAATTATCCCATAGGCTGGTGTAACCCATCAGGTTATGGGATAAGGGTGTAGTAGAAAAAGGTTATCCAACGTAACCTACTAGATTATGGTATACGATTTCATGGGGTTATGAGATATAACCCAAAGTGATAAGGTTACTTAAGGTAACCACACATGACATGTTTTATAGTTAGGGGGACATATAACCAATGCATTGTATGGATGTTGGTTGAACACCAACATATTATAGTCAAGATTAGAGACCTTACCTATGTCCTTCGGTTAAGCAGGACGTACCCTGCAGCTGAACCCAGAAGCGGAGCAGTTTAGTATCGGACGTAGACGAGGTAAGTATAACGCCGCCTACAGCATAGGCTATTAGGGTATTTTTACCTAGACATAGTTGATGTGTTATGTGCTATGTGATGCGTTGTTATGCTAAGTGTTAATTGATATGCTACGAGGCATATCAAAACATGATCTATGCTTATGTATGAAGTATGTTATGATATGTATGATTACATGTCAAGCTAAGAATGTCAGATGATTATGAAGTAAGAATAAGTAGCATCACGATGCATGCTCACTAATTCTAATAAGAATGACCAGAGTAAGTATGACATGGTTAGAAGATCAGTAGGCAGACGGCAAGCAGTTGCCGGTGTCGTACTCCCCGTCACAGGGCGGGTCGGGCTATGGCAAGTGTAAGTCCATGGTTGTGCGCTGGGTACGTTCATCTCAGTAAGGGGCCCATTAGCAGATTAAGTAAGAAAGATAGTAAGTAAGTTAGCAGCAGATAACAGAACATAATATGAACATAGCCGGTTCATGCATATGTTTATCAGTTTATGTTCAGTGCAGTAGTTAGCAGTACGTGTGCACTAGTTCCAGTATATGTTCAATGCTGTGTTGACATGTTATGATGTTAGTAGTATATATGTTGCGGTATAGGAGTTGTACTTGCTGAGCGAAAGCTCATTGTTTTAAGTTTATGTTGTAGGTAACCTACCTGTCAGCATTTGATGATACAAGATGGGGAAGCATGGCCGGACACTGTGAAATGTGGGGAATGGAAGCCGCTATGCGTTTTGATCTTCTAGATATATTATTCAAAATTGTTCCTTCAGTTCAGTTAAGTGCAAGTTAGCACCGTATAAAAAAAAAAATTTCCGCTATGTTTCATGTACTAAGTAAGTAAGGTTTGTATGCATTCCCTTAAGTACTTAAGTAAGTACGAGAGGAAAGATAAGTAAGTAGACAAGTAAGGTAACGGCCCGACGCCAGGTCGGGGCGTTACACTAAGTGTACTTCATTTAGTCTTCCTCCTGATTTTCAAAGTTAAACCATAACCACAAATTAAATGAACATGCCCGCCAAGATAAGTAAGTAAATTAAGTAGTTTAAGTTAAGTAATGGCCACATAAGTCGGATCGTTACATGGAATTTATTTTATAGGAAACAAGGATGGAAAGTGGGACAACATTAGCAGAAGTGAAAAGGGTAAATTACTAGGTTAGTTCCTGAACTTTTAAATTTATGCAACTTTAATCCCTGGACTTTTTTTCGTAGCTGGAATGCCACTAAACTAATAAAATGTTGCTACAATAGTCCTTAACATTAATTTTTGGACTGAATTCATTAGTTAGAATTACTTTTTGATCAAATTACTAACGGGTTCTGTTTAAAAATTAATATAAATGACTATTATAACAACCTTTTAATAGTTTAGGTGAATTCTTTGTTCTTTTTTTTGTAGCCGAAATGATTATAAACTATTAAAAATATTACTATAATAATTTTTTTGTTAATTTTTTTACGGAATCAAATAGTTAGCATCACTTTTTGATCAAATTATTAACATATATCGTCAAAAAATGGACGGAAAGGACTGTTGTAGTAATATTTTAAAAGTTTAGAGGTATTTTAGGTATGAAAAAAAGTTAAGAGACTCAAATCATATCAGATTAAAAGTTAAGGGACAAAATAAGCAATTTACGGAAAGGAAAAAAAAAAATCCAGATTTTAGATGTGACGGTCAACTTAGGACACCTTGAATACATTTCCGAATACAGTTTTGATCCTTTTCTTCCTGCTTTCGTTTTGACCGTTTATCCCGTTCCACAAGTTTGTCTAGTTGACCATTCCACCAACCAAAAAAAAAAAAAATCATTGTCTTTTGACTTGTGACAGGTCATTTGGTCAATGTTTAGTGTAAACTACGGTTCAAAGAAAAATGTCTATGAAAATGTTGATTATGGGGTCCACGATGTAAAAGATTGGCATAAATAACTTGTGTAACGCAGATTACGAAAAGCACACCTAACGAGTATTGTATTAGAATAAAAGTATCACTAATATAATATTAAATTATTATATCAATGATAAATTTTGATATTTAGATGAAAAAAACTCTTTAATAGATTGTTATTTTTGACGTTAAATTTGTCATATGTTAAAATTTATAGAAAATTTACAATAAAATGTAACAAATGTCAATTTTAATGTTTGATTATTGTTGATTGATGTTATTTTTTAAAGTAATCATTACAATATACAAATAGATATAATCTTGAAAATAAAAGTATAAAACTTTGTTAATCGACCTGTGAATAAAACAAAAATGAACAACGACAATTCATTAATTAAATAATTTAATTAATTGATAACTGACAAATGGAGTTTTGAGTACAAAGGCCCACCTGGACCAATGCAAGCTCTACATTTCTCCTGCTAAAACATAAGAATATTCTCAGCTAATTAGTTGGTCGTAACATCTTGGAATTGTTGCTGTAAATATAGTCATTGAAGGGATAATTTTGTATTGTTGAAAATCGCCTTAGAAAAGTCCGGGACATCTGGATGACAATTACCATTTGACATTGAATTTGTGTGGGGAAAATTTTTATTTTATAGGATAAAACAGGTGTTGTGTAGTAATTGATTTTTATCGGGTTGATGAAGATTAATTACGAGGATTATTCAATTATAAGTTTTTAATTAATGGTAGTATACGTGGTGAAAATTAATTGGAGTAAACTGCACTGGTAGATGTAGTAGCAGAACGACACATGGCACCTGCCTGTGCCACATGTCACACGCACATGGGGATGTGCGAGCGTGTACGCCTCCCCTAGACTGGTCTTATAAAAGACCCAAGTAAGTGTCTTCTAGTACATATTATTTTTTACGTCCATCTAGGATTCCGTCTCTCGCTATTAGACAAAAGAACCCTCAACTATTTAGGATTGAATGGAGAAAACTGATAAAGCGAGAATTGGCTGGTGCCTTCAAACCGTTTTTTCTAAGTTGAAGAGAAAAGCATGGAAGGTTTTGGGTTGAGAAGCCTTAGAGGATCTACTACCCTATGAGGATTGTTCGTTGTGTGAAACATGGATGGAACACTGTACATAAATATTATTAATAGAGTAAGTTGTGTAGTTTCACATCTTTTGATAATGGATATATGTGATTATTCATAAGTAAAGAGATTATCTCTTAGCTGTATGAGACCTTTATAGGATAAAGTTTAATAGCAAAACCACACAGGCCGAGGCCTGAAATGGAGAATATCATAACAAAGGGAGGCATTGGTCATTACAAATAGAATCAGAGCTTATACTCAACCGGAAGTATGGCCAACAAGGACGTTGGTCTTTTAAATGAAGGGTGATTGTAATAGTCATTCATCCACATATAAGGAAAATAGTAAACTGTGTAATTTCATATCGATTTGGAATGGATAACACTCAAGTATTCATTCAATAAGTTAATAAGTATCACTAGTAAAAATTTGAGATTACACGATGGTTATTTACGGTCATGTAAAGTTTACACGACGATTAGACAACTGTCGTGTAATCCAGTGTCGTGAAAGATACCACGACGATTATATAACCGTCGTGGTATCTCAATGTTATACGACGGTTAAAACCGTCGTCGAAACAATAAATACAACAGCAGAAAATGAAAAAATGGCTACATTACATGACAGTTTGGAGTCTAAACCATCGTGTAATATGTAGAGTTGTTGAAAAAACCCCAAAAAATAAATTTTTTAAGTTAAATTACACGACAGTTTTCAGTGAAAACCGTCATGTAATGCACATTACACAACGTTTTTTGTGAAAACCGTCGTGTAATGTCCACATTATACGACAGTTTTTTGTGAAAACCCGTCGTTTAATATGGCTTGAAAAAAATTTTTGGTTTTTTTGGTGATTTGCCACGGGTGGCCTAACCTGTATATTATCCAACACACGAACCAAGATATTAGCTACATTATATCAAAGTCAAAATGCATACCATATATTACATTAGGTCTTTACATATCATAATTAATCCATTACAATACATGGCAAGCCCATTCTCCCCTAATCAAATCCAAATCCTCATAAGTAAAAAATTATTTACTTTCAAGTACATCAATTCCATTCAACACTATTTCCCTCATAAAACCTACAACAAAATAACCACATTCAACACTTCCCTCTTGTAGAGGACAAGGACGGTTCAAGATTTTCATTTTATAGTCTCGTTTCCTTTTAATCCATTCTCCGGTCATAATCTTCCAATCCGTTAGGGCCCTAGCAAGTTGGTAAAATTCAAACTAATTAAGATGTATATAATTAAGATTAAATAAAAAATTAACATATTAAAATTGACTTACATGTTCATAAAATTAGTAAAATCGTCCCATTTTTTCTCTCGAAGAGTATCAAAATAAAGGACGAAGTCCTCCCATGAGTCAATGACCCCCAAAACCCAGTGTCTCCCTCTGTTATGTGGCACAAGATATGTAACGACCCGCCTAGTACAGGCCGTTACCATACTTACGTACATACAATCATGAGATAACTTATACGAAACTTACTTAGTTATTACGTGAAACACAACGGAATTTTTTTTTTTTTTTTTTACAATGCATAAAGAAAGCTACGAAATGTAAAGTATGAACGAATAATGGTATCTGTGCATACGAGAATTAACACTAATTAAATAGCAGTTATTAAACATCCCATAATACTCATATAAATTTCGAAACGCGTAGCGGCTTCCGTTTCCCACATTTCATAGTGTCCCGCCACGCGACTCCACCTTGTACCATCAACTGCTGGCAGGTTGTTTACCTACAGCATAAACTTAAAACAATGAGTTTTCGCTCAGCAAGCACAACTCCTATACCGCGACACATAACTAAACATACATCTTATCCTATTCATGACATAGCAATTCATTTCATTACATAACACATCATTGCATATAGCATGCATGAACCAATTATGTTCATATTATGCTTTCTTATTTCATCATTTCTTATCTTACTTAGGGGCCATTAACGTGACTGTTCGTACCAGGCGCGCAACTATAGATTGGTTGGGGTGGCCAGTCCAAGTCCAACTCAATCCATAGTCCAACCCGACCTTGGACGGGTGGTACGACACAGGCGACTTGTCGCCCACTTTTTTTTTTTTTCATCTTATCATTCTTGAACTTATTATTCTTATTGGAATTAGTGAGCATACATCTTGACATCACCTTTTCATGCTTCATAGTCATACCATACTCTTAACTTAACATGCGTTGCTTACTTAGCACATTTCATAACATAGACTTATCATACTATATATATAACATGGCATTCAATCATAGCATATAGCATATAACACATCAATTATATCTAGGCAAGTATACAACTAACAGCCTATGCTGTAGGCGGCGTTGTACTTACCTTATCTATACCTAAAGTTAAGCTGTTCCACTTCTGGGTTCAGCTGCAGGGTACATCCTGCTTAATCGAAAGACGTAGGTAAGGTCTCTAATCTATGACCATAACATGTTGGTTCTTAACCAACATTCATGAAATGCTTTGGTTACATGTCCCCCTAAACCATAAACCATGTTATGCTTGGTTACCCTGAGTAACCTTATTGCATTGGGTTACAATAAGTAACCCCCTTGGTGATTAGTCCTAAGCCGTACTAGGTTAACCAATGTTAACCTCTAAGGTTGCTAAAGTCAATCTCCTTTGGGTCAACTTTGGGCTTTAGGACTAAATCCGGAAACTCAGGTATAATTCCCCGGTCACCAGCCGTCTTTGCTTGATTTTATAAACTTAGCTTAAAATTTCCCTTTTTCTTTATCTTTGAAAAAGTTTAGCAATTAAGCTCAAAAACTTTCTTACATACTCATAAAAATTCTTGGTTCTTAGAACATAATTTTATAAAATGGTTGAAGGTTGAAAACTACCTTTGGAACAGTTTTTGCAATTAAAACAATGCTTTTTGAAAGGAAAAATAGTTTTCCTAAGTAGGTTCTAGAAAATCCTGTGCAGGAATTTCTTGCTCTCTGCACAGTTTTAAGAAATCAGCTTATATTTAAAAATCCAGATTAAATTTGAAAAACTTGTCTTCATAGAAGTTTTAGCTCTCGAAGAATTCTAAAACTTTTATGTTTTAAGAAAATTCCAATTCTGCCTATATCTTTGTCAGTTTTTGTTTGAATCTCGCTGGTCGTGTAGACTGGGTCTGGGCAGACCAGTCTCGGTTTTCTGTAAAAACGGAGGCTATTGAAGCCTCATTTTGGGAAACGATCTACATATCCCCCTAGTAAAAACCCTTTTCTACAACTTTCGTGTTTTACATTTCACCCAGTTCGGCCTCTAAAGACCTTAAATTTCCACTTTCCCGAAACTGGCCAGTTTCGAACCCGAATTGGCAATTTCGGTTATTAAGTCCGGTTTACGTCCTAATTCGTAGATTCTATCTCGACCGACCACTTTGGGAGCTTACATAACAATCATGCAGTGTTTCTATCGTCCCATACATACAAGCATGCTAACCCAACGTACCCATGCAGCCCCAAAAACCGATTGCCCTAGTCCTAGGCTGCATGGTTTTCTAGTTTGCCTACATATAATCATTCATGCCATACAATCACATTTCATACCCTAACATGCATTTACATTCTTACATACTTAATTGAGGACACATAACCTCATGTAAATAATCTAGCATGCAATCCTAACATACAACAAATCATAAGCATATTAAATGGCATAAATGAACCAAACCACCCTTAGATAATTCTAATCAAGCACTAAAACTAACTAAGGGCAAGAAATTAAAATTGTGAGCTTATACTCTTACAAATTTTGCTTGAAATACATTTAAACTTCAATTTAAAAGCTTGAATGAAAATAGGGTTAGGGTTTTGAAAAATACCTTGAACCACTCAAAGTTCGGCTTAGGGTTTGCACCAAATTTTCACTCTTAGCCCCTAGCTCCACAACCGGTTTTCCTCACACCAAAGCGGCACCAAAATTTTCTTTTGACCTCAAATTCTGTCCTCCACCTATGGCTCAGCCACACCAAGGATTTTTTCACCCACAATTTGAAATTTTCCTTTCCTTTTTCCTACTAAACCCGTGGGCTGCACCAAGAAAGAAAATGGCCCCAAATTTTTTTCCAAGCTTGCTCTTGGTTCTAGATGGAATCCGAATTCCACCATAGGATTTTCCCTTGAAAATTTTTGGGTTTCCTCTTGTTTCCCTCTTCTCCCACACTCGGTAGCTCACTCAAAGGAGTGCTAGAAAAATTTTCTAAACTTTTCCCTCTTGATTTCTCGGCAAAACCGAACCTAACCCTAAGATTGGCTTAAGAAAATTTTTGGTTTTTCTTCCTCACCTTCTCTTCCTTTCTCTCTCGGATTTTCTAGAGAAAAATTGCAAGATTTTTGCTAAGTTTTTCAATTAAAATGAATAGGGCTCTCCCCTATTTATAGACAAAGGAAATCTTTCAAAAATTATAGAAAAACCCCACCTTTTTTTAAAAATCACACAAAAAGCATGCATAGGTGGCCGGCCATAGCTTGGTGGAGAAGGAAAAAAATTTCTAGAAGCAAGACACTTGTTCACTTATGCTTAGTTCAATGAATTATGATGTCATAATTCAAAAAGTGATGATGTCATAATTCAAAAAGGCCTTGTTTAGCTTCTTTTTATAAAAGCAGTCTAATTTTAAACTTAACACAGATAAATTCCAATACTGTGTTTACTAATACACAGTACTGATATTTTATACTGCAGTCAAAATTTTATCTGTGTAAAATCGGACTGGAAAATTTTTTTCTTATTTTCTCGAGCCTTTTTGCCCTGTACCCTAACTTAGTGTGCTTGATTTTTTTACGGCAGTTTTAGATCTCATTTATGCTATCTTACCCGAAAAATTGGTTTTCACAGTATTTTTCCCATACTGCATGTCACAAAATTTCACAGTTATCATTTTGACCATTTTGGTCAAACTTTGACTTTTTCGGGTCAAAATTGACTTTTTTGGTCAACCCTTTGACTTTCCTAAAATCATGCAAATTTCATTTCTTTTCATCCGAAAAGGCCATTTGCTTATTAAAACAATCATCTTTGAGTCTTATAATGCTATAAGAACTCATAACACATAATAAAGTTTTAAATCGAACTTTTTCGTAAATGCCTTTACGGCATACATTTAATTCATTTAAAAAGGAAATAGTAACATAGAAAAAATCAGGTATTACAAGATAAAGTCATCCTCTTGGTGCGTCATGCAAAAGCCGACAAGAGTATTGGCTCGCTCTCTCATGCTAGCATCTTCAGTATCTGTTCTAACCGGTGAGATCAAGGTTGGAGACACAAACACAAACTTCTCAGCTTGCCTGTTAATCTTACATAGTTCCAAATATCTGCATAAATGTATCAAAATTGTTACTCTGCCTGACATATAGAAGAATTTCCAAATAAAAAAAATTACTGAGATAGAATGAGGTACCTCATGTATACTAATATACAATTCGCATTGATTTCTTATAAATTAATCAACTCATAAATATCATCAAATTTCAGAAAGATAGGCATGTCAAAACCCATGATCATGTATGGTATTGGGACCTCTATCTGATTACCTCGACGCATGGAACTATGTGCATAATATGCCAGAGGCCTCATCTACACGTACATTTTATTAAAGTTGAACAAAGCTTCTTGTTATTACGCATCCTGTTGTACATCAGTCCGAGAGTCGACCGTTTTATATCCGACTTTTTTTGACATATTTTTCGGTCAGCTGCTAGGTCAGGAACGTGACTAGGACCTCAACTCGCCTTGTTCATACTCGTGTCGAGCTCAACTAATGTTTTAGGCCAAGCAACAAACCCATTAATAGCCTCCTCCATAGTTGTTGTCTCGTACGTCGGTGTAGGTAATGCTACTTTTTTTAATTTTGGCACATTGATTGACACTCACACATTCCCTTCACCCAATGGAATCCCATGGACTGTATCGGTGGAAAGGCTATCCAACCATGCTCTTCCAAATGCAACAAGCAACTGTCTACTATGAACTTCATCGAAGATATAGAGCTTACATTCCTGACTGTTGACCCGCTTGGTTGGCGGATCAGACACTCCATTTTGTTTTTCTTGGACAGAGCAACTAGCCTTAAAGCTATTGTGTTTGTCCACAGTTGGCATATTATCTTGGTCAAACGACGGGTCCACATCTTTGTTCGCACATAGACCACGCACCAATGCCTTTAATTCTTCTGTTTCACGTCTCATTGATAGTACTTTATTATCTCTCTTCAAACTCTGATTTAGGTTGAAGTACTGAGACAGTTTTATGAACTTTGATTGCCCATGGATATGTCCTGGGTGTTCGGGTCTAGATAATGCTTGCGTCAAGACATCACTAGTGCCAACAGATTCGAAAGTGCCTTGGCACTCCTATGTGTTGTACGTAGTCTACAAGATAATTAAGAGAACTCATTTAAGCGTATTTATTATAAGTATGTATAGTAGTGATGAAGAATTTATTGTCAGTTAGTAAACTTACTATTAACTCGTTGACTTTTTGACATGCTGGATCTTTCAACTCTCCATCTGATCCTGTCCGTGAATTTAGCCACAAACCATCTCTTTTTTCCCATTTTCCAGTCTTCTTAACTGTAATTTAGCATTGTTAGTATACATGAGGACATTAAATAAATAATTCACCTACGATTTATCGCAAACAAAATTATTGACATACCTTTTCCTGGTTAAACTTTCTATATCTGTCTCGGTCTCCTCTCGATGAGTACTCGGTCCTTATTTCGCTTCCATGATCCGAAAGTTGTTGGAATTGTGAGGTTGTTCTATACTGAACGAATTTTACCAAATCCTCTTCTTCTATATTGGGGTAGTTTTCAATAACTTTTTGGGGCTGTGTCCACACACTTTCTTCTGTTACAAAGTCCTCGACAAACGTCTTGTAAAGATCATTTTGAAAATTCCTTACAGCTTCACCACATGATTTTAAACAAGTACTCCAAAAGCAATCATCCACGGTGAAAGAAATAACAGTTTCTTTCCAAATTATTTCTTTCACTCCGTCTAAATCACGGGATCTCCAATCTTGTATCCATATTGGAACATGCTCTCGAGCGAGCACACCAATCCAGCTCATCAATTCATCACCGTGCTTCCCTTCCGGTTGTCCTTCAAAAGTGACTTCAATTCATTGACCTCTTTTCCTTGCTATATGGACGCGTTTCACTATAGTTGCCCTCCGCTTGCTATCGACATTGGGATCCAATGGGTTTTTCCTTCGTGCTTGTCCCTTTTTGGAATCTTCCATTGTCTTTTGGCTTGTGTATTATTCCAACACTCACCTATATTTATGTAACACAAAAAATTTCACAAGTATAACGGACCAATATAATCAAATCAAATTAAAATTCACTACCAATAACCTTAACAAAATCAAGCACACATTACATGAATTTTTTAAAATGGCAAAAAATTACACAAACTTAACGTGTACTAATTTCACCAATAAAAAACATATTACCGTGATATTATCTAAAATAAAAGTCAATTTTGACATTTTGTCGAGCATGTGGTGTGCGGAAAAAAAAAATCTTGTAGAAAATTGTGTGTAAAGTGCCAAAACCGCGCACAAAATAT
Organism: Ficus microcarpa; assembly: GCA_025413485.1. Lineage (NCBI taxonomy): Eukaryota > Viridiplantae > Streptophyta > Magnoliopsida > Rosales > Moraceae > Ficus > Ficus microcarpa. The sequence continues at coordinate 4,270,088 of CM046381.1, forward strand.
TCGATAATATAGTGCAACAACTAAAAAACCGAGCACACTATACTAGAATAAAATTTCATATGATTATCCAAAAAAAAAAAAAAACCAATTTGGTAATTCATCGAGCATGTGGTGGGTGAAAAAACTCCGTGCACCACATGCATCAAAACCATGCACAACATGCACCAAAACTAAGAGCAACAACTAAAAACCCGAGCAAAATATGATAGCATCAAATTTCATATGATTATCCAAAAAAAAAAAAAAACCATTGAGGCATTTCATCGAGCATGTGGTGGGCGGAAAAAATCCATGCACTACATGCACCAAAATCAGGCACAACATGTACTAAAACTAAGAGCAACAACTAAAAACCCGAGCACAATATGCTAGCATCAAATTTCATATGATTATCCAAAAAAAAAAAAAACCATTATGGCATTTCATCGAGAATGTGGTAGGCGAAAAAAAATCCGTGTTAAAAAAGGGGTGTAAAGTGCAAAATCCATCCACATTACATGCATCTCCAAAGACCAACATCAAAAAAACATTCAACAAACAAATTACACTCCAATCGGTGTTATTAAGCATGAGTTGTTAGTTGTTTTGTTAGAAAACAAAAAATTTAGAAATATGGAAATCACCTTGAATTTCTTCAAAGAAAAAATTGAGCACAGCCACACCGAGAGAGGGAGATGGTAGGCAGCGGCGACGATAGCTTGACCAGATTTTAACTCCGAGGTGGCAGCAGGTGGGCGAAGGAGGTGGAAGAAATGAAGAGAAAACTTTTAGTTGTCTAGAGAGGGTGAAGGCAGCGATGAAGAGAAATGAAGAGTAAAAGTGTGTTTAAGTAATGGGTTTTCGCGCGGATTTCAAAGCATGAAAATTTAAAATTTTCAAAATTTTCGGACGATTATACGACGGTTTTTTCCTTGGATTATGCGACGGTTCTTAAATAACCATCGTGTAATCCATGGGTTAATACGACGGTTCAAAGAACGGTCGTGTAATCCTCGATTACTCGATGGTTTTTTTAAAAAACCGTCGTGTCATCCTCGATTACACGACGGTTTTGTCCAAAAACACTGTTGTGTAATCCTCGATTACATGACGGTTTTTTCAAAAACCGTTGTGTAATTCTTGGATTACACGACGGTTATGTCCAAAAACCGTCGGCTAATTGTAGTCAAGTTTTAATTGTCATCACAGTTTTTCTTCTCCTGCCATCACACGGACCTAATACCCGTGTGTGTGTTAAAAAGTAACCTTTCACGGTAGTATTGACCCCTATTCAAAATTAATGTTCAATATATATATAGCAACTAACATAACAAAATAAATATAATATAGCTTGAATTAAAACAAAATAAAATAAAATGACAAAATGTTCAATTTTTTTTCCTTTGCTTCTTCAACACGTGTCCATTGAATATCAGGGCGAAGCAAGTGAGAAACATCATCATCGAATTCATCAATCTCCTCAACCAGTGGCAATCCCTTTGTGAATGATGGAATGTCGGAGCAATCTTTCTCATCTTCTTGACTATCACGAATCAATTTTGGCTTCATCAGCATAACTAAGGACAACTCAACATTGTTGGGATCCGTTGTATAAAATACTTGGATTGCTTGTGATGCCATAATGAACGGATCATTTTTGTATCCCAATCGTCTGAAGTTAACCATTGTGATGCCAACACTGTCAATCCTGACATAATTATTGTCGGCCCACTTACACTTAAAGAGTGCTACTTGAAATCCACAGTAATCAAGTTCCCAAATATCTTTAATGAAACCGAAGTAGTTCATGGTTCCATAGACTGGATTCTTGTCCTTTGCAGATGAAATATGCATGGCCTTAACACAGATACTAACACCACTATTTTGAACGGGATGCTTCTTATCTCTTTCGTGAGTGTAGTATGTATAACCATTGATGAAGTATGATGTATACCGTGTAACTATCGTCGACAATCCTCTAGCGAGGTTCATTAAGTCTTGCGAAAAGCCGTCCTTCTGAAAGACATGTCTTTGTATCCATAGACGAAACGTCCAATTGTGTTCATCTTGTAACAACTTTTCATTTTTTCCTCTCTTTGATTTCCTTCTCTTAATTCCTGTAGGTGAACCTCAATAAAAGGCTCAATTTCAACCCTATTATGTAAAGTATAGAGACAAGCTTGCTCCCATTCACCTCGATTTACCGGCAATAGAATGCCGACGGATAGTCCTTTCGTGTAATGACCCGCCTAGCACAGGCCGTTACCGTGCATACATACATACATACATCGATAACTTATACAAACTTACTTACTAAATACATGAAACACAGCGGAAATTTTTTTTTTATAAGACGTATATACAATACGAAACATAAAATATAAACCATAGTACTAATTGTGCATACTACTAAGTAGCCATAATTAATCATTACATAATTCCCTTATCAAAACGCATAGCGGTTTCCGTTTCCCACTATTCACAGTGCCCGGCCACGCTACTCCACCTTGCATCATCATCAGCTGACAAGTTGTTTATCTACAGCATGAACTTAAAACAATGAGCTTTTGCTTAGCAAGTACAACTCCTAATCCGCGACACATAACTATACATTCCATTTTATTACATAACACCTTGGTACATATAGCATGCATGAACCAATTATGTTCGTATTATGCTTTCTTATCTCTTCATCTCTTATTCTACTTAGGGGCCCTTAACATAAGTGTTCGTACCTGGCGCGCAATTATGAATTGGTTGGGGCGGCCAGTCCATGTCCAACTCAATCCACAGTCCAACCCGACCTGGTGCGGGTGGTACGACACAGGCGACTTATCGCCTTATCCTATTTTCCATCTTGTCATTCTTAGACGTGTCATACATGATCCCATTTCGTGAACATAATATTTTATGTCACTTAATCATACTTCATAACTATTTCATATTTCCATTGCAGCATACATTACTTACTTAGCACATTCCATGACATATACTTATCATACATATATAACATAGCATCAAATCATAACATATAGCACGTAGCATACCAATTGTATCTAGGTAAGTATACAACTAATAGCTTATGTTGTAGGCGGCGTTGTACTTAACTTGTCTATGTCGGACGTTATGCTATTCCACCTCAGGGCTCAGCTGCAGGTTACCTCCTGCTTAATCGAAGGACTAGGTAAGATTTATAGCCTATGACCATAATATGTTGGTTATCCACCAACATTCATGCAATGCTTTGGTTATATGTCCCCCCTATCATAAAACATTTTATGTGAGATTACGTTGGATAACCTTTCATACCAATCACATGTGCGAGCCTAAAGGGTTAGGCTAGCACCTAACCTTGAATTTATCGTTATCCTAATCCATACTAGGTTAACCGAAGTTAACCTCTAAGGTTACTAAAGTCAACTCTCTTCGGGTCAACCTTGGGCTTTGGGGCTAAGCCCGGTAATTCGGGTATAATTCCCCCGATTACCATCGGTCTTAACTTGTTTTACAACTTGCTTAAGAAAATTATCTTTTCTTTATCCTTAAAAAAAAGGTTTTGGCACATAAACCGAAAACTTCTCTAATTTTCCTTAAAAATCCTTAATTCTTGAAACATGGTTTTATAAAATGTTTAAAGGTTGGATACTGCTTTTGGAACAGTTTCCATGTTCAAAACAGTGTTTTTAGCTAGAAAAACAGTTTTCCTAAACTGGTTCTAGAAAATCCCGTGTAGGAATTTCTTGCTCCCTGCACAGTTTTTAAAGTTCAGATTATATTTAAAAATCCCTTTGGAATTGGAAAAAGTTGTCTTCATGAAAGTTCTAGCTCTTGAAGAGATCTAAAACTTTCGTGTTTTACAAAAATTTTGATTCTGCTTAGATTAGTATCAGTTTTAAATTGAAACAGGTTGTTCGTGAAAACGGAGTCTGGACAGACCACCTTCGGTTTTTCGTAAAAACGGAGGCCTTTGGAACCTCATTTTGAGAAACGGTCCCCATTACCCATAGGAAAAACCCTGTTCTACAACTTTCGTATTTTACGTTTTTGCCCATTCGGCCTCTATAGGCCTGCAATTATCACTTTCCTGAGACTGTCCAGTTTGGAACCCGAACTGGCAGCTTTGCTTACTTAAACGGTTTACGTCCTAATTCGTGGGTTCTATCTCGACCGACCACTTCGGGAGCTTACTTACAAAGCATGCAGCGTTTCTAACGTCCCGCATGTCCCAACATGCAAACCCAACACGTCCATGCAGCCCATGAAATCCGACCCTTAACCTAGGGTTGCATGGTCTAACATAGCATAAACCATTCCAAGCATTCAACATCATACCAAATAAATCTCTAACATACAATCACATGCTCAATCATGCTATAGGGGACATGTAACCTCATGTAAAAATTCTAGCATACCAATCAAACATAAGCATATTAATGGACATAAATAAACCAAACCACCCTTAAGCTACCTAATCAAGCACTAGAGCAACATAATGGGCAAGAAATTAAATTTGAGCTTATGCTCTTACAACCATTGGCTTGAAACAAATACATTTAAATCTTAACTTAAAAACTTGAATGAAATAAGATTAAGACTTTTGAAAAATACCTTGATTGGTGTTAGGGTTTGGCTTTAGGATTGAACCACAAAATTACACCCTTGGTTCCTAGCTCCTAGAACCGGTTCCACACACCAAAAAGGCTCCCAAAACTTGGCTTTTTGGACTCAATTTTAGCCTCCCATAATGCTCGGCCACACCACCAACTTGGACCTAAAATCTGAAATTTTCCCACTGTTTTTCCTGCACAACCAGTGGCTGCTCCTAGACCCAAAAATTGGTCTCAAATCTTGATTTCGGTTGCTTG
>CM046381.1:4275031-4311406 GCA_025413485.1 Ficus microcarpa
GTTGAAACCCGAACTCTCCCCTAGAGTCTCCCTTAAATTTTCCATATTTTTTTTTTCTCTCTTTCACCTGCTCTCTGCCCACGGTAACAGCCAAGAAAGTGGCTAGAAAAATTTTTCAGTTTTTTCCCTCTTGCTTTTCCACTCAAACCGAACACACCCTAAGCCTTGGTTCAAGAAAAGTTTTTGTTTCTCTTCCACTCTCTCACTCACGGCTTGGCTGAAGGAAAATGGCCAGAATTTTGCTTCATTTTCTAATTTAAAAAGAGTGGAGAGCACCCCTATTCATAGGCAATGTGGGACTTTTGAAATATAGAATTTTGACCCCAAAATTTTTAAAATCTTTCACAAAAACCCCCTAGGTGGCCGGCCATTGAGCTTGGGGAGCAAGCAAGAATTGTCTAGAACAAGACACTTGTCTTGTGTGGATTAGTTCTCAAAAAGTTGATGATATTATAAATAAAAAGGTGATGATGTCATAATTAATAAAGGCTTGTTTGGATACTTTTTCCAAAAAGCAGTATAATTTAAACTTAACACAGATAAATTTAATACTGTGTTTTACTAATACACAGTATTAATATTTTATACTGTCGTAAAAATTTTATCTGTGAAAAATCGGGCTGAAAAATTTTTTCTTTATTTTCTTAAACCCTTTTGCCCTGTGCCCTAACTTTGCGTGCTTGATTTTTCTACGGTGGTTTTAGTTCTCATTTACGTCATCTTATCCGAAAAAATGGGTTTTCACAGTATTTTTCCCATACTGCATGTCACAAAATTGTACTGTTAGGGTTTTGACCATTTTGGTCAAACTTTGACATTTCCGGGTCAAAGTTGACTTTTTTGGTCAACCCTTTGACTTTCCTAGAATCATGTAAATTTTATCTCTTTTTATCCGAAAAGACCATTTATCCATCAAAACAAGCATATTTAAGTCTTATAAAGCTATAAGAACTCATAACACATAATAAAGTCCTAAAGCGAACTTTTTCATAAATGCCGATACGGCATGCATTTAATTTCTTTAAAAAGGAAATAGTAACATAAAAAAAAAATCGAGTATTACAATCTACCCCCCTTAAAAATTTTCGTCCTCGAAAATCAGAACAACTCGGGGTAGTTCTTTCTCATCTCATCTTCTAGTTCCCAGGTTGCTTCCTCGACCTTATGATTTCGCCATAAGACCTTAACCATGGGAATAGTTCTATTTCTTAAAACCCTATCTTCCCTATCGAGAATTCTAACGGGTCTCTCCTCGTAAGTTAGGTCAGTCTGGACCTCTACCGATTTCTGACTGAGTACGTGGGAAGGGTCTGGAACATACTTCTTGAGCATCGAAACATGAAAAACGTTATGCATTGACGCCAACTCTGGCGGTAAGGCGAGCTTATACGCAACTTTCCCAATTCTTTCGAGGATTTCAAACAGTCCCGTGTACCGGGGACTGAGCTTTCCTTTCTTGCCGAATCGCATTACCCCCTTCATAGGGGCAATTTTGATGAAGACGGTATCCCCGACTTGAAATTCTAACGGTCTTCGACGTCGGTCGGCATAGCTCTTCTGTCGACTAAAAGCTACGTCGAGCCTTTGCTTGATCTTCTTGATATCCTCGGACGTCTTTTCGATAAAGTCCGTGGTTTGCAGCTGTTTCTGCCCCACTTCTTGCCAATGGAGGGGTGATCGACATTTTCGTCCATATAATGCCTCAAATGGGGCCATCCCAATTGACGCATGGTAACTGTTGTTGTAGGAAAACTCGATCAATGGTAGCTTCTCATCCCAATTCCCTTTGAAATCCAAAACACAGGATCTTAACATATCCTCTAGTGTCTGGATAGTTCTCTCCGATTATCCATCCGTTTGGGGGTGAAATGCTGTGCTAAACTTCAGTCTCGACCCCATGGCAGCGTGAACACTCATCCAAAATCGCGTCGTAAAGCGTCCATCCCGATCCGAAATGATCGACCTTGGTACTCCATGTAGCTTAACGACCTGAACTACGTAGATTCCTGCCAATTTTTCTACCAAAAAAGTGGTTTTAATCGCGATAAAGTGGGCCGATTTGGTCAATCTATCGACAATGACCCAAATCGCGTCGTTCCTACTTGTAGTCCTAGGCAATCCTACCACGAAATCCATCGTAATTTGCTCCCATTTCCATTCAGGAAGCTCGATTTTCTGCAATTCGCCTCCTGGATGTCGATGTTCAGCCTTAACTTTTTGACAAGTCAAGCATTTCGACACGAAATCCACTATTTCGTTCTTCATGTTGGGCCACCAATAGGTCTCTCGGAGATCTTTATACATCTTAGAAGCTCCTGGATGCACAGAATATGGCGTCTTATGTGCCTCCGACATGATTTGATCCTTCAAATCTTCCACGTCCGGTACACAAATTCTCCCTTGAAAGTAAATAACTCCATCCTCGGAAGTCTTAAATTTCGTTTTCTCTTCGTCGAACAGTTGCGCGTTGAGCAGCGAGGAATCCCTTCCTTGATGTGCCTTAATGGAGTCTAACAAGTCCAACTTAAGAGTTAGCGAAGATAGTCTTCCCGTGATCATTTCCAGGTTGAAATCGGCAATTTCCCGTTGCAACGGCTTAGGAAAAGCTTCAATAGACATTAGCATGCCTACTGACTTCCTACTTAATGCGTCAGCTACCCTATTTGCCTTTCCACGGTGGTAAAGGATTTCGCAATCATAATTCTTTACTAGCTTCAACCATCTGCGTTGCCTCATATTTAACTCCTTCTGAGTAAAAATATACTTGAGACTCTAATGATAGGTGTAAATTTCGTATCTGTTCCCGTACAGGTAGTGCCTCCAAATCTTAAGTGCGAAGACTACTGCTGCTAATTCCAAATCGTGTGTCGGATAATTCCGTTCGTGATTCTTTAGTTGTCTTGACGCATAAGCTACTACGTTCTCATTCTGCATCAAGACAGCTCCTAATCCATTCTTAGAAGCATCAATATAGATCACGAAATTTCCTGCGTCCACATCAGGAATTATTAGCACGGGTGCGCTCGTCAGCCTCCTCTTAAGCTCCTGGAAATTCTCTTCGCATTTAGGAGTCCATTCAAACTTCTTCTCCTTTCTGGTGAGGGTAGTGAGAGGTGTTGCGATCTTCGAGAATCCCTCTACGAACCTCCGATAATATCCGGCTAACCCTAGGAAACTTCTTATCTCTGTGACGTTCCTGGGTGCTGGCCATAGACTAACTGCTTCCACCTTTGCTGGATCTACAGAAATTCCCTCCTTGGACACCACATGTCCCAAGAAATGAACCTTTTCCAGCCAAAATTCACACTTAGTGAATTTGGCGTACAACTGGTGTTGCCTTAACATTTCCATCACCAACCTAAGGTGATGTTCGTGCTCTTCCTTGGACCTTGAATAAATTAAAATATCGTCAATAAAGACGATTACGAACTTATCCAAATACTCCTTGAACACACGATTCATAAGATCCATAAAAGCAGCTGGGGCATTGGTCAATCCAAATGGCATGACTAGGAACTCGTAGTGCCCATAGCGTGTTCGAAAAGCTGTTTTGGAGATGTCTGACTCCTTGATCCGAAGCTGATGGTAGCCTGAACGTAAATCGATCTTTGAAAATACAACCGCTCCTCGGAGTTGATCGAAGAGATCGTCAATCCTCGGAAGAGGGTACTTATTCTTGATCGTGATCTTGTTGAGCTCTCGGTAGTCTATGCACATACGTAGAGATCCATCATTCTTTTTCACAAATAGGACGGGTGCTCCCCATGGGGAGTGACTCTGTCTGATGAACCCTTTGTCCAACAGTTCCTGTAGCTGTACTTGAAGTTCTCTCAGTTCTGCCGGTGCCATCCGATACGGCGCTTTCGATACCGGTGCGACTCCGGGCAGCAGTTCGATTTCAAACGAAATTTCACGTTCCGGCGGAAGTCCGGGTAACTCTTGTGGAAAGACATCCACATATTCCCTTATAATGGGAACATCTTCCGGTGTTAGCTCTTTTTCCTGGTCCTTGTCCACCATGCCTGCTAAATATCCCTGACATCCATTCGCTAGCATCTTCCATGCTCTTACTGCCGAAACAAACTTGGTGGCGGAATTTCGGGGTTGTCCGTAGAAATTAAACTCATCCTTGTCGTTTGGGTTAATCGTCACATAACGCTTTCTACAGTCAATCCTAGCGTTGTATCTCCCTAAGAAATCCATCCCTAAGATCACATCGAAATCATGGAGTTTGATTGCGATGAGATCTGCAAGTAATTTTCTACCACAGATAATAACGGGGACATTTTGGATCCAGAAGTTGAACCATAAAATTTCTCCGGATGGTAAAGAAGCGTTGAAAGGTTGTTCTATTCTATTCACACTGCTTCCTAATTTCTGAGCGAACTCCATCGATATGAACGAATGAGTAGCGCCAGAATCAAACAACGTAATGACATCATAGGTGGTGATAGAGATCTGACCTGTCACCACATGTGATGTTCCTGCCTCGGCATCTCCTCTTGTGTAGGCGTAGATTCTGACTTGAGATTCAAGCGCCTCCAATTTTTCTTGTGTTACTGAAGGTCCCTCAAGCTTGGCTTGCACTGCGTGTAGTTGACGCTGGTTGGGGTTCCGATTCTGATACTGAAGTTGTTGATTCGGATTATTCTGGGGACAGCTCCTCGCGTAATGTCCTTCCTTACCACACACATAGCAAGTATTTGTCCTCCTTCTACAGACTCCGGGGTGCTTCTTCCCACAGCTTTCGCACGTGGGGTAACTGGCGTTGTTTCCCTTATTTCCCTGATTATTCCTTTTCTAGGGGAAATTTCGCTGCTGGCCCTGACCGTTGAAATTTCCCTTTCGCTTATTTTTCCCAAATTGTTTGGGACTTTGGGCGGAGTTACTGGCTTGACCCTTCGAATTTGCCTCCGAACCTTGACGAGGTTACGTTGGCTTAGCGGTGGTCTTTTCCTCTTTCTTAGCTTTAAATATTTGAGCCCTGGCTTCTTTGTCTCGATTGATCCAATATTTGGCTCTTATGGCTCGGCTGACGCAATCTGATACTGTCCTTGGCGGACTACTACCAGCACTGACTTGTTTGGCAATATCTGTCCTAAACATTTTCATCATCAACCGTACCTTCTCCGCCTCATTCGGTACCAAGTTTGGACACAGTCGAGCAAGTTGCTCAAACCTCTTAATGGCTTCCATTACCGTCATCGTCCCTTGACGGAAATTGGTGAATTCATCTTGCTGTACTGCAAGGACCTCTTGGTTGTAGTACATGTTGCGAAACTCGTTCACAAAGTCCTGCCATGTCATAGCCATAATATCCCGGCGTAGCTGCACTTTCATCCACCAGTGCCGCGCATCTTTCTTCAGAGCAAAGGAAGCACAAAGTACTTTCTCTTGCTCAGTGAGTCGCATGAAGTCCAAGATGACTTGGATATCGACAAGCCAGTTGTCCGCTGCAATTGGGTCTGTAGGCCCCTCGAACTCGGGCGCCTTCATTCGTCTAAAGCGCTTGTATAGCAGATCCTCTCGTACTACCGGCGGGTTAACTTGTACTCCGGCTGGTGTCATCGGAATCTCAACATTCCGAGGGACTTCCGGTGGGACTTCAGGTTGAACATTAGGCACCTGAGGTACCACTGGGGGAACTGGTGGCACTTGCTGTGGAACCTCTTGGACCTGGGGTCCTCGATTCATTTGAGCCAGTTGCTCACGAAGCCTATTTATTTCTTGTTGCTGTGCCAGCAACTGCTGTTGTAGGTTAGCTACTAAGGTTGCTAAATCCGGCTGAGGTGGATTTGTAGGTGCATTACGGTACGTGCATACCATCTTCTAACTTCCTGTATAAGAAAAGATATTATCATACTATTAATATCTTTTCTTTTATGCAAATCTTAATATATTGTACTATATAACATCATATCTTACCATAATCATTCATATCGTACATAACATCATACCATAACTTAGTGGCATATTCGTATCACACTAGATACTTCTCATAACTTTCAAACCATAACATAACTCTTATTATACATCCCGTGTCTCCACGGTCTCTTTGTGTAATTTCAAAAGTACATTACTTGGTCAAAAGTACATACTTTTCACGGTTTCAAAAATACATACCATTGATATCCATATATACATGGCCAAAATCCTGGATGGAAGTGTCTAACACTTTCTCATCCTACATAATATACAACCTAACGTCCTAAATAACAAACTAATATAGTCAGTCCTATCGTCCAAAAAGGAATGTACAAAACGGCCCTAGATCTAGACTATAATCTCGATCGTGGCCACGGATGCGTCGGAGTCGGAATCCTGATCTGCGGCCTCATCTCCGTCGTCCAACACAATCTCATCAGGCTCATCCTCTAATGGAAACTCCTCTGGGTCATCGAAGTCATCCCAATCCTCTACCCAGTCACCCTGATCCGGCTCATGCTCATCGTCTTCATCGTCCTCGTAATCGCTAGAGATAACGATGACTCGGGGGTCTTCTGGTGGATCAATCGCTACTACGTCGTCATCCGAGGCTTCATCAGCGTCCATCGGGTCTACAGCCTCTTGGGCTGGGACCTCCTGTATCGGTATGGCTGGTATCGGATCCTCCGGAAACAAGGGCCCTACCTCGTACTGTGGCTCCCTCTGCCCAGCATCGTCTGCAGGAGCCTAGGAACCGCTGGCGTGATCATCGGTACATACTATCTGAGCGATAGTCTCGGCCTCTAAGATGTCATCGATATAATTGCCGACGGTCGTCTCGTGGGTAGGCGATGGAACAAACAAGCGAATATGGGTTGGCACTCCGTTTCGTAGAAGTACTAAAGCCTCACGCTCGGGGTCTGGACCGTCCTGGGGAACATATGGAAGCATAGCCTTCTGAAATCTCCAACAATAGTGGCTCATCGTCTCCCCTGGATATGTGTGCCAATCCTGCGAAAGTCTCTGATAACGAGAGTGTCGCATGTCTCGGTAGATCGCAGGATCACGGACAGGCTCGTCGATCCCTCGAGCAGGTAGCGGTCCGTAGCGTCTCATCATAACGGCCCGAAAATGTGCCCAAGTACGCTCGGGCATCTGCCTCTCGCCTAATGTGACCCACCACAATCTCGAGTCTCCAATCAAGCACCTACTGGCGAGGGTGATCTGTAGGTGTGCCTCGATGTGGCAGATTTCGAATATCTGCTCCATATCATATAGCCAGGCGCCAATCGATACCGACCGCCTCGTGCTATCAAAATACAAAGGCTGCGACCGGTAGAATGCGTCGACGGCGTCTCGATCCTCCTCAACTTGGATCGGGTCCATCGTATCGTGTCTATCATACATAACTTTAAACATAAGTATCTTGCATATACATAAAACAAAATAAATCTAATACTTACTTGCAAGGATAGAGGCGATGGCAGGCAACTGTGAAATCATGTCGCAGGGAAACCTCTCTGATATCAACTCTGTAATGACCCGCCTAGCACAGGCCGTTACCATGCATGCATGCATACATACATCGATAACTTATACAAACTTACTTACTAAATACATGAAACACAGCGAAATTTTTTTTTTTTATAAGGCGTATATACAATACGAAACATAAAATATAAACCATAGTACTAATTGTGCATACTACTAAGTAGCCATAATTAATCATTACATAATTCCCTTATCAAAACGCGTAGCGGTTTCCGTTTCCCACTATTCACAGTGCCCGGCCACGCTACTCCACCTTGCATCATCATCAGCTGACAGGTTGTTTACCTACAGCATAAACTTAAAACAATGAGCTTTCACTCAACAAGTACAACTCCTAATCCGCGACATATAATTGTACATTCCATTTCATTACATAACACCTTGGTACATATAGCATACATGAACCAATTATGTTCGTATTATGCTTTCTTATCTCTCCATCTCTTATTCTACTCAGGGGCCGTTAACATGAGTTTTCGTATCTGGTGCGCAACTATGAATTGGTTGGGACGGCCAGTCCATGTCCAAATCAATCCACAGTCCAACCCGATCTGGTGCGGGTGGTACGACACAGGCGACTTATCGCCTTATCCTATTTTCCATCTTGTCATTCTTAGACGTGTCATACATGATCCCATTTCGTGAACATAATATTTTATGTCACTTAATCATACTTCATAACTATTTCATATTTCCATTGCAGCATACATTGCTTACTTAGCACATTCCATGACATATACTTATCATACATATATAACATTGCATCAAATCATAACATATAGCACGTAGCATACCAATTGTATCTAGGTAAGTATACAACTAATAGCCTATGCTGTAGGCGGCGTTGTACTTACCTTGTCTATGTCGGACATTATGCTGTTCCACCTCGGGGCTCAGCTGCAGGTTACCTCCTGCTTAATCGAAGGACTAGGTAAGATATCTAGCCTATAACCATAATATGTTGGTTATCCACCAACATTCATGCAATGCTTTGGTTATATGTCCTCCCTATCATAAAACATTTTATATGAGGTTACGTTGGATAACCTTTCATACCAATCATATGTGCGAGCGTAAAGGGTTAGGCTAGCACCTAATCTTGAATTTATCGTTATCCTAATCCATACTAGGTTAACCGAAGTTAACCTCTAAGGTTACTAAAGTCAACCCTCTTCGGGTCAACCTTGGGCTTTGGGGCTAAGCCCGGTTATTCGGGTATAATTCCCCCGATTACCATCGGTCTTAACTTGTTCTACAACTTGCTTAAGAAAATTATCTTTTCTTTATCCTTAAAAAAAAAAGGTTTTGGCACATAAGCCGAAAACTTCTCTAATTTTCCTTAAAAATCCTTAATTCTTGAAACATGGTTTTATAAAATGTTTAAAGGTTGGATACTGCCTTTGGAACAGTTTCCATGTTCAAAACAGTGTTTTTAGCTAGAAAAACAGTTTTCCTAAACTGGTTCTAGAAAATCCTGTGCAGGAATTTCTTGCTCCCTGCACAGTTTTTAGAGTTCAGATTATATTTAAAAATCCCTTTGGAATTGGAAAAAGTTGTCTTCATGAAAGTTCTATCTCTTGAAGTGATTTAAAACTTTCGTGTTTTACAAAAATTCTGATTCTGCTTAGATTAGTACCAGTTTTAAATTGAAACAGGTTGGTCATGAAAACGGAGTCTGGACAGACCACCTTCGGTTTTTCGTAAAAACGGAGGCATTTGGAACCTCATTTTGAGAAACGGTCCGCGTTGCCCCCTAGGAAAAACCCTGTTCTACAACTTATTCGTCCGTAATGACGGTTTTCCGCAGTATAATTTCCATACTATTTATTATACTGCAGTACCATCTCAGTCAAACCTTAGGTCAACTGGGTCAAACTTTGACCGGAATAAAAATCATAAATTCCTATTTTGCCCTTTTTATCAAAAGGCTTCATGCATGACTACGCAAACTACTTATTGAGTCTCATAGCTAATTAAACGAGAACTCAAACATTTACTGATAAAATTTTGAATTTTACATTGATATTCATAATTTTCATGAAACATTACATAAATACATAGTACGGACTTAAATTTCTTATGTATAAGGAAATCATGAGTCCGTAGAAATTTTTGGTTATTACAGTGGAAAAATTCTAGTTGTCTAAGAGAGGTTCTACCAGTTGATAATAAAATACTAGCTAGTATGTACGAAGCTAAGAAGACGTTGAGCACCTTAGAAAAATCAAGCACATTATTTAGGACGATAAGGGCTGAGTAGTTTTAAGTCCTAAGAAAATTTATACGCAGTCCAATTTTATTTAGATGAATTCGGGACCATAGTCCAGTATGACAATACTGTTTTGGTAAAAAAAAAAAAAAAACAGTATTATATTATCTAAGTTAGTAAGGAAATGGATTGCATAATTATATTAAGAGATTTTTGGAATCAATTGGATGATTAGGCATGAATTGGAAGCCATGTGGCTCCACTCAAAGCTGGCCACCTACAGGGACTAAATTGCAAATATTTTGTCCTTAGGGGCCAAAGTGTAATTTTCAAAAAAATAAGTGATGATGATGTAAGCATGATGATGTCATAATGATGTAAGCATGATGATGTAGGCGTGATGATGTAAGCATGATGATGTAAGTAAGGAAATTTTCTTGGGCTCCAAGGCATGCTATGGCCGGCCACCTCATAGGGGTATATGGCCAAATATTTTGCTGTCAAAGACTAATAAGCAATTTTTGGATTAAAAATAAATCCAAAAATAAAATAATTATCACCTATAAATAGGTGATGGGGGGTTCATTTGGTTCACTTTATGTGAAAATGTCCCAAAACCATGCCAAAATTTCTCCTCACCCTTTCTTCCCCTTAGAAGCCAAGCCCTAGAGAAGAAAGAAAGACAAAAAAAAAAAAAAAAAAAAAAAAAAAAAAAAGAGAAAGAGATAGGAGGTGGTGGTCAGAAATTTGGAGAAACACCAAGTAAGTGGTGGCTGAAAATCTTGGGAGGAAACCAAGCTAGAGGGAGGCCGGATTTTTGTAGAAAGCAAGGGGGAAAAAGTTTGGATCCAAACCTAGCACCAACCTTTGTGTTGATTAAGGTAATCCTCCTTGGTTCCCTAAGCTTTTCAATTAAGTTTCAATTCAAGGTTTAAGTGTATTTCCAAAGTTGGATTGTAACAGCATAAGCTCATTTTAATTTCGTATGCCCTAGCTTAGATTTTTAGATTTGTGCTTGATTAGGTATTAGGTGGTTTTAATTTATGTTGTTATGCATGATTATGTTGATATGGTTGCATGATTTTAGGGTTTGCAGGAATGTTTTATGATGTTAGTTGTATGTCCCCAATGTGCCTAAGAAGTTATAGGCTATGCATGAGTTGAATGAGCTAGATTAGAAGCTTGAATGATGTATGGTTATGCAAACCCAATTTACAAACCCTAGCTTGGTGTAAGAACACCCAAGGGTTTGCATGTGTATGTATGGATGTGTGACGATGAGATTTTATGTTAGAAAGCACTGTATATTTGTCGAAGGCTCATGGTTGTGACCATTTGAGGTAGTGTGCACGTAGAAATTACGTAAAAACGGATTTAAGGAAAACTGCCAGTTTCAAGTGAAACTGGCAGTTTTCCGGAAAGACGGTTTTGAGGCCCTTAAAGGCCGAATCTGGAAATACTTAACACAAAAGTTATAGAGAAGGGAAATTCCTAGAAGAAAAAATGGACAGTTTTAAAAAATAAGGCTCAAATGGTTTTTGTTTTTACAAAAATCTTAACCTGGTCATGCCCAAACTTCATGCACGGCCAGGCAGGTTCAACAAGAGAAATGAGTAGGTTAGAGATTGAACTGGGTCTTGAGCAAAACATGAAAGTTATAGGGTTTTTAAAGCTCTAAAACTTTTGTGAAGAAAAATTTTGCAGATTCAACACAGATTTTTAAATATAATTGGATTCCAAAAACTGTGCAGAAAATAGGAAATTCCAGTACAGGATTTTCTAAAACAGTGCAGGAAAAGGAAATTCCTGCACATACACTGATAAATTGGCAGTAGGAAACTGTTCCAAAAGTAGTTTCCAACACTTAGCAATTTTTACTATCCCTACTCAAAGAGTCACAATTTTGGTAAAAAGAATTTAGTGTTGAACAAGGATTTTTGTATATAAAGAAAAATGGACAATGAGTACTAGGGTTTTTCCAAGGCAAGAAAAATAAGTATATGGACCACAAGTTATCTTAATGACTCGGTAACAGAATGACGACCGAAGGTAACCGGGTAGGACACCCAAGTTACTGGATTGGGCTCAGAGCCCAAGGTTACCAATAGTAACCCAATAGGATATAACTTAGGAATTTGGTCTTTAGCAACCCAAAAAGATTGACCCAAGTTTGACTTAGGTTCACACCAAAGATTACCCAATGTAACCTAATTATATATTAAAAATAAATAAATACAAACGACGTTTTGTAAGGGCTCTGAATAGCAGCTCATACTGTATATATGTACATAAGATTTGGATTAAAAGAGAGAAATATATTTATAATATGTTGATTTTCAGCTGAATTGTCAGTCATGAGTATGATTCAAATTCAGACTGATCACCATTTTGTCAACCAAACTTTTCAAAGAGATGATCACGTACGTGTCATCAAACTTTTCCGTCTATTTATCTTGATTTATTTTGCCATTTTCTCACAGTTCTCACTGAAGGCATCTCCATCGATTTTTCCTTATATTATTAATTTTATTATTATTATGTGCCGAATTCTCCTCCTATTAATTAGTCCAATGGATTGGACAAATTCAATGAATCGAGCAGCTAAAACTGGAATTCGCCTCACGTGATTTCTTAATCTTGTATCCATTTATAAACTTTTGTCGTCAATTAAAAAAAAAAAAAAAGTTAATTGTTTTGGTGGTTCCTAAACTGTTGATTACGTTTTGAAATGTCTCCGAACTTCTAAAAGTGATGTAAAAAGATCATTTTTAATAGAACAGTTCACTAATATTTACTTAGTTGCTCGAGTACTTCTTAAACTATGATGTTTCTGACATTTTTTACCCCAATTTTTTTGGCAGATGTAAACCTCAAAATTCATATAACCAACCAAAAAAACAAAAAAAAAAAAAAACAAAAACAAAAAAAAAACTTGAAAAAGGGAAAAATTGATCAGAAATTGAAAAAATCTCTCTCTCTAGAGAAACAGTTCTAAGTTCTTTTTTTTTAATATTATTATTTTCTGAAGGTTAGTTTAGTAAATTCAATAAAATTTGATGTCTCAGCTACCAAAAAAAAAAAAAAATGGGACCAAAACATCACAAACACAATAATTTAGGGACTAATTATATCATAAAATAATTCAATTGATTTGACTAAGATGAACCAAGTAGAAGGATAGAGATAATTCGTAATCTCCCATAATGGTAGGGCCTACCTCATGTGAGATACAGGATTCAACAGGACAGGTTGGATCTCATTTTTAAAAAATATATGCAAATCCTCTATTATCGCACTTTCTCCTTCAACAAAATTGCAAATGGAAATCCACCAAATCGACTTTCTCCTTAAAAAATATACGCAAAACCATTATTATTTTCTTTTCTTTGTGCTCCTATCTCTCCCATACTACATGAAATTATCATTTGCGGCTCATGTCGACACAATAACTCCAAGCCAGTACCTGATAGACATAAACAAAACTACTTTAGTTTCCTCTAGCCAAATCTTTGAGTTAGGCTTCTTCTCTCCCGGCAAATCCGAGAATAGGTACATCGGAATATGGTACAAAAGGACTCCGGATGTAGTTGTGTGGGTCGCAAACAGAAACAGTCCGCTCACTGATTCGCTTGGGGAATTCTTAATCACCGGAGATGGAAACCTTGTTCTTCTCAACCAAAAGAATAACGTCATTTGGTCATCGAATTCGTCATCAAGAGTTTTCGTGAAAAGCCCTGTTGCGCATCTTTTGGACACCGGAAATCTTGTTCTCAGAGAGAGCGACAGCACGAGCTCTGAAGGGTTCTTGTGGCAGAGTTTTGATTGTCCAACTGACACAGTTTTAGAAAAGATGAAGCTCGGATGGAACTTGAACACCGGTTTTAAAGGATTTCTAACCTCGTGGAAAAGCTCCGATGATCCATCAACTGGAGATTACACTTACAAAATGAGCACCAAAGGGTTACCTCAATTAGTTCTTGCTACGGGGTCGACCAAAAAGTTTCGGACAGGTACATGGAATGGAGTTCGATTTAGTGGTATTCCCGTGCTGTTGAATACTGATTCTTCAAGCTTCAAATACACATTTGTTTTTAGCGAGAACGAGTCATCTTATATGTTCAAGTCCGCAGTCGTCTCGGACATAGTTACACGCTTGACTTTGAGTAATTCAGGGTTGCTTCAACGATTTCTGTTGGAGAAATCTAGCACAAAATGGTCTCTCATGTACTCAAACCCATATGAACCATGTGACAGTTATGGTTACTGTGGTGTTAATGGTGTTTGTAGGATAAATAGAAATCCCGTATGTGATTGTTTGGAAGGGTTTACTCCGGTGTCGGAAGAAGATTGGAATGTGGCAGATTTATCCAAAGGGTGCAAGAGGAAGACGCCATTAAGCTGCAAGGAAGGAGAAGGATTCTTAAAAGTTGAGGGGCTGAAATTACCCGACTTGTTGGAGTTCTGGTTGGACAAAAGTATGAGCCTTAAAGAGTGTGAAGAAGCGTGCTTGAAGAACTGTTCTTGCACAGCTTATGCGAATACGGATATCAGAAGAGGAGGAAGTGGATGTATGATGTGGTTCGGTGACCTGATTGATGTCCGAGAATTCAGAGTGCAAGGCAGTGAGCAGCCTTTGTATGTAAGGTTATCTGCCTCCGAAATGAGTAAGTTATTAACCTTATGATTTTTCATTCTATCGGTCTAGTTTTTGATTCCCAAATGTTACCTTTCATCTATTTTTATTTTCATAGAATCAATCCGTGCTGCGAATAAGACGAACTTAAAGGTCATCCTAATAGCTTCCATCGTCTCTGGCATGTTTGTGTTGGTTGTCATATTTTTGTGCGTAATTTGTAGACTAAGAAGAAAAGTAAGAGGTATGAAAATTCTCCCCACAAAGATCTTTTATTTTTATTGTTTTATTAATAACAAACTAGCTTAATTAACTATGAAATGTAATAGGCAAAGGCATGGATGAAGATATAGAATTGCCTTTGTTTGACCTCGCTGCAATTACTATCGCGACCAATAATTTCTCTCCGGCAAATATTATCGGAAAAGGTGGCTTCGGTCCTGTTTACAGGGTAACTATCATATATTCTAATTCCATTATTAACTTAGCGAAAAATGTTACTTTTCCCTCTTACATCCAAAGATTTCTGCGTATCCTTTTAAAAATGCAGGGGAATCTCTCAACAGGACAAGAAGCAGCCATTAAGAGGTTGTCAAATGAATCAAATCAAGGTTTTACAGAGTTTAAGAATGAAGTAAACTTGATTGCAAAGCTTCAACACAAGAATCTTGTCGCTCTTTTAGGTTGTTGCATTCAAGGAGACGAGAGGATGTTGATCTACGAGTATATGCCTAACAAGAGTTTGGATCATTTTATTTTTGGTTCAACCCCTCGACCTTACGCACATGCTTAGCTTCCTTGACTTTAGTTACTTGATCTTTGAGCAATGCTCTGCCTTTTTTTCTGAAATTTGACAGGGCGTGAAGGTGATGTGTCGGGCCATAGGAGTACAATTTTTTCTTGGAGAAAGAACTTTGAGATTGTTATGGGAGTAGCTAGGGGACTTGTCTACCTCCATCAAGATTCCAAACTTCAAATTGTACATAGGGATCTCAAAGCAAGCAATATTCTACTCGATATCAACATGGTTCCTAAGATTTCTGACTTTGGTTTGGCAAGAATTTTCGATGGTGACGAAAAAGAAACTACAACAAGGAGAGTCGTCGGAACATAGTAAGTTATAATCACATGCTATCTGAAGCATTAAATAAGTCCAATTCAGAACTTAAGTGCTAATTCTTTTGGTACAGTGGCTATATGTCCCCGGAGTATGCAGTAGAGGGAAAATTCTCAATAAAATCTGATGTCTTTAGCTTTGGAGTAATTTTGCTAGAGACAGTGAGCGGAAAGCGGAATACTAGATTCAATCACCCAGATCACCATCATAATCTTCTTGGACATGTAAGTTGAAGCAATAATTATTTACCATCTTCTACAATCTCTGATTTTTACAAACTACTAAAGATATTCGATCCAATTGTTGCAGGCGTGGTTGTTATGGAATCAAGGAAAAGCGATCGACCTAATGGATGCAAGCTTCGATAAGGATTGTATAGTTGAATCTCAAGTACTAAGATGCATTCACGTGGGCTTGTTGTGTGTTCAGAAATTTTCCGAGGATAGGCCACCAATGAACTTGGTCATTCTAATGTTAGCTAACGAGGGAGGAAAATTGCCCCGACCGAAAGAACCTGGGTTTTTCATGGAAAGAAGCTCAGACAACGTCAACAAGGGCTCAATGACAAGACGTAATGAAATAATAAATATTTCAGAGAACAGAGTGACCATCACTCGGCTAGATGGCAGATAGGGTGGAAAAATTTCCGGATTGTATTAGAATATGTAAAATAGACAATGTGTAGTTAATCAGTTAGTTTCCTTTTCTTGTTTTTGTAAATGGCGGGATTTACCGATAACAAATAAAATGACTAGACTCAGTACATTTTTACCAATTATTTTAGCCGATAAAATTTGGTAATTACTCCATATAATATGAGTTTTACCATCTCCTAACTAAGCATTTGCAAGAATCGGTAAACTAACAATGTGTTAAGTGTATCGTGCGACATGTGGTGAAAAACGGAGACGTTGTGTATTTTATCCCAATGAAGATACCAGAAACAATGGCGGCAGCGATGTTGATGAACGAAGCAGCATAACTTTCCTTGGCTATAAAAAACCTGCTTGTGGCTCGATATCAATCAAAAGAAGAATCAGTACAGGCTGAAAAGAAGCCTTCATTTGCATTAGGTTGGAAGGTTGTTGAACGACTCATGATATGTTTAGATCATATTAGGTGAATCTGCTCATGTACACGAGGAATTCAGATCCCCTGTCTAATTTTTAATGTCTTAAATATTACAGCATATTTAATAAAAACACTATATCTAAAAAAACCGCAACATCTTGATATTTAATTGCTACGACAGTACAATATGAAAAGAACAAAATGAGTTCACATCCATCCTTTTTCTTTTTCTTATTCCTTTTTTCTTGGAGAAAGACAGTCTATCTACCACTTGGGATACTGATACTCATTTTATTTTGTGAAAAGAAACCTTCAGTGCTTCTTGACGTTGAGCACTCTGTACTTGAACCCCTTTCTATGAAAAAACCAGACTGCTTAGGCTAAGGCAAGATAGCCCCCTCATTTTCTAACATGAACACGGCCAACGCCATTGTTGGCCTGTCCTGTGGAAAATTTTGGACACACAACAAACCCACTTGAATGCATCTCAATACTTGAGATTTGACGCATGAATCCCTCAAACAAAAGTCTAGTAGATCTAAGGCTTTGTCATCATTCCACAACAGCCATGCCTGAAATAATATTTTAAGTCATTAAATAAGGATGCTAAGACCAAAGAAAGTTGGCACTAGCATATATGTGGAAGCAGTTTTAATATTTCTTACATGTCCGAGTAGGTTATGGTGGTGATCTGGGAAATTGAAGCTTCTGTTCTTTTCTCTGCTCACAATCTCCGGTAAGACAACACCAAAGCTAAATATATCAGACTTTGTGGAGAACTTCCCATCAACGGCATACTCTGGTGACATGTAACCACTGGAGAAACAAATTTATATTAGGGTAAGTCCATTATCCAACATCCTCTGATCAAATCCAATTTATGTTGGATATCAAGTATAACTTGGATTGGACTATAGCTCAAAACTGACAAAAAAGTAAAAATAAAATAAAAACCCAACTGGATTCCAGCGGTTTTAGGCTTTGATTGAAAATCCAACTATACAAACCGATCAAATCTAACCTACGTTAATGCAATGTATAACTAATATGTTTAAATATCTTGGATTCAAGTTGCATATCTTGATCAATCAGAAAATAAGCCAGCTCCATGACTTACTATGTTCCCACAATTCTCCTGGTTTCAGCTTCTTTTTGATCGTCTCCAAAAATCCTCGCCAACCCGAAATCTGAAATCTTAGGATCCAAATTGATGTCCAACAAAACATTGCTTGCTTTGAGATCTCTGTGAATAATGTGAAGTTTAGAATCTTGGTGGAGGTAAAGAAGACCTCTTGCAATTCCTCTGACAATATCAAAGCGCTTTTCCCATGGCAATATTGAACTTCTTTTACTATCTGCAAATCATTTGAACATCCAACAAGTTTTAAATAAGTTTCAAAAGAAATCTATGAAAATTTTGGTGTAAATTTGGTAAAGAGGCCCAAACCAAAGATAAAGTGGTCCAAGCTTCTGTTTGGCATGTACTCATAAATCAAAATCCTTTCTTCTCCTTGAATACAACAACCAAGAAGAGCAACCAGATTCCTATGCTGAAGCTTTGCGATTAACTCGACTTCATTCTTAAATTCTTTGAGACCCTGTCCCGAAGTCCTTGACAATCTCTTCACCGCAATTTCTTGTCCTGTCAAAAGGCTTCCCTAAATAATTCCATAGATAAGAATATTTCAATTACCTTTTGGTGGTGGAAAAAAAAAAAAATTGATCGCCAAAAGAAAAGAAGAAATTACAGACTACCTTATAAACAGGACCAAATCCACCCTCTCCGATCATGTTTTCAGTTGAAAAATTGTTCGTAGCACTAATAATTGTGGCCAAATCAAATAGAGGCAAATCTATATCCTCATCCTTGCTTTTACCTGCTAAGTTTAGCTTGTAAAATCCATAACATTACATAATCCATAAATGAGACTTAGGAGTTTTTTTTTTTTTTTTTTTTTTTAAATGCTTTTTTCTTACCTTTGACCCTTCTTCTTAGTTTCCAAGCAATGCCCCAAAATGCAATACCAAAGATACAAATTCCGGTTATCACCGAAGCTCCTAAAATGTACTTCAGTCGTTTCCTCTTATCTGCATCCCTGATTGATTCTGAAATAAGACGGAGAAACAAAAACTATAACTTTGTATACAAATCTAACGCACATGTTTTCTGATTGGTATATGAAACTTCAAAATAAAACCTTGAAGTTGCGAGCTCGACTTACTTATTTCCGAAGCAGATAATCTAACGTAGATGTTTTGTTCACTGCCTTTTACATGGATCTCTTTAACAACGATTAGATCTCCGAACCACATCAAACAGCCACTGCCTCCTTTTCTGACATCCGAATTAGCATAAGCAACACAAGAACAGTTCTTCAAGCAAGACGCCTCGCATTCTTTAAGGCTCATGTTCTTGTCCAACCAAAATTCCAACATGTCTGGCAGTTTTACTCCTACCACTTTCACAAATCCCTCTCCCTTCTCGCATTCCATGGGCTTCTTCCTTTTGCATCCACTGGACCAATTTAGCTCCTTCCACGCTTGTTCGGATTTCGGCGAATAACCCTGAAAACACGTGCATATTGGATTTTCGGTGACTGCACAAATAGCATTAGCCCCACAATATGCGTAGTTCTCACATAATTGACCGGATGGAACCGAGTAAATGACAGACCATTTAGTACTCCCTTTGTGCAAGAGGAGACGCTGCTCGACCCCTGAATAATCCATCCTCACGACTGAAACGGCAAAGTTAACCGTAGACTCGGACATAAGATATGCCTCATCATCGGTGAACACATAAACCAACTTGAAAATTGTCTCGGCAAGCAAATTTAGGCCACCGAACCGAACTCCATTCCATGTCCCCGTCCGAAACTTCCTCGTTGATCCCATATCCAGTACCACTTGAGGCAGCCCTTTCACACTCATTCTATAAGTAAAGTCCCCGGAGGACGGATCATCAGCACTCTTCCACGATGTTAAATATCTTTCGAAGCCTGTGTTCAAGTCCCATCCCAACTTCATGCCTTCCAAGAGTGTGTCCGTCGGATAATCAAAGCTCTGCCATACATAAGCCCCGGAGTTCACACTTTCTTTCTCTTTAAGGACAAGATTTCCCGTGTCCAAAAGCAGACAGACTGGATTATTATTTACCACGTCCCTCGACACATTCGAGGACCAAACGACACTCCTTGTTCTGCTGAGAAGAACAAGGTTTCCATCTCCAATGGTCAACTCGCCATTCGAGTCGTTAAGCGGGCTATTTCTGTTGGCAATCCAGACAACCTTGTCAGGTGTACTCTTATACCATATTCCTAAGTACCTGTTCTTCGAATTTCCGGGGGAGAAGAAGCCTAACTCGAAGGTTTGGCCGACAGAAACCAAAGTAGTAGCGTTGCCATCATCGTCGATGATTGACCGGATCGGTGTATGGCGTCGATATGAGCCGCCCTAGAGAATTTCAAGAAGGATTGCAGGGAGACAATGGCATGGAAGATGGTGAAGAGATGAAAGGCTACCATTATAGTTGTTTACAAGGGAAAGAAAGACACAGCAATTATAGGACTTTGAAATGAATCAATCGAAAGGAAAGAATAATTTAGTTAATTTTATGGACAAGAAATTAGTATGGAAAAATATCCAACTTAAATTTTTTTTTTAAGACCGAAAATATCCAACTCTAATGTCAATATGCATATCTAATAGAATCAAAATATTAAACAGACGTTTATTAAATGTCTGATACAGCGTCCATATCATATTAAATTAAAGAGATAGTTCGAAATTTTAGCCAAAAAAAAGAGACAGTTCAAAGCCATTTTTCTTTTATTTTTATATGTGTTATTATCACAAGTACCCTTTCAATTAAAAGTTCATTCTCATTTTGTTTTTTTGAATTTAACTTAAAAACTCTTACTTTGCCCTTATCTCAAATTTTGAATTTGCCTTGCATAACCCCTTTTGCTATATAATTTATAAAAAAACAGATAAAAAAATAAAAAATAAAAAATAAAAAAGAATAAAATACTTTATAATTTGAGGCGCACACATTAGACTGATATATATATATATATATATATCTAAGTTGGGAGTGAGGATTCGAACACTATATTTATGTTGATATCAGCTGCAATTACTCTTTAATTTTTTAAAATTTTTATAAAAAAATTAGACATGACGGGAATTATTCAACATGATACTGTTTCAAAAAAGGCAACTTCTTAAAATAGATATTGCTTACTTAGCTTCATAATAATAAGCTCTTTCTCAGAAGTCAGAAACTTAAAGCAAAAATTAAAAGCATAATCTTTCATACGAAATTGGTTAAAGTCATTTCTTTCTTCTTTTTTCTTTTTTCTTTTCTTGAAGAAAAGGTGAGAATTCAATATCGAGGATAAGTGGGACACGGGTTTATTATTTAATGTGGTTGGTAGATTTGATATCCCTGACTACTGGGAAAAATAGTACAATACCACGTGAAGTAGAAACATTAATGAGTTTCACAAAAAAATAAATAAATAAATAAATAAAAAGTAAAAATAAAAATAGAAATAATGATTTTCAAAAGTTAGTTTCCGAGCCCAAAAAAAAAAAAAAAAAACACAAAAGTTAGTAATGCCAATGGACAGAGAAATGTCTCTTTCAAGAAAAGATCAAAGAAAAACGAAGAAGAAAGTTTATTATTTTTCATAGGCACAGCGGAGATGGATGCACTCCCATCAGGAAAGCAAATGAGAAAGGCAGTAGTTTTTCAAGACGATGAACGACCCATCCAAAAACGCGTCACGACCATTCGACGAAAAACTCGTAAATGAAATTTGGAGGCCAGAGGCTTGGCAATACTCTCTGGTGAGGGAAATATTTGTTATTGATGTTTTAAAGTTCAGAGAGCATTTTGTGACAAGATCCAAAATTCAATGTGCAGATGTGAGATGTGTTCTCAATTTCTACTAACTAATAAACTAATAACAAAAGGGGGAAAATTTGTGAATGATTAAAAGTTCAAAGGCAACAAATGTTACAAATTAAAGTTCGAAGGATATTTTGTCATAAGACCCAAAGTTTAGGGGACAAACATAAGATTTGTCCTTCTTTCTTCGAATCTTAGGACATGATGAAATTTCAAAAAACAATAACATACTAGAGTAATTACAAAAATAAGCCTTTCAAGAAAGGGAAGAAAAAAAAATCCAAGTAATTGCGTGAGAAGCAAGAAAACCACTTACCTCGCAGCTGGGAAAGACCCTAGGACCGGAGGAACTAGAACCAGATAAAATATGTGCGTACCAATAAAAATGAAAAAGGCAGAACAAAAATTAAAGAGATATGCTTATTGTTGAACTGAAAGCAATCAAGAATCATATTTCGAAGAACGGCTTAAAGTAAGCTTTTGGTAGCTTTCAAGTGTGCACAATAACGACCTATACATAGTGATTGCTGGTATAATTTAACAGTAGTTTTATACCTGATTTCATTGTAAGTTGTATTTGTTTAATTTGAATCGTGAAAAGCTGGTAGATAGTGTGAAAAAAATAAAAATAAAAAGAGGGTCATTTTTGTTTGTAAATTTTGGTTATCTTTATTAACAAAAAAACATAAATTGAAAATAAAAATTAAAAAAAAAAAAAAAGAAAAAGAAACAAACAAACAAACGAACAAAAACCCCTAACCCTTAGAGCGTTTAATTTTAGAGTTTTTAAAATTTTTTTTTTTTTTTGAAATTTTTGTATTTCCTGTTCAAGTGTATTTTAGGTTCGCTTGAGAAACTTGATTTTGACAATGAAAGACACTACAAAAATTGTGAATTACAACTCATATTCCTGATGCCTAAAAGTATCGATACGTGGTAACTTAACGATGCTATATCTGAGAGGTTGCATAGGTAACTATGTGCTCAGCTATTAAAGTATGGAAAACGAAGCACATTTTTTTTATTTTATTGATCCTTGATTCTATATTTTCCAATTGTTCATTTGGGATGTTAAACATTCAACTGAGTTACAAAATGAAGATTAGATTCAAATTGGAGAATAAAGCATATAAAATATTCATGATGTCTTACCTCATTTATCATTGAATGTTTTTCTCTACCTAAGTCTTCTCTTTTTCATATTTTATTTATTTTCTTTATTACAAAATCCACAAAAGGTATCTTCTTTTTTATTAAAAAAAAAAGTATGGAAAAATATTTATTTTAATGGAAAAAGATATTGGCTATTTAAAACTTGGATTGAGATTAGATAATATATATTATTGTACTATAAATAATTGACACATGACGATCAATAACTTTAGATTGAATA
Source organism: Ficus microcarpa (assembly GCA_025413485.1). Taxonomy (NCBI): domain Eukaryota; kingdom Viridiplantae; phylum Streptophyta; class Magnoliopsida; order Rosales; family Moraceae; genus Ficus; species Ficus microcarpa. The sequence goes on from CM046381.1 coordinate 4,297,843, forward strand.
ACTACTTCTTTTTTTGAATCTAAGGACATGAAGAAATGTCAAAAAACAAAGATAAACTTTAAGAGAAATTCCAAAACTAAACCTTTCAACGAAAAAAATTTCCAAAACTAAGTAATTGCGTAAGTAGCCGGAAAACCTATTACCTTGCAGCTAGGAAAGACCCTCTAGGACGGAAGGGACTAGAACCAGAGAGAATGTGCATACCAAAAAATGAAAAAGACAGAACAAAATTAGAAAGGTATTATTATATGTTGTTGAAATGAATGTTATCAAGAATAACATTTGGAAGAACGGTTTAAAGTAAGCTTTTTGTGGCTTTCTTGTTTGTAGAATAACAATATTCTTCTATAGTGGTTATAGACATGGTTTAATGTAACTTTACATCTAATTTCATTCTAAAATGTAAACTAAAAAAGAAAATCATAACAATAGAAATTATATATATATATATTTTACCATACATGATTTCCTTGTCGACTAAAAGATTATTTTAATCAATATCTTGCGAAGTATTTAATTGAAATAATGAAAAAGTTAATTAAAAATGCTATTAATAAAAAACATAGTTATAAAAAGGAAACAAAAATCCCTAACCCTTGGAGCGTTTAATTTAAAGTTATTAATTTTTAATTGTTATATTTCCTATTTAAGGGTACTTTTTGTACTTTTGAGAAAATTCGATTTTTACAATAAAAGACACCACAAAACTTGTGAAAAAAAAAAACTCAATTTCCCGATGCCCTAAAAGCATCGAGAAGTGGTAAATTAATGATTCTATATCCGTAAGGTAGCATAAGTAATTATGTGCTCAGCTGTTAAGCATGGAAAATAACTTATTTTAAATATTTAAAATAATAATATCAGTTTCAAATTCTAGACAAGATATTCGTTATCAAAAACTTGGACTGTTATTGGATACTGTATAGTGCTGTAAAAAACTGACACGTGACGATGCCCAGAAAGGGATCAGTGTCATATGCCCAGTCCCAATCATGTACAGATCAATTTTAACATTGTCTAATCAGCTTGTTTACTTTTTTAGTGGGAGGGTTTTCTACTTATTTAAGGTTGTCATTACTAGCATAGACATTCTTTTTTCTTTACCAGTTCTTTTTTTATTATGTTTTACTAGGAAGGATTTTAGTAACATTAATCTAAGGAATTGATTTTCAAATGCATAGTCTGGAACTTATCCTTACGGACATCAGTTCTTGGTACTAATGGTTAGTCTATGGTTTTGTCTTGTTTTCTAGTTTTAGGATGGATTGTCATCATAAACAGTGGTACATGTAATACCTAGATTTTTCCGATATTACTATTTCCTTTCAAAGGAATTAAATGTATATCATAGAGGTATTTTTGAAAAAGCTCGGTTAAGAGTTTTTCTTACATTTTGTGAGTCTTTATAGTTCAATAAAACTCAAAATGGATTGCTTAGATTAGCAACGGACCTTTTGAGTCAAAAGGGACGAAAAAGTACGTGATTCAAAGTTGGTCAAAATTTGACCGAAAAAGTCAACTTTGACCAAGAAAGTCAAAGTTTGATTAAGAACGGTCAAAGGGTTGACTTTACAATATTATGAAATGTAATATGGAAAGTATACTGCGAAAACCGTCTTTACGGTTGAGATAGCATAAATAGGCTTGAAAACCACATTAGAAAATCAAGCACATCAAGTAGGGATCAAGGACAAAAAGGGCTCGGAAAAATAAGAAAAATTTTATACTATCCGTTTTTACACAAATAAATTTTGGACTGTAGTACAGTATAAAAATACTGTGTATAAGTGAACACAGTATTAGAAATATCTGTGTAGCTCAAAAATAGACTGCTTAGTGAAGAAAATAGCCAAACAAGGCTTAAGGTGGATGACATCACCTTATCCTTTATTTATGACATCATAATTATTTAATTAAAGCTTGGAAAGAAATCTTACCTTATTCTCCAAGCTCTTGGCCGGCCACCTCACCCTCCACTTGTGTAAATTTTGTTTTTCATGGGTTTTTTTTAGAAATTTGAAAAATTTCCCATCTCTATAAATAGGTGGTGGTGGTGTTCATTTTATTAGAAAATCTAGTGAAACTCTTGCCATTTTTCTTCATCAAAAACCGACTCTTAGAGAGAAAAGAGAGAATAGAGAAAATCAAAAATTTCAAAGGGGAAACATTAGGGAGTGTTCGGATTTTCAACTAGGAACCAAGAAAAAGTTTGAAAAATTTTTGGAGCCAGTTTGGCCTAAGTGGCCGAGTGTGGGGGAAAGGAGAAAAGGAAGAGAAAAGTTGAAAATTTTAGGGGGAAGTCTTGGTGGTGTGGCCGGATTTGTGGTAAACCAATCAAGGGACCAAGGAAAATTTTTGGTGCCCCTAGCTACGGTGGAAATCGAGTGGAAGGAGGACCAAGGAGGAATGAATTTTGGAATCCCAAACCCTAACCCATTTCTAGGGTTAGCTAAGGTAATTCTTCCACAAACCCTAACTCTTCCAATTTAGTTCAATTTGAAATTTTACATTTATTTCAAGTTGAAGTTTGTAAGAGCATAAACTCAAGTTTTCTTTGCCCTAGTTTAGTTTATGTGGTGCTTGATTTAGGGTTTTAAGGGTGGTTGAAGTTTAGCTTTGTTGTGAGCTTTAATTTTGTGTTTATGCTTGATTGAATGCTAGGGTTACATGCTAGATAGATGATGGATTGTATGTCCCCTATTTTTATGTGCCAGCCGGTTCTAAAATTGCATGCTAGGCTGCTAGTTTTGATTATGGAATGGTATGTGAATGAATGGAATGGTGAGACAACCTAGAACCATGCAAACCTAGGCTAGGTCAGCTCAGTTTTTGGTTTGCATGGACGCGTTTGAGTTGCATGATTGTTCATATAGGACGTTAGAAAACGCTGCATGTATGCTACCTAGGCTCCCGCATGTTCGGTTGAGTTAGATTTCACGCAATAGGACGTAAAATGAAATTAATAATAGAAACTGCCAGTTCGGATTGGAACTGCCAGTTTTCTGGTAAGTGGAATTTGAGGCCTTTAGAGATCGAATTGGGAAAAATGTAAAACATAAAAGTTATAGAGAACGATTTTCCTAGGGGGCAGCATGGACGGATTTCCAAAATAAGGCTCCAATGGCCTTCGATTTCACAAAAACCCGAGCCTGACCATGCCCAGGATTTATGCACGGCCAGGTGAGTTCAACGGCAACATGAACCTGTTAGAGTCGGAATTAAATTTTTCGTAAAACACAAAAGTTTTAGGATTTTTTGAGAGCTAGAATTTTCGTGAAGACAACTTTTTCAAATTCGAAATGGATTTTTAAACTGACACAGTTTTATAAAGACTTGCAGGGAACAAGAAATTCCTGCACAGGATTTTCTAAAATAGTTCCGAAAAACCGTATTTTTCCCAAAAACCACTATTTTGGCTATGGAAACTGTTCCAAAGGCAGTTTTCAGCCCTTAACAAATTTTATAAGACTCCATTTCTGTGACGCCCCCTTACTACGTAAGGCCGCCACTTTACTTACTTCACTTAACTTTACTTAAAATTTAGGAATATTTTTTTTTTTTTGAAACATACTTATAAAACACATTTGTCATTAGCAATAAATCATTACTACTGAAGTAACAAATTTACTTTAAGTCTTTAGTTCCAAAATACTATAGCACAAAACTTGTCTTCATCATAGATATATACTTATATACAAAACTTCTTAACTTATCAAAAGATTGCGGAAATAATGCGTAGTGGTATCCACACTGCCCTTCGTCTGCTGCCGCATCATCCTTACAATGCCCACCATTAAGCCGCAGGTTTCTTACCTACAGTATGAAATATAACTTGATGAGTTTTCGCCCAGTAAGCACAAACGCAATCTCACAAAACATTTAAAATATCTAGAAAACATACATCATCATATGCATATACGTGAACCATTTATATTCTATTTATGCATTCCTTTTAACTTAAACTTATCTTCCTTATGGGCCCCATAGTGTACGTACCATCATTTATTTAGCGCGCCTTCAGATACGGTTAGGGGTTGTAAGGTCCCTAACTGCTCTGGGAAAACATAATTGATTACACCCTCCCGCATCAACGAGAGGGCGATAATCCATAACTTTAACATGAAAAACCCTCCACCTGATGTGAGGTCGGTACAACACTTTACTTGTGATCCTTTACCATGTTGTTTATCCTTAATGAACATACCTTATGATGTCACTATATGATAACATACTTTCATTTCATTCATAACATGGCATATCATTTTTTTTTTCATTCATGGCATTTACAATTATGGCACTTTTATAAACATGACATTTTACAAATATAGCACTTTTCATAAACATAGCATTTTGCAAATATAGCACTTTTCATAAACATAGCATTTTGCAAATATAGCACTTTCATGAACATAGCACAACATTTTGCAGTATAATTGAAAATAGCATACTTGAAAATATTCTACTAGCGTTCATACTGCAGGTGAGGTTTGTACTTACCTCTAGTGCCGTATCCTTAACGTTGCGTCCTTAAATTTGTCGGCAACAGCAGGTTACTTTCCTGCTATACCAAAAATATAGGATCAGGGTCCTTTCATAAGGTGTTGGTGATCAAACCAACACTCATGCCTAAACTTGGTTGTATGTCCCCTATACTTGAAATCCATCTTGGTCACCTCAATTATCCTTCTTCGTTAAGGGTAACCAACTTTGATTGATTCATGAGAGGTTACTTTGGATAACCTCTTTTCTTCTTATTACTAAACCCTTGATCTTAACATTAGGGTTTAAGGTTCCGTTATACCTTTGGGCTTTGCTCATACCTCCTTGTTATTGGGTTATTTCTATTAATCCTATAAATCTTAGCCCAATTATTTATTTTGTGCATTCCTAAGGGTTACATTGGGTAACCTTTAGGGTCAACCTTGATTCCTCAATGGGGTCGACTAAAGTTCCATTTGGTTAACTAATAGTCCACCCTTAGTTATCCTTGGGTGTGTAACTCGGATATAAAAATCCGGTTACCATTCGTAGTCGGCTTGCTTACCAATTTTACTTTAAAATCCATCTTCCTTATTTTTGGAAAATCTTGTATCATTATCTTTCAAAAATCCTTTAATTCACTTGTAAAAATTCTTGCTTCCTTAACTTGAAAATATTTTGGCTTAATATCGTCATTTTTCCTTAATCTTTAAGATATTTGGTTTGAAACCCATTTTTCTTCACTTCATGAAAAATGTGGAATTTCAAACCCGAACACTTAAAATTCATGGTTTTTGAAACCGATCTTTTATAAAATCATTTGAGGCTGGAGACTGCTTTTGGAACAGTTTTCGTAGCTAAAATAACCGTTTAAAAGCACTTCACAATTTTTTTTTTTTGAAAGCATTTTTGTAAAACTCATGTGCAGGATTTCGGATTCCCTGCGCACCTTCCATAAAACGTGCCCAGTTAAAAAAATAGGCTTTGAATTTGAAAAACTTGTCTTCACGAAAGTTGTAGCTCTCGAAAAATGCTAAAACTTTTATGTTTTGTGAAAAATCCAGTTCGGCTTGTATTAGTACCATTTTTAGTTTGAAACTGGCTGATCCTGAAAAACGGAGTGAAAACTGGGTCCAGGGATCAGCCACGGGTTTTGCGGAAAACGGAGGCCGTTGGAGCCTTATTTTGAGATTCTGTCCACGTGGCTCTCTAGTTAAAGTTGTTCCGAGCAACTTTTATGTTTTGAGTTTTACCTCCGTTTGGCCTCTAAAGGCCTTATATTTTCATTTTCCAAAACTGCTCAAGTTCGAAACCGAACTGGCAGCTTTGAGAGTTACTTTCGGTTTACGTCCTACTTCGCGGAATCTAACTCAACCGATCAGATCGGGGGCTTATACATAGATCAAACGGCGTTTCTAACGTCCCATTCATACAATCATACAAATGGCATGGGTCCATGCAACCTCAAATCGAAAACCCTAATCCTTGGTTGCATGGGTTCTATCTAGCATTCCACACAAACATTCATCAACACACCCTTAGGCTAGCAGCCGACCAACCACTGCTTAGGGCAGATCTTGGGACCAAAAATTTAAGGGACATATCAACCACATCTAGCATGCTTCCTACCACATTTTCAAGCACAAATTTATAAGCAAACAAGCATCAAAATCAGCCAACCAAACCCTAACCCCAATCAAGCACACACACCAATAAATGAGGACTGAAAAATAGATTGGACTTATGTCCTTACAAACCAACTTGAATCACCCTCAAAATGCTTAAATGGAACTTAATTTCAAGGTGGTTTAAGAGTTTTACCTCAAACCCAAGTTAGGGTTTGGAAATTTCCAAATCTCATTCCTTTGGTGCCTTCTAGTCCCACGGCTTTTCCAAGAAATGGAATCCAAGAAATTTTTGTTAGCTTTTTCTTGCTCTACCGAAAACGAACCTTACAAGAAAAAGAATCCAAGTTTTACTCACATTTTCCTTCTCCTCTTTGTTCGGCCACCACTTGGAAAAACCCACAAAATTTTCTCACTTTTTCTCTTGCTCACTCTCTTGCAAAACCGTGCTCTCAAGGGATGAAACTCCAAGAATTTTTTTTTCAGATTTTCCTTCTCCTTCTCTCCTCTCTCTCCCACGGTTTTTGGCTGAATTTTCTGAAGAAAATTTGCAAGAGGTTGGCTGCTTTTGGTGAATAAAATGAAGGGTTTTTATGAGGGGTATTTATAGGCAAAGGGGGAGCTTGGGTGGTTCATCTTTTCTCCTTAATTTAGGGCTTTTTGCCATACCTTCTTGCCCCCTTTTGTTGCTGCCGAACCTGATGGAGAGGAGGGGGAGAGTATGGGCTGTTGGCTGCTGAAAATATGGGGAGGAAAGGAGACATGTGGCAGCCCTTGAATGGTCCTAGAAGCTTCTAGAAGATTTCCCTTACTTAGCTCACCCTTTGGCCCTTAAATTATGGCTTTTTGTCATGCTTTTTCCCTTTAAAAAAATGGCTTCTTGGCCATGTCTTTTCTTGTGGTGCTGCAGCCGGATTTTGGGGAGGGGATGTAAGGGTTTTGGTTCATTTTTTTTTTAACAAAAGTGACTAGGGAATGGGGGAGGTGTTGATGGACAAGAGTGGTTGCACTTTTCCTCCTTAAATTTAGGCTTTCCCTTTTTTTTTTCTTTTCCCTTTGTCTCCCATGGCTGGCCGACCATCATGTATGGGGGAGTCCATATGTGCAACTTTGAGTTAGTGGAAGGTGATGTCAAGGGGTTGATGTCATCTTCCACTAGCTCTTCCAAGGTCTTGTTTGGCCATTTTACTCTTCCACAGCTCCTTTCGCGCTCCACAGTTATTTCCAATACTGTGATGAGCATTCTCATTTTATATTTTTGTCCAAAAATTATTCCATGTAAATTTGGACCGAAAACTCTCTTTCTCAAATTTTTCGGAGACCTTTTTGCCCTTAATTCAAATTCGGTGTACTTGATTTTTCTAGGGTGGATTTATGGCTTATTTGAGCTATCTTGATCGTAAAACTTCATTTTCGGAATTCTTTCCATATTCTTTCCTCATACTTGTGAAGTCAACGTTGTAATCCGTCTTGGTTGAACTTTGACTTTCTCGGTCAAACCTTTGACTTTTTGATCAAACATTTGACTTTCGTATAATTTCATCCTTTCTCGTTCTTTTTCCTTTTAAAACCTCATACTTGGCTCGTAAATCATTAATTGAGTCTCATAACCATTAAATGAGGACTTGAATATTGTTTAAATAAAATTATGAATTTCTCATTATTATTTATAATTTTTCATATAACACATCATAAACACGTAAATTAAACTTTAATTCCTTATGAACAAGGAGATTACAAGTCTTCAAAATTTTCGGGTCTTACAATTTCAAAAGCTACAAATTTTATAAGGTTGATTTGAGGTTTTTGGATTTAAATTTCCAAATTTTCCAAAAGAAAAGGAAATGGGATTTTTAAGCCAAAGTATAGTAAAACGAATATAACGGATGGTAACCGGGAGGGATACCCGAGTTACTGTGTCAAGCCCAAAGCCCAAGGTTGACCCATAGAGGGTTGACCATAGTTGACCAAAGTTGACTTAGGTTGGCTACCTTAAGGGTTATCTAATATAACCCTAAAAGATACAAAAACTTATAATTAGGCTAAGATATAGAGTTAATGGAAATAATCCAATGGTTTATGATATAATAATAAGGCCCAAGGTTGGAAAGAGAACCTAACTCTAACGATATGTTTGAAGGCTTAGCACATAAGGTTATCTAAGTAACCTCTTAAGAAATAATCCGTGTTTGGTTGTTCTTGAACAGTAGGGTTACTATTTGTAACCAAATAAGACATCTAGTATTGGGGACAAACAACTAGGATTATGTAGGCATGTTGGTTAGATCACCAACATTCTACAGTATTAATTAGACCCTTACCTATGTCCTTCTTCCAGCAGGAGGAAACCTGCAGCTGTACCCGGAAGAGGAGCAACATTGCTTGGGACATAGTAAGAGAGGTAAGTACAACTCCGCTTACAGCATAGGCTTTGTTTTGATACTTGAGTAAGTATGTGATGTGTACTGATAAGTATGATAGATGTATGCTAGGATTGTATGATCAACTTGTTCTATGTTATGTGTTGTGATATGTTATGTGAAGTGATGTGTTCATGATATGGTTTATAACAAGTCAAGATAAGTTCATGATGTATGTTATGTTTAAGTTATGTTATGATGATTAAGACATGAAGCATGTAAGTATGATATCACGAAGCATGTTCACGAAATCTTATAAGAATGATAAGATCAAGTATGACATGACAAGATGAAAAGAAAGTAAGATGGCGAGCAAGTCGCCTGTGTCGTACCGACCCGCTCGTAGGTCGGGTTGGACTATGGTTTGAGTTGGAAATAGACTGGCCGCCCCAACCACTCCATAGTCGCGCACCCGATATGTACACTCAAGTAAGAGGCCCATAAGTAAGATAAGTATGACAGTAAGTTAAGAAGGAATAAAGCATAATACGAGCATAAATGGATCATGCATTAAGATGTGAGATGTTATGCTATGATGAATGAAGTTATGATATGGTATGATATGCTATGATGAATGAAGTTATGATACGGTATGATATGCTATGACGAGTTAAGTTAGGATGTATAAGGTTAGGCTATGTTTGCTTACGTCGCAGTATAGGAAGTTGTACTTGCTGAGTGAAAGCTCACTGTTTTACGTCTATGCTATAGGTAAGAAGCCTGTCAGCAATGTTTGATACAAGATGGAAGAGCGTGGCGGGGCAAACTGTGAAATGTGGGAGATCAAGCCGCTACGCATTTTGTTCCTTACGTATTTATTTTATGTTGAATATTTTTGTTTTAAACACATTTTATACGTTGCACGTTTTTATGCCCGTATAAAAAAAATTTCCGCTGTTTTTTCGCTAATTATGTACGGTAACGGCTTGTGCTAGGCAGGTCGTTACAGTACATAGTTTTTTTTTAAATTCTATCTTTTTTTTTTCTTTGTGTCAATAGATTGAGTTGGAGGCCTGATTTGGGTTGGGACAGCTAGAAGATGCAAACCTAATCTGAATGTTTTAGCGTCCTTGAGATAAGACATTTCTTATCATCATTTGAAAAATAATAAATAAACATCTTTCAACCACGGTTGGAAAGTATTCAAATATATTGTCTTATTTTCCCATTAATTGTAATATTCGAATTTTTCCATGTACATTTTCCTTTTAAGGAATTATTTTCACTTTATGAAAATTTTCGTGAAAAAGTTCGGTTTAGGGCTTTTGAAGGATTTTGTGAATTTTAATGGGTCGAGAAGACTCAAAACCGATTTCTAAGCTCAAAAACGGACCTTTCAAGTCGAAAGGATCGAAAGGGTACAAAATTTTACGAAAGTCAACTTTGACCGAAAAAGTCAAAGTTTAACCGGCAAAAAGTCAAAGGGTTGACTTTTTTAGATTTTTCAAGTTCAGTGAGGAACGAGTTCCGAGAATAAATTTTGTGAATTAGATAGTAAGAATAAGCCGTAAAACGTCCCTAAAAAATCAAGCACACCGAGTTAGAGTTTAAGGGCAAAAAGGGTTCGGAAAAATTTGAAAAAAATATTTTTCGATCCAAAATTCACACAGATAAATTTTGTACTTCGGTATGAGATAAAAATATTGTGTTTTAAGAATCACAATATTAGAATTATCTGTGTAGCATAAAGGAGAAGAAAAATGAGCTGTGGAGAAGCAAAAAAAATGCCAAACAAAGCTTAACCAAGTAAGGACACATGCCCATGCCTATGATATCATCCTCCCACTAGCTCACCCTAGCCTATGAGGAGTCTTGTCCTCCCCCCCCCTATTCGGCTGCAGCAGCAAGAAAAGAAAGAAAAGAAAAGCATGGGATAAAACCTTAAAACAAGGCAAGAAACCAACCACTTGTCCAATCAAAAAACCCCACCCATTCCCCATTCAATTTTATTGAAAAAAGGTGAGCAAACCCTTGCCATTTCACTTAGGAACTTCGGCAGCAGAGGGAGAGAAAGAGAGAGAGAGAGAGTCAAAGAAAATTCTTGAAATTTTCATCCCTTTGGACTTCGGTTTTTCAAGTGAGAGAACAAGGAAGATTGAGAAAAATTTTAGTGGGTTTTTTTAGGCTTGTGGCCGAACTTGAGAGAAGGGAAAAATGGGGAGAAAAGTGAAAAAAATCTTTGGGGCTTTTGGTTCTTTAGTGCTCGGTTTTACAAGGGGGAAGCTAGAGCAAAGTTTGAAAAATTTCTTAGGAGTTTTCCTAGTGTGGCCGACCAAGAGAAGGAGGAGAAAAGGGTGAGTGATTCTTGAAATTTCTTTTGGGGTTTTTCTTCTTGAAGTGCTCGGCTTGGAGGTGAAGGAAAGAGCCAAAAAAATTTTCTTGGATCCCCATTTTTTTCTAGGTTGGCCGTGGGGTTGGTGAGCTAGGAGGAGGAGGAGAAATTTTGCAACCAAACTAGCTTTGGTTCTAGGTAATTTCTCAAACCCTAAACCTCTAATTTTAAGCTTAATTTCAAGTTTAATTTGAGGTTTGATCGGGTTGTATGGACATAAGTCCAATTTCTATTTTTGCCCTAGATTAGTTGTATGTGCTTGATTTGCTAGAACTAGGGTTGTGTGGCTTTAAAATCTTGCTTGATTTGTGTTGATTTTTGTATGAATTTCATGCTAGAAAAATTTAGGTTGTGCGTCCCCATATTGTGGCCAAAATCTGCCCCTTTTGGCAACCAAGATGCGTGTTAGTTTTAGAGCTTAAAATGATGATGTTGGTTGTGATGGAATGCAATGCTAGAACCAAGCAACCCTAGAGTTTTGTTTTTAATTTGTGGGTTGCATGGACTGGTTAAAATGGTTTAAGGGCTTAATGGGATGTTAGAAAACATTGTGTGTTTGAATCGTAGGCTCCCGAAGTGGTCGGTCGAGTTAGATTCGCGAAATAGGACGCAAACCGAAAGTTAACCCGAAACTGCCCAGATTCGGATTAGGATCTGACCAGTTTTGGAAAAGTGAAATTTTAAGGCCTCTAGAGGCCGAATGGGTTAAAACTCGAAACACGAAAGTTTCTCAGAATAACTTTTTCTAGAGGACAGCGTGGACAGAATATCAAAATAAGGCTCCAACGGCCATCTTTTTTAGTGAAAACCGTGGCTGATCCCTGGGCCCAGATTCACCTAGATTTTTCAGGATCAGCCGTTTTCAAATGAAAACTGGTATCAATACAGGCAGAATTAGATTTTTTGCAAAACATGAAAGTTTTAAAATTTTTCGAGAGCTATAACTTTCGTGAAGAAAAGTTTTTCAAATTCTCGACGGATTTTTAAACCGGGCACGTTTTATGAGAGGTGCGCAAGGAATCCGAAAATTCCTTCACCAAAGTTTTACAAAATGTTTTCAAAAAATTGTAAAGTGTTCTAAACCGTTATTTTAACTGCGAAAACTGTTCCAAAGGCAGTATTCGACCCTTAACGACATTTACAAAGAATTATTTCCAAGATCGGAAGTTTATAAGAAAAATGTGGTAAAAGTGCAAAATGAAGAAAAATGTGATTTTAAGTTAAGAAAATGAAGTTAAGTTAAGAAAATAGGATTTCAAGATAAAAAATGGTAATCAAGCCGATTACGGGCCGTAGCCGGGAATAGGACCCGAGTTATCGGGCTTAGGCCCAAAGGGCCCAGAATTGACAAGGGTTGACCAGTAGTTGACCAATTGTCAACTTTGGTTGACCCACAACAAGAAAGAAGTAACCTTACGGGTTATCCAACGTAACCCTAAGGGCTACCATAAGTTTAATGGGCCAAGCAAAATGGGTCAAGGCCATTGACCCAATATGCTATAATAGAAGGGTAAGCCCAAGATATTAAAGAGTAATCCAATAGAAGATCAAGGAGATAATTAAAAGGTTATCCAACGTAGCCTCTTAAGGGATTAATCAAGTAAAAGGCCAATTTGGACAAGTCAGTTTTATGACGGGGACATACAACTAGGTTATAGTAGGTATGTTGGTTAGGGTACCAACATTCTACGATCAGAATCAGAATCTCACCAATGTCCTCTCTTGAGCAGGAGATGACTTGTAGCTGTACGCCAAGGCAGGACAGCGAGAGTGAGAATTTAGCAGGAAAAGAGGTAAGTACAACTCCGCCTACAGCATAGGCTCTAGTTGATGCTTACTAAAGTAAGATTAGACGAATGCTAAGGGTGTATGAAATTGTATGCTATGCGATGATGTGCTATGCGATGATGTGTTATAAGTTAATTGCCATGCTATAAGTATTAGTATGCCATGTTATATGATGATGTATAGAAAACATGATTAAGCATGATTTAGATGTCCAGCATGAGTTAGGATTATGTGACATCACGAATGCATGCTCACTAATTCCTACAAGATAAATGAACTCAAGATTGAGTTAAGGAAAGATAAGAAAAGATAAGAAGGCAAGCGAGCTTGCCGGTGTAGTACCACCCGTCCGAGATCCGGTAGAACTATGGTTTGAGTTGGACAGGGCTGGCCGCCCCAACCACTCCATAGTTGCGCGCCGGGTACGAACACCAAAGGTAAGGGCCCTAAAAGAAAGTTAAGCAAAGAAAGTAAATATGAGCATAACTGGACCATGCATGTATAGCCATCGTTAGGTTATGAAATTGTGAATGAAGTTATGGATGTTTATGTGTTGTATGTATGCTAAGATAGAAGTGTATGGGTATGGATATATGTAAGTTGCGGACGAGACAGTTGTACTTGCTGAGCGAAAGCTCACTGTCTTACGTCTATGCTATAGGTAAACAGCCTGTCAGCAATGCATGATGTAAGGTGGCGAGACGTGGCGAGGCAAGCTGTGAAATCGTGGGATATCAACGCCGCTACGCGTTTTGAAAACCTCAGTACTTTTGTTTTGTAAATAAGTTTATTTCAAGACTCTTGTTTAAGAAACACATTTTTCATTATGTATGTATAAAAAAAAATTTCCGCTGTGTTTTTAGCCCTATTAGTAAGTATGTAAGTAGCAGTGTAACGGCCTGTGCAAGGCGGGTCGTTAC
>CM046381.1:4311506-4338473 GCA_025413485.1 Ficus microcarpa
CACGAAAGTTTTAGCATTTTTTGAGAGCTAGAACTTTCGTAAAGAAAACTTTTTCAGATTACGTACCGATTTTAAAACGAAAATTGTTTTATGAAGGGTGCTCAGGGAATCCGAAATCCCTGCACCACAAGTTTTACAAGTGTTGTTAGAAAAATGGTTTTTCAACCTTAAACGAGTATTTTGACTCGGAAAATCGTTGCAAGGACGGTTTTCAACCTAAAATGATTTTACGAAGCATAAATCCATGAGTTTGGATTTTATGATTTAAGTTAAGAATTTTTACACGAAAAGTGAAATTTTGGGATTATTTCCCTAAGTGTTTTCCAAGAAAGGAAATTAGAGTTTTCAAGCAAGTTTATTACTAACGTTTAGTTCACGAATGGTAATCGGGAGTTATACCCGAGGTACCAGGTCAAGCCCGAGACCCAAAAGGTTGACCATAGAGGGTTGACCATAGTTGACCGTAGTTGACCAAAGTTGACCTTAGTTGATTTCGGTTAACTAATAGTATGAGTTTAGTTTATCCTTAAGGGTTATCCAAAGTAACCCCAAAGGATACAGTTTAAGCTCAACTAAAGGGTTATCAGATATAACCCGATAGTTTCAGATTAAGATAAGCAACTCTTAGAGGTTTAGTTTGGCTTGGCACGCCAGGTTACCGTTGGTAACCAAGTTAGACGCTTTGCACATAAGGGACATACAACCAAAATCATGTAAACATGTTAGTTAGATTTTCAGCATTTTCACGAGTTTAAGTAGAGCATGTCCTTGTTAAGCAGGCAGAACCTACAGCTGTACCGGGAGTGGAACAGCACTAGAAGGGACAGTTAAGCAAGAACGTAGGACGGGAAGGTAAGTACAATTCCGCCTACAGCATGAACACATGTTTGTTGCATATGATGTGTTTAAGAAATCATGAATGGGATTTCATGATTTATGATGTTAAGCAGTATGTTTATGAGATAAGTTAAGTATGTAATGTGTGATATGTTATGTTATGCAATAAGTATGTTAAGTATGTTTCATGTTAAGCATGCAGTATGTGTTATGTTCATGTTATGTAGTATGTTCATGTATGCATGTGAAGTTAAGCATGTTATGTAGTATGTCGTGTTATGCCGTATGTGTATGTATGTCATGTTATGCAGTATGTGTATGTTATGTCAAGCATGTAGTATGTTATGCAAGTTCATGTTCAGTATGTTATCCACGTTAATTGATGAGTTAGTATGTATAACATGTTATGTTTAATGTTAGATTTGTGACATCATGAAGCATGACCACTATTAATAAGTCACATGGTAAAGTATGAGATAAGTCAAGTAAGACATATTGTGTGGTACTAGCTTGCCTTCGTCGTAAGTTTAAATGGCATGTTCCATGTTTTGACTTGATATGGAAGGACTGCCTCCACTACTCCATGTTAAACTGTGTGTTTCATGGTTTAAGTTGGTTTGGTCGGACTACCTTCAATCACTACATAGTTACGTACCTAAGTACATACACACATGGTAAAGTAATAAGACAAGATCAGTAAGGAGACCATAATTGATTCTCTAATAAATCATAATTGGTTTACGTTTTCGTGCATTAGTTGCATGCGGATAGGATGTTGTGCTTACTGAGCTTTTTAGCTCATTACTTATGTTCATGTTGTAGGTAAGTTTCCTACCGGCACTTCCTGATACAAGCTGTGGAGAGATGGCGCAACAGAATGTGAAACGTGGGTATGGACTGCTACGGGGTTTCCAAAATGCGTTTAAAAATGAAAATGTGTTTTCATTATGTTCCAGTATGTATGTATGTTTCAGTTTTCAGTTTATGTATGTATGGAGCTTTCCGCTCAGGTGAAAGCTCAGTACTCGACGAGTACATCAGAAACAGTAAGAGTTTTATAAAATAAAAGCAGTTTTAAGCTATATTTAACTTGAGTTAAAGTTCTATGATTTCCGCAATAAAAGTTTTCTAGTGATGATTTTTAGAAAAGAAGAAAAAAAAAATTTACTCTAGAAATTGGGTAACTTTATTTTCAATCAAGCAAGTAAGTAGTAATTGTGACGAACCCAACCCCAGGTTCGCGTGGTCAGACACCGCGTGGATTTGGTGGCCATAAGTCAGGTCGTGACACGGATAGTCATTATTGTTACCTTCGTTCCCCCTATTGTTCCTCTTCTGGCCTTGGCCGCTAGCATTCCCTCTTCTTTTGTTCCTCCCAGACGGTTTGGAACCTTGGGCAACATTGCCGGTCTGGTCCTTCTAGTATGTTTCCTGATTTTGTCTTGGCTGCAACTGTTTCACTACAGCTTTTTCCTCTTTCTTGGCCTTGAAAATCTGGGCCCTCGCCTCCTTATCCTGGTTAATCCAGTACTCGGCTTTGATCGCTCAACTGACGCAATCTGAAACCAGGGTTGGAGGACTACTACCAGCACTGACTTGCTTGGTAATATCCGTACGAAACATCTTCATCATTCGTCTTACTTTTTCAGTTTCGCTTGGTACGAGCTCCGGACATAGGCAAGCTAGCTGTTCAAATTTCTTAACAGCTTCCATCACCGTCATCGATCTTTGTTTCATATTGTTGAATTCATCTTGTTGAACCGCAAGGATCTCTTGATTGTAATACATCGTTTTGAACTCAGCTACAAAATCTTGCCAACTCATAGTCATAACATTTCGGCGCATCTGAACCGTTCTCCACCAGTGTCTGGCATCTTTCTTAAGGCATTAATTTTCCCCAATATTTTTTTGATAACCACCAATTTAGTTTTTTAAATATTTTTAGTATTTAGTATTTATTAATTATGTGGTAAGGTTCTTAAATTCAAATGATGTAATAAAATATTATTCAAGGACAGTTCTTCATCTTCATATTTGAGTTTCAACCCTTGTGGGTAAGAATAATCCATCGTTCGTCACCTAAAAAAAGAGAGATAGAGAAAAGCTGTGAATGTGGTCCTCACAACTAATTTATATAAAAATTAGGAAAACATAGTTCGCCCTAATAAAGTTTGGTATATTATTTTTTTTCTTCTGATTTCTGTATTTTTTTTCTTTTATATCAGTATATTGGGTTTGAGGTCTTAATTTTTGGATGGGACAACTAGCAGATGCAAATCTAATTAGAATGTTCTTAGGTTGATCAGATAAGGCACTTATTAAAATATCACTGGATATAAATTTTGTGTCATAATCAAAGTGTCACGAAAGCATATCATTAGTCACATTTTAGATGATATTAAAGGTGTATATTAATGACATTTTTAAATTCTAACCAAAGCTTAAATCTAGTGACGTTTTAAAATGCAAGTAAAAGTATATTTTAGTGACATTTTTTACGTGTAACTGAAGCTAATCTACAGACATTTTTTTTTTTTTTGCATATTATGAGTTAATTAAGAGTACATAGTTTGCCCTAATAAAGGTTGGTATATTACTTTTTTTTTTTCCCCTTCTGATTTCTGTATTTCTTTCGTTTTATATCAATAAATTGAGTTTGAGGCATTAATATTTGGGATGAGACAACTGGAAGATGCAAATCTAATTGGAATGTTTATAGCTTGATTTGACAGGGCACTTCTTCTAATTATTAAAAACAAACAATAATAATAATCTTTCAACCTACAGTTGGAGGAGTAAGGATGTGTGGTCCTTTCTCAATATTATGTTGATAATTCATTTAAATATTGTATTTATTATGTGATTAAGTTCTTAACTTTAATGATATAATAAAAATAATATTGATCAAGTACATTCTTCATCTTCGGATTTGAGTTTCAACCCTCGTGCGTAAGCGTAAGAATAGTCCATCGTTGGTCGTCACCCGATGAAAATGACAAAAAAAAAAATAAAAAAATAAAAAAATAAAAAATAAAACAGAGAGAAAAGCTCTTTTGAATGTGGTCCTCACCACTAGTCATAGTCAATTAATCTTTCAAAGTGAACCATTCATTTTTGTCAAGCTAAGTAATCATGAACTATTTCCGTGTCAAATTCAATTTTCTAAGTACTTTTTCGTGGCGAAATTTTATGAAAATTAGTAGATATACAAAGAGCCCTTATGAGCATTCTTGAGACGACTATAAGTAATCAAAGCATTAAAAAAACAATAAAAAAGGGAAATCGTTAAGAAAATTTAAGATATCATATTGATCTATCTACCGTAGGGCATCGTTATAGTCGCTACGTTTTTGGAATGCGAATCTTGATAAATTCTTAATTTAGAGCAGTCATCATTTGGACTCCTTTCGATGAAGAAACCGGGCTGTTTAGGTTTAGGCAAGATAGCTCCCTCGTTTTCCAACATGAAAACTACGGACGACATTGTCGGTCGGTCGTTTGGGAGCTTTTGGACACATAACAAACCCACTTGAATGCATCGCAACACTTGAGATTCGACATACGAGTCGTTGAAACACACATCCATTAGATCCAATGCTTTGTCTTCATTCCACAGCAACCATGCCTGAAACAATTTATATTCTTATACCATAACCAAAACAATACTTCGAAAAAAGGAAATACTATATCACCATTGTTCTTACATGTCCCAATAGGTTATGGTGGTGATCGGAGTGATCGAAGCTTCTATTCTTTTTACCGCTCACAGTCTCTAGCAACACCACACCGTAGCTAAAAACATCGGATTTGAAAGATAATTTCCCGTCAATTGCATATTCCGGAGACATGTAGCCACTGCATGAAGCATAATGTTTGTCACAAGCAAGCAACTATAAATTTGTGTAAAACTATTGGCAAGCTTCTTAACTTACTATGTTCCAACAACTCTTTTTGTTCTCGATTCTTTCTCATCATCTTTGAAAATCCTTGCCAAGCCGAAATCCGAAATCTTAGGACTGAAATTTTTGTCTAGTAAAATATTGCTACCTTTGAGATCTCGATGGACAATCTGTAGTTTAGAATCTTGGTGGAGGTAAAGAAGGCCTCTTGCAATACCCCTGATGATAGAGAAGTGCGTTTTCCAAGGCAATGTGGTGATTCTTTTTCCTTCTGCAAGAAATTTGAACTTCTCCTTAGCTTTGTTAACATTAAATTTCAAATTTAATTTTCATATTAAGGTTAAGAATTTCAAACCGAAGATGTAGCAGTCCAAGCTCTTATTAGGCATGAACTCGTATATCAATATCCTCTCTTCATTTTGAATACAACAACCGAGAAGAGCAACGAGATTCCTATGTTGAAGCTTTGTGATTACTTCAACCTCATTTTTAAACTCTTCAAGTCCCTGTCTAGAATTATTTGATAGTCTCTTCACTGCAATTTCTTGACCTGTACAAAGCTTCCCCTGCTTGTTGTCATAAAAATATGTACTTCACGACCATGAGCAAAATTCTTATGAAGAAATCGACAATAGAATCTTTAGAAGAAAAATATTACCTTATAAACAAGACCAAATCCACCGGCTCCGATCATATTTGTTGGGGAGAAGTTGTTTGTAGCAGCAACAATTGTAGCTAAATCAAATGTTGGCAAATCTAGATTTTCATCCTTGATTTTACCTATTAAAATCAGCGTGTTAAATCCATAGAATTCGCTGTATCTGATTTTGCAAAAATAGAATAAGAAACCGTAGCAATGGAAACATTTCCGTACCAGTTTTTCCCCTATTTCTTAGCTTCCAAGTTATGCACCAGAGTGCAACACCAAAGAGACATGCGCCAGAGGTCAATGAAGCTGAGAAGACGACGTTACGTTTTTTCCTCTTATTTGCATCACTGATTAATTCTGTAAATGACAAGGAATTTATAAACAATATTTCAAACAATATGCTGCAAGGAAGTGGAGTCAGAGACTTACTTATTTCCGACGCAGAGAGTCGTATATAGAGATCTTGTTCGCTGCCTTTCACCGGCATATCTCGGATATCGATCAAGTCACCAGACCACATCAAGCAACCACTACCGCCTTTTGTGACATCGGAATTAGCATAAGCATTACAAGAACAACTCTTCAAGCAGGCTTCCTCGCACTCTTTAAGGCTCATATTTTTGTCTGATGAAACCTCAAGCATGTCTGGCAATTTTACCGCCGCGACCTTCACAAATCCTTCTCCTTTTGCGCAAGCCAACGGCGTCTTTCTCACGCATCCCTTGGACCATGTTAGCACGCTCCATTCCTCTTGGGACCTCGGTTTAAAGCCCCTCAAACATTCGCATATCGGATTCCCTGTAATTGTACAAATCGCGTTAGCCCCACAGTAGCTATAACTCTCGCACAGTGGATCGGGCGGCAATGTGTACATGGTAGCCCAATCGGCGCTATTGTTCTGAAGAACAAGATGCTCCCCAAAACCCAGAGGACTCAATTTTATAAACGAAATGGCGGAGTACGGATCTGTGTTCTTGAACATTATGTATTCCTCATTCTCATTGAAGACGTACAAAATCTTGTAAACCTTTAGAAACGGAGCTTTCAATCCACTGAACCGAACTCCGTTCCATATCCCCGTCCGAAACTTTCTTTCCAATCCCACGGAAACTACACACTGAGGCAGCCCATCGGTTACGCTCAACCTATAAGTACCATCACCAACTGACGGATCATCAGCGCTTTTCCACGACGTTAAGTATCGCTCGAAGCCGGTGTTCAAGTCCCATCCAAGCTTCATCCCGAATAAGAGCGTGTCGGAAGGATAATCAAAGCTTTGCCATATAAATTCGTCCCGATTGGCACTTTCTTGCTCTCTAAGTACAAAATTTCCAGAGTCCAAAAGCAGAGCAACCGCACTCTTTGCGACGTTTCTAGACACATTTGAGTACCAAACAATGCTCCTTGTGCTGTTGAGAAGAACAAGGTTTCCGTCGCGGACAGTCAATTCGCCGTTTGAGTCGGTGAGCGGGAGATTTCGGTTGGCGACCCAGACGACTGTTTCGGGTTTCCTTTTGTACCATATTCCTAGGTACCGGTTCTTCGATTTTCCGGGAGAGAAGAAGCCTAACTCAAAGGCTTGGCTAGGGGAAATTAAGGTAGTTTTGTTACCATAATCTGGGAGAGATTGAATTGGAGTTATGGTCTCAATATGAGCAGCCCAAGAGAGTTGCGAAAATCGTAGAAATGAAAGAACAGAAGCGATCAAAAAGGTTAAGAGATGAAGGTCTTCCATTAATAGGATTCTAACTTTATACATATATATATATATATATATTTAACAGAAATACAATTTTATGTTTGTGTTTGGTTCTCTAAATTAGATATACTTGTGCTTATGGATGACCCACAACCAAAAAATAAATAAAAATAAATAAAAACAATAGTTGTCAAAACTTAGGGTTAGTTTGGTGAATGAGTTTGAGTTGGAAATTTTAAATTTCAATAGTAATTTTTATTGATTTTTTAAAAAAGACAAAAAACTTTTTCAGAAAAAACAAAAATTTTTTTTAGGAAAAGACAAAAAAAATACAATTTATCTTGAGTTGAACTCAAGCACCAAACTAACCCTTATACTAGTTAATCATGCAAGAGCATTCAACGATCATTTTATCTTTTTATCAAGACTAAAAAACAAAAAAAACAAAAAAAAAACAAAACAAAACATAAAAAAAAACAAAACAAAGCAAAAAAAAAAATTTTTTTGAAGAAAATAATGACAGTTATTTGGGTACCTAATTATTTAATTGGAACGTTATTTGACTTTTTGGTAAATGATGATTCTCGTATTTTTAATTTATTTTATTTTTAATTTTTTTTTACTTGGGTTAGGGAACTTAAATTCTAGACGTAAAATATGATATTATCGCTATATGTTATGTCTGCAATCACTTTTTTATTGTTTTTATTTGTTGTCAGTTATAGACTGTCAAAATCTATCTGTATGAAATATGACTAAGCAAACAAAAATAAAATATGATAAAAGAAATCCTGATTTGATTGTTCCACTACAACAAATACAGGATCAAACGATGACCATTCAACTTTTGAATGTGGATGAAAAATGGGTGTGGCACGGACATTTTTTGAATTGCCTTGCGTAAAAGGTTTTGTTTTTGTTTTTTGTTTTTTGTCTTTTTGTTTTCAAAGACAGTTTTGTAATGCTAACATTTGACAACGGTATTCACGTGCAGATGGACGGGTGTTTTTCAAGAAAAGTTGTCAACTGTCAACATTCGCATACCGTAGTCAAATTTTAAGAAATTTCAAATGGAAAAAGGCGCATTATATTTTCGCTCATATATATATATATATATATATATATTATAATTTTAGAGACACTAATCGTGTTGTGTCATATTAGTCAAGCCCATAGTTGACTAGGCTCCTGCATACTTCTTGTCATATTGGGTCTAACCCATCAAAGTGTTGTGATGTGCTTGTACTTGTTGAAAATTAAATCCTTAGGCCCGGTATGGCCTCATCAACCAAGACAAATCTCATTCTCGTGCTCATGCATACTCGTGCTTTTATCATGGTTAGCCTAATAAGATTATTGGGCAGCCCAATGAACCATTATTGGGAAAAAAAAATTTTTTGATGCTTCTGAAATTTGTATACTTGATTATTACAACCACTCCAAAAGAAAGAGAAAGATTAGATAAACAGAATGAAAATAAAAACCATCATATAGGATCATCATGCTCTAAGTGCAGTGTCAAGCTTGATGCGTGCCCATATAATGTTTGTTCTTAACATTGTATTGTGTCGTGCCAAGTCTACATGCATGCTTAAAAACTATGATCCCAACACAATCCAATACCTCGTGCCGTGCTTAGTCCACCTAATAAAATATTTGGCCATGCCATCATGGTTGTATTTAATCATTTAATTTGTTTGGATTTGTATAGAAGTTTTTCTTTGTATTTAAGTATTTCATATTAATTATATTTTGTACTAGTTAAATTAGTGATGATTATGATGAGGGGTCATTCGAAAATGTATTATTTTAAAAGTTGTTTCTTGTGTTGTGTTGATTAAATATGTACGGTAGTCTTGTTTTTTAATTAGTGAATAATATTTGCTTGTGCAAAGACGTAGCTTTTAGGGTATTATTTTTTTTCTTCAAATTTTATTTGCATTTGACTACGGTCATTGTATGTAAATTGTTGTTCAAAAGTAGAGGATTTTCATTAAAAATTTCACTTCAAGAATAGTATACACTTCACGACGGTTATAAACCGTCATCAATATTTGTCATAAACTTACACTTATAATGACACTAACAATCGACACCGAATCCAATTTTATTTTCTACTAGTGTTCCAATAAGTTCCATGTACCTTCCTTGTTCCTTCTTCTTTTGACCGCAAATGTCGTAAATCAAAATAGGTAGGCTACTAAGATTGACGTTTATCTACAGAAGAAAAGTCCTAGAAATTTTTTATTTTTTTATCAGGATTGCAAAACCAAATTTCTCAGATTCACACTGCGAGGCCAGTAGATTCGTTGCCAAAGTGAAAAGGATTAGTGGATTCGAAGAAAACAATAAATAAAATTTCTAAAGAACAAAAATTGAAGATATAGTGGCGAAGTGTACTTCATTTAGTCTTCTTCGTGACTTTTAAGTTAAACCATACCCACCAATTAAATGAATATGAACGGTAAGTTGTTACTTATTTAAAAGTTTTGAGATTAATGCTGTCAATTACTCTACATGTTAGTAGTATTTACACAAAATGGCCATTTTAGAATACCTCTTTAAAAAAAATCTAAAAACAAACTTATTTATGAATTTGAACAAATTTTAAATTCCACTCCTATTTATCCTTCAACATTTTTTGAGATGTTTATTTATTTATTTATTTATTTTGTTACAAATCCGGATTCCACTTTTTTTTTTTTAAGTATATATCAAGGTTCAACATTTTATAAATACATAAATATACATTCATTTTTTTGTCATTAGTTTAAATACCATATTATTATTAATTAATGTTTCAATATGGAGGAAATATTTATATGGTCATTACAATAATGACTTTGTAATTCTAACGATTATTGTATTTAAATAATTAAAGATATTATCATTGTATTACATATTTCTGATTGGCAACAATAAGGTCATGATCTTTACAATAATAACCACATCAATAGAATATTGACAGCAAACCAAAAAAAAAAAAATTCAGAAACAAATAATTAAGTGTCCATTTGGGGCAAGATGTCCAAATGATATTTTACTATATGGATTTCAAAACCCCAACTTTACATCAAATTCTCTCTCTTGTCTATTTTCAAAAAACTCAAACTTTAAAAATCCATCACTTTCTTATTTCAAAGATGATTTTATGTCAAGATGCTCTTATCGACGAGATGAACAAAATAAGATCCATTATGCATATTTTTTCTAAACACATTTCAAAATTTTCTACTATTTTCTATATCACAAAACTTCAAAACACCATCTCCAAATGTCCCTCCAAACAGGCACTAATTATAGCTGGTCAGTTTTCTAAGACGAGATTTTTCGGTGAACGATATTTTAGGGAAAAAAATTCTTTTGGGTAACTCCAATAAATTAGTCATTTTTTAATAATGAAATCTCACTTTTTTTTTATTACTTAAATTAGAATTAAGGATATTTTGTTAAGACAACATGGATTTATTTTTTTATTCACTTTTGTAATATTTTTTATATTTTAAAAAATCAGGATTCTAATTTTATATATATATATATATAATTGATCCCAATTTGATAAGCTTGGAAGAGACCCATCCTAAGCCAGACTATGTTATATGATTAATGGAGAAAATCTGACAAACTGCCACTCAATCGGATTTTTTTTATCTTTGACCGTAGTTCGTTTTTCTTTCCTTTTTTTTCCCCCCCACTGGATTTAAAATACCAAATTACCCCTTTTTTAGATTGTTCATTTTACCTAACCTCTCTCTGCTCTCTGTCTCACTCTCCCTCGGATATACTCTGGAAATCTCTACCCAACATGATCACGAGAAGGAAGATCTCTCATCTTCTCTCTCAAAAATTAGTAACCTATTAGAATATTATCCAACGATCAGAGCTATAGACCTCTGATCATTGTTAGAATAATTAAAATATGCTAGATCATCAAAATTGATCTACTATTCGTTGGTGATTATTTGGTGATTAGAGTCAGAGATGACCTACGATTTTATACTAGATATGAAAAATATTCTAGTAGATTAAAAAGTAATCTATAAGAATACTAAATGATAACCTGAGATGGGCTTCGGAGATCGGAAATTGTCAGTGATCCATGTTGAAGCTGGTAGGTGATATATAGTAGATTACAACTAGTAATCTGCTAGGTTACCCTTGTTATTGGCAAAAGAGTTTCAAAACAAAAGTGAACAAGCCCATGGGCTGAAGCCTGCATATTCTTACCATTTTATTTAGTACCTGATTAAAACTGTACTCCCTGAACTTCAAAGTGTATAATCTTCTACAGTCTTTTGAACTTTAGCAATATTGCTCATTAGTATTCTGTCAGATTTTTAACGGAGAAGACACATACATACATACATACATACATATACATATTTGACAGAAACAATCATAGTACATCAAATTTAACTTGTTTCCAAATCGTGGATCAAATTGACCAGAATAGCAGAGGCTACAAATAGAGGAGCAACCTTCACTAGTACAAAAAGAGGATATCACGACCATTTTTAACTGTCGTAGTATCTTTTTCACGATAGTTTTCTAACCGTCATGGTATCCAAGGGATTCCACGATGGTTTTTTAACCATTGTGAAATAGACAAAACTAGCGCCAAATGATAGGTAGATAGTAATTTTCCACGACAGTTTTTTCAAAAGAAGGATTGTGGAAAGTTATCCTATCATAACGGTTTTCGAAAAAAAAAAACTGTTGTGGAATGATTACCTATCACGATGGTTTTTTCAACAAACGGTCACGGTAGGTTAATCTACCACAATGGTTTTCACAAAAAAACCATCGTGGTAAGTCATTCCATGAAAAAAGAAATTTACCCAATTCATGTGATTTCCCACGGGTGACAAATACCATGTGTTATCCATTCCACAGTCCAGATTAAAATAATAACTAATTTTCAATTGATTTTGTGTCACAATGTACAACAATTATTATAAAAACATACACTACATTATAAAACCTAATCCTCACCCAAACAATTTAAATCAATCTAAAACTTAAAGCGAACCCAAACACATAATAAATCACACAATCTAATCAAACGGACATTTTGTTAAACATGTAATATCCAAAAATATCACAAACACATTCAAAACTTTTTTCAAGAAAACAATCAACCAAAATCATAAACACAGTCAACAATAACCCAAAATCACATTTACAATCAACTAAATGAACTTTCATAATATGCGTGGTGCAAGAGAGAGCAAGAGGGAGAGAGAGACTTACCAAGTAAATGGCTGTGGGTGTGGTCGGCTTCGTAGTGGGGTAGTCGGCGGAGGATGTGTTTCGAGGAAGAGATTAGAGGGACGAGTTGCAGCGGCGAGTAGAGGCGAGAGAGAAAGGGAGAGGCGTGAGAGAGAATTAATGGTGGAGTCACGACCGGTAGAGATAAGAGGTGATAGAGAAAGGGAGAGGCCCGAGAGAGAATGGAGGCGAGGTAGGAGAGAAAATGAAAGGAGGGGTCATGGCAGAGGACATGGGTTCCGAAGGAAAGTTTGGAGAGGCGAGAGTGAAAGAGGTGCACGAGTGAAAATGAAAAGGAAATGGATTTTTTTTTTTTTTTTTTTTTTGTTGCAAATCGAGTCATATTCTAACACCATCCATATTTTAAAATAAACATAGAGTCGTATTCTAACACCCGAATATTTAAGCTTCTAGCTTTATGAAGATTTAAATCATGAGTTTCATATTTTTTTGATTAAATTAGAAGGTTATCTAGATTTTCACTGTTTTTATATTTTTGTGTAATAGTTGGATGTCATCTTCGTAGAAGTTATTGTTATCACTTTTACTGTTATTTTTACAAGTTTAATAATATATATATATATATATATATTTCTGTGATGTATACGATATATATATATATATATATATATGTTCGTGTCTAGACGGTAATCTATATATATATATATATATATATTTAGTTAATTTGTAGATGATGCAATATTTAGGTGATTGCTAGACTTACACGTGGTGCCACCAGCTAGTTGCTTGCTTGATAAATAAGTTTATCTTATTAGTTCTTACTAGAAAATTCTAAACCGTTCCTAATATATTAGAAACAAAAAGAAAAAGCCTCAGAAATTATACCTTGCGCGTTGGGCCTACGCTTTTGACTTTTACATTTTTATTTCATTGGATTATGTTTAATACACGAATCTATCTTTTTTTTTTTTTTTTTTTTTTATCAACATTTAATTTTAACCTTAAAATATCCAAATTATTCAAAATGAAAAATTAAGTGTTATATACATTTTATACCATATATTTTTTTTATTCAAAAAGTATACCGTGCATTTTTTAAGTTTTATATTTTTGCAATATTAGATTACGTTTAGATGGGTTAGTAAGGCCTTCGTTCTCCTCACTGAATGCTTGGGTTTGAGTCATCACCATCACGTTGGGTTAGGGTATATGGGTAATTTAATTTGTGAGAGATACTATATCATGCGAGCGGACATTCACCTCTCCGAGGTTATTTGAGCATTCTGACCTCTACCTCTATAACCCAATTTTTTTAAATAAAAAAAATGATTACATTTAGTTCATAAAACGTTACATTTTCTCAATTAACACATAATTTTGACATTCAAAATACCCTTGAAATGAAAAATAAAAAATAATTGAAGAAATTCTAGTTTAAATTAAAAGCTAAATAAAGGGGTTGAGATGGGGGTTGAAAGGGATGCATGTTAGTGGGGTGAGAAAGGGCTGAATGGTTATGATGGTGGATTTGAGAAGTTTGAATTTTTTGTTGAGAAAATTAAAGGTTTTGTTGTTTTATTTATTTATTTATTTTAGGATATATTTGGTATTTTTAGGTCAAAATATAGGGTTGATCTAGAAAAAAAAATGTATTGATTTATTTATTAAATGTAAAAGAATGATATAAAATGCACGACTTTGAATGCAGGGTATTATACTTTCTATATAAAAGCAAAATGCATGGTATAAAAAGGTAAATAATCCAAATTGTTGATTTTCTTTTAAGGATATTTTGGGAATTTTAGGTAAAATTATCTATTGACAGCGAAAAATGTATAAATTTGTATATTAAATATAATCTAATGATATAACAATATAAATATTCAAGATGCATGATATACTTTCTAAATAAAAGCAAAATACAGAGTATAAAAATGTAAATAACCTGTAAGAATGTCAACTTTGTTAATAGTTGCAGATTAATTTAGAAGGTAACTGCATAGTCTTTTTATTATTCCCAAAATAAAAGTTAGAAAAAAAAAAAAAAAAAAAAAAAAACTACACCAACTTTTAATGTGAATTATTCTCCAAATTCAAACTATTTCAAATTCCACATGGCTGCTTTAAAAGATTCAAAATGTGCGTGCTGAAAAAAATGACTTTCAAGTGTTGACTACAAGAAAAAGGGTCCTCACTGCAAGCAAAAAAATAAAAAAAAAATAAAAAAAATAAACCCAATTCTTCTGCAAATTTGTTCAAATTGATAACAATTGAATAATTCTGCTGTAAACTACCATTAATAAAAAAAAATTTCTTAAATGAAGAAATTAAAAAAAAGAAAAAGAAAAATTGTGTAATTTAGTTTACTTTGAGAAAAAAGGACAGAACACCTAAAAAAAATAATTCTTAAAATAAAAAAGAGAGAAAAAAATGGCCGCATCTCTTTTTTTGGGTTAAAAAAAAAAAAAAAGAACGCATCTGGCATAATAAAAATTGAAGAATAGCGAGGAGTTGATTTTTCTTCCTCACAATTTTCAGGAAAAAAGGTACAAAACCCATATTAAATAATTAGCTTTGATTGCCAACAAAAATCCCAACTAATTAACGTCCACTAACTTGAACATCAGTTTATTAATATAATGAATTGAGCAAAGATATTCTTGCCATTTTAGTTAAAATTATGTCTACATTATTATCTTGTATTGCTGATATTATAAGAACAAAATTACAAAAAACAAAATAGTTCACTAAAATATATAATCACGATCAATCTATCTACCATAGGGCATCGTTACAGTCACAACGTTTTCGGAATGCGAAACTTGAACTAATGATGTAGAGCCTTCATCACTTGAACTCCTTTCTACAAAGAAACCAGGTTGTTTAGGCCGAGGCAAGATAGCTCCCTCATTTTCCAACATAAAAACTACGGACGACATTGTTGGTCGGTCTTGTGCAAATTTTTGGACACATAACAAACCCACTTGAATGCATCTCAACACTTGAGATTCGACATACGAGTCGTTGAAATACGCGTTCATTAGATCCAATGCTTTGTCTTCATTCCACAACAACCATGCCTGAAAGAGTGGATATTGTTAAACATGAACCAAACCAATATATATGAAAAAAATTTTAGTTATTGTTCTTACATGTCCCAAAAGGTTATGGTGGTGATCTGGGTGATTGAAGCTTCTATTCCTTTTACCGCTTAAAGTCTCGAGCAACAACACGCCAAAACTAAATACGTCAGATTTGACAGAGAATTTCCCATCAATTGCATACTCTGGTGAAATATAGACACTGCATAAAGCATAATGGTTTTCATAAGACACAAGTATACATTGGAGTAAAAATATTGGCAAGGTTCCTTACTCACTATGTTCCCACAATTCTTCGTGTTATGGCTTCTTTCTCATCATCATTGAAAGTCCTTGCCAAACCAAAATCTGAAATCTTAGGGTTCAAATTGTTATCTAGTAAAATATTGCTTGCTTTCAGATCTCGGTGAACAATTTGAAGTTTAGAATCTTGATGGAGGTAAAGAAGACCTCTTGCAATGCCTCTGATGATGTCGAAGTGTTTCTCCCAAGGCAGTGTTGTGCTTCTTTTGCCATCTGCAAGAAATTTGAACCTCTCCTTAGGTTAGTTAATTTTCAATTTCATATGCTTAACCAATTTAATTCATTGATGTTACAAGGTTCAAACCAAAGATGTAATGATCCAAGCTCTTATTAGGCATGTACTCGTAGATCAATATCTTTTCTTCTCTTTGAATACAACAACCAAGAAGAGTGACGAGATTCCTATGTTGAAGTTTTGCAATCAATTCAACTTCATTCTTAAACTCCTTAAGACCCTGTGCTGAACTCTTCGACAGTCTCTTCACCGCAATATCTTGTCCTGTAGAAAGTTTCCCCTGTTTGGTCATAGAATGTGTGCTTCATTATTTAAAATCTTATGAAGAAATAGACACACAACAAAATCTGTAGAAGAAATTCATACCTTGTAAACAGGACCAAATCCACCGGCTCCTACAATATTTAAAGGGGAGAAGTTGTTCGTAGCCGTAATAATTGTAGCCAAATCGAATGTAGGCAAGTCTATATCTTCGTCGTTGCTTTTACCTATTAAAATTAACTTGTGAAACCCATATCTAACATACGTTGTCTTCGATGTTTAGAAATAGAGTTAAGAATACGAGCGGTGATGGAAAGATTTGCTTACCTTTCTTGAGGTTCCTAGTTATGCACCACAATGCGACACCACAAAGACATGTGCCAGAGATCAACGAAGCCGATAAGATGATATTAAGTTTTTTCCTTTTATCCGAATTGCGGATTGATTCTACAAAGGAAAAGGCAATATCAAGAACTCAAATTATTTTGTGCAAGTTTCCCTAATCAATTTGGCAACGTTACAAAATGGTCGAACTATACTTACTTATTTCTGATGCAGATAGTCGTATAAAGAGATCTTGTTCACTGCCTTTCACATTCGAATCCCGGATATCAATCAAGTCACCAAACCACATCAAACAGCCACTGCCTCCATTCGTGACATCAGAATTAGCGTAAGCTTTACAAGAACAGTTGTTCAAGCAAGCTTGCTTGCATTCTTTGAGGCCCATGCTTTTGTTCGAAGAAAACTGCAATAAGTCTGGCCATTTTACCGCCACAACCTTCACAAATCCTTCCCCTTTTCTACAATCCAACGGCGTCTTCCTCTCGCATCCCTTGGACCACGTTAGCCCTATCCATTCTTCTTGAGACCTTGGTGTGAATCCCTTCAAACATTCGCATAGTACTGGATATGCGGTACTTGTACAAATTGCATTAGCACCGCAGTAGTTATAACTATCACATATTTGATCATTTGGCAATGTGTACATAACAGCCCATTCAGAGCTGTCATTCCGCAAATTAAGATGTTGCACAAAACCCGACTGATTCAAGTTCACAATCGAAACGACTGAATTATCAACAGTCTGGAGCATTTGGTATGCCTCCTTCTCATTGAATACATTAAAATACTCGAAAGCTTTTGTTGACAGCTCTTCGTAATCTCTCAATATCACCAATCCACTGTATCGAATTCCGTTCCATATCCCGGAACGAAATTTTCTTGTCAATCCCACTGTAAGTACGGTTTGAGACAGCCCTCCGATAGTGCTCATCCTATAAGAAACATCACCAATGGATGGGTCATCCGCGCTTTTCCATGACGTCAAGTATCGGTCGAAGCCAGTGCTCAAGTCCCATCCAAGCTTCATGCCTAATAAGAGTGTGTCAGTAGGATAATCGAAGCTTTGCCATAAGTAAACGTCGTGATTCGTGCTTTCTTGCTCTTGAAGAACAAGATTTCCAGAGTCCAAAAGCAGAGCAACTGGACTCTTTACGACACCGCGCGATATGTTTGAGGACCAAACAATGCCCCTTGTGTGGTTGAGAAGAACAAGGTTTCTCTTCTCGGATGGTCAATTCGCCGTTTGAGTCGATAAGTGGGCTGTTTCTGTTGGCAACCCAGACAACCGTTTCAGGCTTCCTCTTGTACCATATTCCTATGTACCTGTTCTTCGAATTTCCGGGGGAGAAGAAGCCTAACTCAAAGGTTTGGGATTGGGAAATTAAGGTGATTTTGTTACCATCATCGGTGAGTGATTGAATTCGAGTTATGGTGTCAATATGAGCAGCCAAAGAGATTTGCAAAAAAAGTAGGACTGGGAGTATAGAAGAGATCAAAATGGTAAAGGGATGAAGGGCTTCCATTGATGGGACATTAGAGGTTTGTTTTCGTACTTGGTTCTTGAAATAAGTTGTAATTGATCCTGTACAGAGAAATTATAGTAAATAGTATTTGTACATAAATAACAGGAATAAATGGGCATATTTGGTGGATAACTCATTTTAAGTTAAATTGTACTTTTTTCATAATGATTTTTGATTTTTTTTTGAAAAAATTTTTTGTCTTTTCTGAAAATTTTTTTTGTCTTTTCTGAAAAATTACTATTCAAACTTAAAAATCTTAAACTAAACTCATTCATCAAATACCCCTATGATTTTTAAAATATTTGAAGTAAATAGTATATTTTATCAAGTAAATGAAAATTTTTCTAGATAAATTACATAAACGTTTATCTAATAAGTCAATGTTTTGTTCCAAATATTTTAAAAATTTTCTACCCATTTATTTATTTTTGGCTGAGAACTGCTCTTTATTGGTTTATCTCTAATACATACAAGGGCATTAAACCATTGACTCATGATGAAAGTTCAATCCATTGAAAGTTTCAAAGTTTACAAAATTAATGGGTTCAGAATTTCTTAAATGAGGCATATTTTTTTTTTCCTAGCAGAGACAATAGAAAAAAAAAATAGATTTTACTTGCGACTCCGGTCTACTTAGGACACTTCTAAATTCTAGCACATGTTCCAATGCAATTACGTTGCTTTTCTTCCTGCTTTCGTTTTGACCGTTTATCCTGTTCTACACTTTTGTTTTGACTGGTGACGGGTCATTTTGTCAATGTTTCATGCAAACCGGTTCAAAAAAAAAAAGAAAAGTCCATGAAAATGTTGATTGTAGGGTCCACAGACGTGGAAAATAATTTGTGTAACGCAAATTACATAAAGCACCCCTAACGAGTATTGTATCGATCTAAGAGCATCTTCATTTATAATATCAATGATAAATTTTTATATTTTGATGAAAAAAATGTATTCTTCAATATATTTATATTTTTGTTGTCAAATTTATCATATGCTAAAATTTGTAAAAAATTTACAACAAGATATTGTTAATATCAAATTTAATGTTTGATTCTTATTCGTTAGTGTTTTTACTTTTATATGTAATCATTACAATATACAAGCAGATGTAATCTTTAAAATAAAAGCATAAAATATTCACTCATCCACCAGTGAGTAAAAGTGAATTAGTTAACAACAATAGTTAATTAATAGTTTAATTAATTAATGATCAGTTGTAAGAGTTTTGAGCACGTAGGTGTAACACCCGGAATTTTCACGGACTCATGATTTGAAAAAATTGAGTCCATACTAAGTGTTTATGTGCTATTTCATGAAAAATTATGAATACCAATGTGAAATTCATAATTTTATCAGTAAATATTTGACTTCTCATTTAATTAGTTATGAGACTAAATAAATAGTTACTTAGTCATGTATAAGGCTTTTTGTGATAAAGGCATCACAAAAATTCATAATTTTATGTTGGTCAAAGTTTGACCGAAAAAGTCCAAGTTTGACCAAAAAGTCAAAAGTTGACCATAGAGGTCAAAGGCATGACGGTACTGTGATACGATAAGCAGTATGGAAAATATACTGTAAAAAACCGTCATTATAAACAAGATAAGAATATTAAGATTCAAAACCACCATAGAAAAATCAAGCACACCAAGTTAGAAATAAAGGGCAAAAAGGTTTCAAGAAATAAGAAAAATTTTTATACAGTCCGATTTTACACAGATAAATTTTGGACTGTAGTACAGTATAAAAATATTGTGTATAAGTGAACACAGTATTAAAAATATCTGTGTAGCATAAAAATGGACTGCGTATCAAGGAATTAGCCAAACGAGGCCTTAGGTGATGACATCACCTCACCATAGATTTATGACATCATAAATGATTAAATAAATGATGGAAAGAATTATGAAATTTTCTAGAAGGGGGTGAGGTGGCCGGCCACCTAGGTGGCAAAAATGCAAAGATTTTGTCATTTGGAGTGGAAGAACCGGCCATAGTGGTGACCCTGGGGGAGAATTTTTGTGAAGTAAACCCTAACCCAATTCTTGAGATAAATCAAGGTAAATCTTCCTAAACCCCAAACTTCTTCAATTGAGCTTTCAATTTGAAATTTAAGTGTATTTCAAGTTGACGTTGTAAGAGCATAAGCTCAAATTTATTTATTGCCCTAAGGTCGATTAGGTGTGTGCTTGATTATATCTAAAGGTGGTTTGTTTATGATCTTTGATTGATTTTTAGGATTGCATGTTAGATGCTTGATGTGTTGTATATCCCCTAAAAATGTTTGAGCATGTTCTAGAATTGTATGATAGGTTGCAAGAACAAAGTTTGAATGCTTGGTATGTATGATGCAAACTAGAACCATGCAACCCTAAGTTAGGGCAAATTGGTTAAGGGGCTGCATGGACACGGTGGGACTGCATGAATGTTAAAGTGGGACGTTAGAAAACGCTGTATGCTTGCTATTTAGGCTCCCGCGTGTTCGGTTGAGTTAGATTACGCAATTAGGACGTAAAACGAACCTAAACACAGAAAACTGCCAGGTTCGGGTAGAAACTGCCTAGTTTTCTGGTAAGTGGAATTTGAGGTCTTTAGAGGCTGAATTGGGTAAAACGTAAAACATGAAAGTTGTTCAGAAGAGGTTTTCCTATAGGGCAGAGCAGATAGTTTTTCAAAATGAGGCTCCAATGGTCTCGGTTTTCGTGAAAACCCGAGCCTAACCGTGCCTAGGTTTCATGCACGGTCAGGTGGATTCAACCAAGAAAATGAACACGTTAGAGTCTGAATTTGTAAGACCCGAAATTTTATGGACTAATAATTTCCTTGTTCATAAGGAATAAAGTCCAATTTATGTGTTTGTAAAGTGTTTCATGAAAAATTATGAATAGCAATGGGAAATTCATAATTTTATTTGTTAATGTTTGATTTCT
Organism: Ficus microcarpa; assembly: GCA_025413485.1. Classification (NCBI taxonomy): domain Eukaryota; kingdom Viridiplantae; phylum Streptophyta; class Magnoliopsida; order Rosales; family Moraceae; genus Ficus; species Ficus microcarpa. Next base: position 4,332,518 of record CM046381.1, read on the forward strand.
CGTTGAGATTGTTAAAAGGCTCAAAATAGAATGCCGAATGTAGTAAATGGATTTTTGAGTCGAAAAGAACGAAAAAAGATGCGATTTTACGAAAGTCAAAGGTTCGGCCGAAAAAGTCAACATTGACCGAAAAAGTCAACATTGACCAAAAAAGTCAAAGTTTGACCAAGACGGGTCAAAACATTGACTTCACAAGTATGATGAAGGACAAGAAAGGAAAGAGATTTCAAAAGTATTTTTGTTTCAAGATAGCACGAATAAGCCATAAAACCACCCTAGAAAATCAAGCACACCGAGTTAGCATTAAGGGCAAATAAGTCTCCGAAAAATAAGAGAGAAAGTTTTCCGGTTCGATTTTACACGGAAAAATTTTGGACGAAAGTATAGTATGGAAGTACAGAGCACAGTATTAGAAATAACTGTGGAGCACAAAAAAATTGGACAACTTGGTGAACCAACCAAACAAGGCCCTTGTTTTTAAGGGATGATGTCACCTTGATGACCTCATAAGGGTGAGCTAAGCTAGGAGGATGTGGAAGCCCTTTCACCACTCAAATGGATGCCACATGCCCTCCCATTGGCCGACCACAACAGCCCTTTGGCCCCCAAAGAAATTCGGCCACCTCATGGGAAACAAAGGAAAGGCTCATGAACCTCCACATCTCCCTTAGCCATCACACACCCTACACCACCCAATGGCTGCCACTTGCCCTCCAAAAAGTTCGGCAGCCAACAGCCCTCCCTCCTCTATAAATAGATGCCCAAAAGAAAACCCATTTTATTCATAAAAAGCAGCCAAACTCTGTCAAAATTCCAGCAAGAAATCCGTGGGTTTGAGGGTGAGAAAGAGAAGAGAAATCTGAAAATTTTCTTAGGACTTTTACTCCTTAGGTGTTCGGGTTTGCTAGGGAGAAAAAAAGAAAAATTTTGGAGGCTTAGAAACCCATTTTTGGGCAGCAAAACCGTGGGTTTAAGGAGAGGAATAGGAGTGAAAAAAATCTGAAAATTTTTTAGGGGAAATCTTGTGTGAATGTTCGGCTCTTGAGTGGATCGAGCAAGAAAAATTTTGGGGCCCTAGATTGAGTCAAAACCGTGAGCAAAGAAGGAAAGAAGAGATCTTGGATTTCAAACCCTAACTTGGGTTTAAGGTAAACTATTGAACCAATCTTGCAATTAAGTTCAAATTAAGCATTTCTATTGAGGTTCAAGATGATTTGTAAGGACATAAGTCCATTTTATTTTCAGCCCTAGATTTGTGGTGTGTGTGCTTGATTAGGTGATTAGGGTTGGTTGGCTTGATTATGTTGATTGCTTGTTTAATTTGTGCTTAAAAAATGGTTAGGATGCATGCTAGATGAGCTTGGTATGTCCCTTGATTTTTGATCACAAGACCTGCCTTAGGCAGTGGCTGGTCTGCTGCTAGCTAGGCGTGAGATGATGGATGCTTGTTGGTGTGGAATGCTAGAATAGAAACCATGCAGCCCAATGTTGAAGCTTTCGGTTGGGGCTGCATGGGCGAGTGGGATGGATATGCTTGAATGAATGGAACGTTAGAAATGCTACTTGTTTGATATATTGGCTCCCGATGTGATCGGTCGAGATAGATCCACGAAATAGGACGTAAACCGGACTAAGCAACTGAAATTGTTATTTCGGATTCGAAACTGGCCAGTTTCGGGAAAGTGAAATTTTAAGGCTTTTAGAGACCGAATTGGGTAAAAGTTAAAACACAAAAGTTGTTCGGAAGGGTTTTTCCTAAAAGATAATGTGGACAGATTTCTAAAATGAGGCTCCAATGGCCTTCGTTTTTACCAAAACCTGAGGCTGATCTGCCAGACCTAATTTACACGCCCAGACCTAATTTTTCCAGGGTCAGTCAGTTTCAAATAAAAACTGGTACTAATACAGGCCGAACTGGATTTTTCGCAAAACATAAAAGTTTCAGCATTTTTCGAGAGCTACAACTTTCGTGAAGGCAAGTTTTTCAGATTCCGAACGGATTTTTAAAATGAGACTGTTTTACGAAGGGTGCGCAGGGAATCCGAAAATTCCTGCACCTTAGTCTTACAAATGCTTTCTAAAAACTGTGAAATTGTTTTTAAACCGTTGTTTTAACTATGTAAACTGTTCCAAATGCAGTTTCCAGCCTTAAATGATTTTATAAAGACCTGCTTTTAAAACATGAATTTTATAAGTAAAATTAAGAGTTTTGGAATTTTTCCTCACATCTTTCAAGATTAAGAAAATAATTGGATTTTAAACCAAATGATTACAAGATAAGAAAAAAAAATGGAATTTTAAACCAAGATAGGGCAAAATAAATATACCAAGTGGTTTTCAGCCCTAAATAGTTTTATAAAAATGTTACCCAAAGAAGTAAGAATTTTTACAAGAGAACTAAAGGATTTTTGGAAGATAATTATACAATGTTTACCAAAGGCAAGAAAAAGGAATTTTCTAGATAAAATTGGTAATCAAGCCGACTACGAACGGTAACCGAATATTATATCCGAGTTACAGGATCAAGCCCAAGGATGACCAAGGGTGGACTATTAGTTGACTAAATGTTGACTTTAGTTGACCCACTGTTGAATTAAGGTTGACCTTCAGGGTTACCCAATGTAATCCTAAGGGATACACAAAGGATGAAGTTGGGCTAGGATTTAAGGGTTATTGAAAATACCCAATGTGTATGATGTAAGAGTAAAGCCCAAAGGATGAATGATAAACCTAGACCCAAACGGAAAGGATAAAGGCTTAACATCAAGGAGAGGTTATCCAACGTAACCTCCTATGGAATAATCAAAGATGAATTATTCGTAAGCAGTAGGGTGACCAATTGGGACCAAGCAAAATGTCAAGTATCGGGGACATATCACTATGAGTAGGCATGCAAGTTGGTTAGGTCGCCAACACTTCATAATAGGATTCTGATCCTATATTTTTCGTATAGCAGGAAGTGAACTGTTGTTGCCAACTGATTTAAGGACGCAACATTCAGGAAACGGCACTCGAGGTAAGCACAAACCTCACCTGCAGTATGAAAGATAGTATGCTATATTCAAGGTGATGCTAGGTTTAAATGTCATACTTTACAAAAATGCTATGTTTGCATAAATGTTATATTTACAAGATGCTATATGTGCATAAATATTATTTTGCAAAGTGCTATGTTTTTAAAAGTGCTATATTTGCAAAGTGTTATGTTTTCGAAAGTGCTATATTTACAAAATGTCATGTTTTCAAGAGTGCTATATTTGCAAAATTATTATGCTTGCAAAAGTACTATAAATGTAAAATGTCATGCCATGTTATGAATGAGATGAAAATTATATTATCATATAGTGACATCATAAGGTATATTCACTAAAGATAAACAACATGATAAGAAATCACAAGTAAGGTGTCGTACCAACCTCCCATCAGGTGGAGGGTTTTCATGTTAAAGTTATGATTATCACGCCCTCGTTGATACGAGAGGGTATAATCAATTATGTTTCCCAAAACTGTTAGGGACCTTGCAATCCCTAACTTTATCTGGAGGCGCGCTAAAAAAATTCTGGTACGTACATAAGGGGCCCACATGTTAAAGGAAGATAATAAGTCAAGTTAAAAAGGAATAAATAAACGAAAATAATTGGTTCATGCATATGGTTTTGTGAGATTACGTTTGTGCTTACTGGGCGAAAGCTCATTCAGTTATATTTCATACTGTAGGTAAGAAACCTGTAGCTTAATTGATGGGCTATGTGTGGGCAATGCGGCGGATGAAGGGCGGTATGGATACCACTACGCATAAATTCCGCAACCCGTTTTGAGTTAAGAAGTTTTTGTATGTATGTGTATATTATGAAAGCAGATTATGTTATATGGTATTTTGGTACTAAAGACTTTTAAACAAGTTTTTATTTCAGTAAGTATGTAAGATGGGTTTCTATGAGCAGACCTTTTTTCTAAAACAAGTATAATTCAAAAAAAAAAATTCATAAATTTTCAAGCAAAGTAAGTTAAGTAAGTAAGGTGGCGGCCTTACGTGGGATGAGGGCGTCACAGAATTATTTTTCGTAAAACACGAAAGTTTTAGGATTTTTCGAGAGCTACAACTTTCGTAAAGACAATTTTTTTCAGATTCAAACTGGATTTTTAAACTGACATGGATTTATAAAGACTGTGCAGGGAACAGGAAATTCTTGCACAGGATTTTCTAAAAAACAGTTTAGAAAAACTGTATTTTTCCTCAAAACCACTGTTTTGACTATGAAAACTGTTCCAATGGCAGTTTTCTGCCCTTAATGATTTTATGAAGCCCCGTTTTAAGAATATGAATTTTTACAAGTTAAGTAAAGAGTTTTTGGGATTAATTTCCCCAAAATTTTCCAAGTTAAGGAAAAATGAAAATTTTCAAGCTAAGGTTTAGTAATCGAGTCAATTACGGATGGTAACCGGAAGTTATATCCGAGATACCGGGCTAAGCCCTTAACTATACATTACTTGAAAATTTGAGAATATTTTTTTTTTCAACATACATATATATAAATAGATTAGCCCGTAGCAAACTTGTCATACATACATACTGAAATAAAAAGATCGATTAAAGTCTTCAACACGCCATATATACTATATAACATAATTTATTTTTGGGATATATACATATATACATAAACCCATTAATTCCAAAAGAGGTTGCGGAAAAAATACGTAATGGTATCCCACACCGTCTTTCATTCGCCACATCATCCGCATATAGCCCACCAATTAAACTGCAGGCTTCTTACCTATAGTATGAAATATATCTGATGAGCTTTTACCCAGTAAGCACAAACTTAATCTCACAAAAACATTTAACATCACAAACATCATATACACATGCATGAATCATTTATGCTCATTTATGAATCTTTTATGATCCATTATCATCTTGGATTTATTATCTCCCTTTAATATTTGGGCCCCTTTGTGTGCGGACCAGATGCACACTCTCCAGATAAAGTTAGGGTTTGCAAGGTCCCTAACAGTTATGGGAATCATAAACATAACATAGCCCTTCACGATCTAGCGGAAGGTTGATTATACCCTCACACATCAACGAGAGGTTGATAATCATAACTTGAACTTGAAACATATATCCTCCACTTAGCGGGAGGCTGGTACGACACCTTATTTGTGTGTTTTTATCATGTGATTTAACATTAGTGAGCATGCCTCATGATGTCACCATATCATATCCTATACATACACATGGCATATTTTAACATAACATGACATATCTTGAAAACACGGCATTCTTTAAAACATGATATTCTTTAAAACGTGACATTCTTTAAAGCATGGCATTCTTTAAAGCATGACATTCTTTAAAACATGACATTCTTTAAAACTTGGCATTCTTTAAAACATGGCATCCTTTAAAACTTGACATTCTTTAAAACATGACATTCTTTAAAACATGACATTCTTTAAAAGCATGGCATTACATATCATAATATAACATAGCATGAAACATGTCATAGCATACTTGAAAGTAGATCACTATCTTCCATACCGCAGGTGAGGTTTATACTTACCCGAGGTCCTATGCTCTTGACTTAAAGTTTCCAACATGATATATCAACAGGTTCCTATTCCTGCTTTAATCAAGGTGTAAGATAAGATTATCCTATCTTACCATAAATCATTACATATGATGTTGGTATCCTAACCAACATCCATGAACAATCCTAGTCATATATCCCCCCTATATCATCTCATGCTAAACTTGTTTGGTTACTTTCTTTATCCTTGAGCTTATGTTTTATTTTTACTTGGTCCGTAATCTATTGGGTTACTATTAATAACCCTAAGTCTTAGCCCATTTTATTAATCTTGGTATTCTTTAGGGTTATCTTGGGTAACCCTTAAGGTCAAACTTAGTCAAACTTTTGGTCAACCAAAGTCAACATTTGGTCAATTAAGGTAA
>CM046381.1:4338573-4353118 GCA_025413485.1 Ficus microcarpa
ATTCTAGTTTCACGGCTCTTTTAGAATTTCTAAGAGAGGTTCTACCGGTTGATAATAAATACCGGCTAGTATGTACGAAGCTAAGAAGACATTGAGCACTCTAGGAATGGAATATGAAAAAATTCATGCTTGTCCAAATGATTGCGCCCTTTACCGAAAGAGTATGACGATTTGGATGAATGCCCGGTTTATAAGGAGTCAAGATGAAAGAAGGGCAAGAAGCCAACGAATGATAGCAAATGAGTGCCAGCAAAGGTCTTATGGTACATTCCTCCAGCGCCGCGTTTGCGGCGTTTATTCCGTAATGCCGATCATGCTAAGAATTTGACTTGGCACCATGATAAACGTGTTGAAGATGGCATGCTTAGACATCCAGCCGATGTACCACAATGGAAGACCTTCGATGTCGACCATCCTGACTTTAGTGCTGAACCACGGAATCTACGGCTTGGTTTGTCAGCGGACGGAATGAACCCACAAGGTAATATGAATAGTAGCATAGTACTTGGCCCGTCATACTTGTCAACTACAATCTCCCACCGAAGTTGAGCATGAAGCGGAAGTTCTTGATGTTGACTTTATTGATATCGGGTCCTCAACAACCAGGTAATGACATTGATGTGTACTTGGCACCACTGATCGATGATCTAAAGATCTTATGGGAAAAGGGGCTCGAAGTTAGAGATGCTTACCGTCAACAGACATTCACACTCCGTGCAATGTTGATGTGGACAATTAATGACTTTCCCGCTTATGGAAATCTATCTGGTTATTCAGTAAAGAGTTCTATCGGTTGTCCCGTTTGTATGAAAGAAACTTCTTCCATCCGCTTAAAGCATGGTAAGAAAACCGTTTTCCTCGGTCATAGGAGATTCTTACCAAAAAATCATAGATACCGCAAGCAAAAAAAGGCTTTCGATGGTAATACGGATGAAAGAATCCTCCCCGGGTTTTGACGGGCGAAGACGTTTTCGAGATGGTTAAAGATTTGAAAGTGATGCTCGGGAAACGAAAACGGAGTTACAAGGATCCGGTGGTTGATGGACCTTGGAAAAAACGGTCAATCTTCTACGAACTTCCATATTGGAGGACGCTTTATGGTCGTCATTGCTTGGATGTGATGTATATTGAGAAAAATGTTTGTGAATCAATAGTGAGCACGTTGCTTGACATTCCTAATAAGAGCAAAGATGGTGAAAAGGCACGGATGGATCTCCAGGATTTGAAGATTAGACTTAACTTGATCCCTACGAAAAGAGGAAATGCCACTTACTTACCACCGGAAAAGTACACATTGTCACGACAAGAAAAAGAAAGTTTTGTGAGTGAATCGCTGCTGTAAAAGTGCCGAACGGGTATTCTTCCAACTTCAAAAGGTTGGTGTCGATGAAGGATCTGAGGTTGGTTAGAATGAAAACATATGATTGTCATATCTTGATGCAACAGTTTTTACCTCTTGCCTTGCGAGGAGTATTAACGAGGGATGTTAGATTCGCAATTACCAAGATATGCTTATTTTTCAATTCGATTTGCTCCAGGGTTATTGATCCATTGACACTAGATTTGCTACAATCAGAGTTAGTCAAGACATTGTGCTTGCTTGAGAAGTACTTTCCTCCCTCATTTTTTGACATAATGATTCATCTAACGGTGCACTTAGTCCGGGAAGTTAAGTTATGTGGACCGGTGTACTTGAGATGGATGTATCCTTTTGAAAGGTACATGAAGGTTTTGGCAAATGCCCGTTGTGTAATCCATGATTACACGACGGTCATTTAAAGACCGTCGTGTAATACCCCGAAATTTCGAATTTTTAGTCAATTTTTTGTTTAAAATTTCAAATTTCGTCTTCAAAATCCGCGCGAAAACACATTATTTATAAACAAACTCTCCATTCCCCACACAAAAACCGCCCCTCTCTTCTCATTTCTCCAACATCTCTAAAACTTTCCAAACTTTGGCCACCCTCCAAGTCCGGTAAAGCCGCCGCCGCCTTGCCGCCGCTATCGCCGCCGCCGCCGTTACCACAGTGGGGCTGAAACCTCGTTTTTTCTCAAAGCTCAACATCATATTTATCATCTTAAACAAATACAAGGTGACATTTTATGTTTGCTTGAACTTTGGCCGAACTCCATTTGTATTCTTGTTTGCTTTGTGAATGAGATTTTATGTTTTCAATAAGATTGATGACAACAATCACACATTTTTGTATTGTTTTTGTGAATGGGATTGATGACTAAATTTACCCACATTTATGAACCCAGATTTTGTCCGCCCACCACATGATCGATCAAATGCCGAAATGAGTATTTTTTTTTAAAAAATCATACATAACTTGCTCAAGGCCTGTGGGGCGTCTGGGGCCGTGGGTGGGCATCAGGCGCCCCTGTGTTGGGCGCCATTGGCACCTGTGTTGGGCGCCATTGGTACCCCTTGCTGGTGCCCGTGGGCTCCTGGCGCCACGGGCTGGCGCCCACGGGCGCCACGGCCAGGCGACCAGTGGCGCCCCTTGCTGGCGCCCGTGGGGGCCAGCTAACAAGGTGGCGCCCCTAGGGGTGGGCGCCTGCTGGTGGCGCCCCCACCCTAGATTAAAAAAAAATTTTTTTTTTACAAAAATTACAAGGAAGTTTTGTTAGACTTTGTTTGATTTTTTTGTGTAAATTTTTCGTTACTCTACATAATTTAATAAAATGTGTGCTTCGTAGTGAAAAAAATTTGTTTTCATTATAACTTACATGACGGGTTCAATTTTTTTTGTTCGTGTTGCAATAAATAGGTGATTTTTTCGAATAAAATACAATGGAAAAATCCAAAAAGGGACGAGCACGAAGGACAAACCCGTTTGATCCAACGGGCGATGGAAAGCGAAGGGCAACTCTAATGAAACGTGTTCATGTAGCAGCAAGGAAGAAGGGCGAACGAATTGAAGTCACATTTGACGAGAAAGGACAACCGGAAGGGAAGCACGGGATGAATTGATGAGCTGGATTGGTGTGCTCGCTCGAGAGCATGTTCCAATATGGATACAAGATTGGAGATCCCGTGATTTAGACAATTTAAAGATATAATTTGGAAAGAAACTGTTACTTCTTTCACCGTGGATGAAAGCTTTCGTACGGCTTGTTTAAAATCATGCGGTGAAGCTGCAAGGAATTTTCGATATGATCTATACAAGACGTTTGTGGAGGAACATGTATCCGAGGAGAGTGTGTGGAAACAGCCTCAAAAAGTTATTGACAACTACCCGAGTATAGAAGAAGAGATTGGGCAAAGTTCGTTCAGTATAGAACATCCGCACAATTCCAACAACTTTCGGATCGTGGCAGCGAAATAAGAGCGAACCAGGAATACTCATCGAGAGGAGGCCGAGACGGATATAGAAAGCTCGACCAGGAAAAGGTATGTCAATAAGTTTTGTTTCTTCTAAATCGTATGCCGATTCTAGAACATTATATTCTCATGTATAGTTACAATGTTATATTACAGCATAAGAAGACTGGGCAATGGGAAAGAAGAGATGCTTTGTGGTTGGAGCAACAGACAGGCATAGATGGAGAGTTGAAAGATCCAGCATGTAAAAATATAAGCGACTTGATCGTAAGTTTACTAACTAACATTGACTTATTTAGCACTACTATACTTACAACGTACCCTTAAGCTGGAATGAGTTATGTTAATTATCTTGTAGATGGAGTACAACACACAGGAGAAGCCAAGGAACTTTCGAATCAGTTGCACTAATGATGTATTGTCGCACGCATTATCTAGACCCGAACACAGAGGACGTGTTCGTGGCCAATCAAAGTTCGTGAAGGCTTCTCAGTACTTCAACGTGGGTCGAAGTTCGAGCAAAGATAATGAAGTACAATCAATGAGACGTGAAATTGAAGAACTAAAGGCGTTGGTTCGTGGTCTATGTGCGAGCAAAAATGCGGGGCCGGCGTTTGATGCCAACAATAATGTGCCAACGGTGGACCAACACAACAGCTTTAAGGCTAGTTGCTCTGTCCAAGAAAAACAACATGGAGTGACTGATCCGACAACCGTGCCGGTCGACAGTCAAGAGTGTAAGCTATATATCTTTGATGAAGTTCAGGGTGGACAGTTGCTTGTTGCGTTTGGAAGAGCATGGCTAGGGAGCCTTCCAACTGATGCAGTGCATGGGATTCCGTTGGGGGAAGGGAACGTGCGAGTGTCAATCGTTGTGCCAAAATTAAAAAAAGCAGCATTACCTATACCGACGGTCAAGGCAGCCACTGTGGAGGATGCTGTTAATGGGTTTGTTGCTTGGCCTATAACATTGGTCGAGATCGACACAAGTATGAACAAGGCAAGTCGAGGGCCTAGTCACGTTCCTGACCCAGCAGTTGCGAGGAAAAAACGCCAAAAACAAGTTGGAAAGAGAACGATCGACTCTCGAACTGAGTACAACAGGATGTGCAACAACAACAAACTTTGTTCGAATTTACTAAAATGAACAGGGCGATGAAGCCTTTGGCTTATTATGCACATAATTCCATGCGTCAAGGTAATCAGATAGAGGTCCCAATACCGTATACGATCATGGGTTTTCAGATCCTGTCTATTTGAACTTCGACGATATTTATGAGTTCATTAATTTACAAGAAATCAGTGCGAATTGTATATTAGTCTACATGAGGTACGACATTCTATCTCTAAATTTATTATTTCTGGACATTCTTCCATTTGTTATTAGGTATAATAATAAATTTGTCACACTTATGCAGTTATTTGGAGGAACTATGTAGGAAGAACGGGCAAGCAGAGAAGTTTGTTTTTGTGTCTCCAACCTTGATCTCACCGGTGCGTGTAGATACTGAAGATGCTGGCATGAGAGAGCGAGCCGATAATCTTCTAACCTTTTTGCAGGACGCACCAAAAGGACGGCTTTTTCTTGTGCCTCATAACAGAGGCAGACATTGGGTTTTGGGAGTCATTGACCCGTGGGAGGACCTCGTCCTTTATTTTGATCCTCTTGAGAGAAAAAACGAGACGACTTTACTGAACTCATTTACATGTAAGTCAAGTTTAGTATGTTAATTTTTTTTGTTAATCTTAAATATATGCATTTTAATTAGTTTGAACTTTACTACTTTGCTAGGGCCTAACGGATTGGAAGATTACGGTCGGCGAAGGAATTAAAAAGAGCGAGATTGTAAAACGAAAATCTCGAACCGGCCTTGTCCTCTGCAAGAGGGAAGTGTTGAATGTGGTTATTTCATTTTAGGTTTTATGAGGGAAATAGTGTTTAATGGAATTAACGCACTTGAAAGTAAAGAATTTTTCACTTCTGATGATTTGGATTTGATTAGGAGTGAATGGTGTGGTCATGTAATGGAATTCGTTGATTATGACATTCCATCTTTGTAATATATAATAATTGGTATGTTAAAAACCTTGATCAATGTTGTTAATATCTTGAATTGTCTCTTGATTTTTGCCATTTCACGATAGACTCCGAAACTTTACACCACGGTCTTCTATATGTCCATCGTGTAAAGTGGACTTTACACCAGGTTTTTATATGTCCTTCGTGTAAAGTGGACTTTACACCACGGTTTCTATATGTCCGTCGTGTAAAGTCCGCTTTACACAGTCTTCGATATGTCCGTCGTGTAAAGTCATCTTTACACGACGGTCTTATATGTCCGTCGTGTAAAGTCCGCTTTACACACGGTCTTATATGTCCGTCGTGTAAAGTCCGCTTTACGACGGTCTTAGATATGTCCATCGTGTAAATCCGCTTTACACGACGGTCTTATATGTCCGTCGTGTAAAGTCCGCTTTACACGACGGTCCTCGTATGTCGTCGTGTAAAGTCCGCTTTACACCACGGTTTCTATATGTCCGTCGTGTAAAGTCCGCTTTACACGACGGTCTTCGATATGTCCGTCGTGTAAAGTCCGCTTTACACGACGGTCTTATATGTCCGTCGTGTAAAGTCTGCTTTACACGACGGTCCTTATATGTCCGTCGTGTAAAGTCCGCTTTACACGACGGTCTTCATATGTCCGTCGTGTAAAGTCCGCTTACACCACGGTCTTCTATATGTCCGTCGTGTAAAGTCCGCTTTACACCACGATTTTTCTACTTAAATACGGGATTACACGACGGTTGTTGACCGTCGTGTAAAATTGAGATACCACGACGGTTCATATAACCGTCGTGGTATCTTCCACGACGGTTCTGTAACCGTCGTGTAAACTTTGCACAACGGTCAAAAACCGTCGTGTAATCCCTTCTTTTTAGTAGTGTATGCTATGTGATATGATAAGAATGATATGCTATGTATGTAGAGGGATATGTAAGATATGCATGTAAGGTAAGATATAAAGTATGTTATGGTTTATTCAAGAGTGACATCACGATGCATGTTCACTAAATATAAGATGAGGTTAAAGAAAAGAAAGCAAAATGGCAAGCAAGCTTGCCTGTGTCGTACCACCCGTCCGAGGTCGGGTTGGACTATGGTTTGAGTTGGACTTGGACTGGCCGCCCCAACCACTCCATAGTTGCACGCCGGGTACGGACACGTATGTAAGGGCCCATAAGGAAGATAAGCATGATAGTAAGTTAAGAGTAAAACGAGCATAACTGGACCATGCATACGATATGCAATGCTATGTTATGTTATGATGAATGATGCTATGAGTTGATATGTGACGCCATGTTATGTTGAGTTAGAATGTGTATGATTAGACTATGTTTGTGTATGACGCAGATTAGATAGTTGTACTTGCTGAGCGAAAGCTCATTGTCTTACGTCTATGCTGTAGGTAAGCAACCTGACAGCAATGGGTGGTACAAGATGGAAATGCGAGGCATGGCATACTGTGAAATGTGGGAATGCGATACCGCTACGCATTTCATTCTTAAGTATTTATTGTGTGTGTGAATATTTTAATTAAAGACATGATTATACGTTTCTATGTTATACGCCTCGTAAAAAAAAAAAAAAAAAAAAAATTTCCGCTGCATTTCGTTAAATAAATAAGTACGATAAGTAAGTAAGTAAGTATGTATATAAGATAACGGCCTGTGCTAGACGGGTCGTTACAAAGTATGCCAAAAGAAAATGAATATATTCTTACACCTCAAACGAAGAATGTGAGGTGCTAACTAAGTTTGCGTTTGGAGTATCTGTTTGAAATATAAGTTTTAGATTGAAGCTGATTGATTTTTGAAAAATTAATTATAATTTTTATTGATTTTTAAGAGGGAAAAAAAATCTAAAATGAAAAACTTAAATCTGGATCTAAGAATCAAACAGGGTTAACTAAATATGTAAAGCCTCGTATATTTCGAAATTAACTAGAAACAATAATAATTCTTAAAGATGGTGATTCAGTAGCGGTCCAGGATAAAGTTGCTTTGTTATTTCATCACATTCATATATTTACAATTCAAGTGACGACGGAATTGATATTTTTAAAAGGTTTGATCATGGCTTGCTTTTGATATCATATAAAACAAATCTTGGTCTTCGTTTCACTCAATAATTTAGGATGGAATTGACCTTACTTGTCTTCTATAGCAATTAACAACTAGACGCTAGCCGGTGACTAGTTTATTTTGGTTTAGCAATTTATTTTTCTTTTGTATTGTTTTTGTTTTTTTCCCTCCATACAAAAATTGACCGGCATTTTAAGGTCTCGGGTCAAGAAAACTGTCAGCGCCTGCCGACACAAGGAGACGAGACTAATTCAAGAAATAGTTGGAGGCCCAGGAGTGGTACTTAGAACACTGGTTTCCATATATATATATATGTTTATATATATTTTAGTCATTTTTTTAATTTTATTATTTATTTTTTTAAAATATTTTCAAAAAATTCAAATTTAAAAATTCATAACTTTATCATTTTAAGTAGAAATCAGATGATTTTTTTTTCAAATTACATAGAATTTCGTGAGAAAACAAAACAAGGTCCATATTGTTAATTTTTTCGAATGAGTTTCAAGTTTTTATACTTTTTCTCTCCAAACAATTTAATTTCACCAAACACACATTTTCAAACTCAAACCATCTCCAATCTCTAAAATACCGTCTCTAAATGTGATCTCAAACAGACCCTAAAACTTCAATCATAGAAAAAAAATTTTAAAATTGAGGAATTAGAAGAAAAATATTTTTCTGAGAAAGAAAATGAAAAAAGACCTATACTTCGTCTCCAAAAAAAAAAAAAAAGTTACGAAAGCGACTGACATTGTCTACGACGAACTGGTGAACTTCAAAACCAGTTCCCAAAGAAAATAAAAAATTAATAAATTACTCGTTGATTTTTAACCTTTTTATAAATCTACAATTGATCCCTATCTTTTTGTTAAAAAATTCTTAAAGTCTTTAAAATTTTTAATAATAAAGATTAAAATTAGATTGAGTAAATCACGTGAATGATACATGTAATTTGAATTATGTAATTTTTTTTTCTTACTTGCCCTTAAATAAATAATAAATCATGTATGATTAATATGAAATTTTTTTGTTAAATTTTCAAGTTAACATAAAGGATAATTTTTACACTCTTTTAAAGAATTAAATGACCTTTTAACCAAAAAAAAAAAATAAATTTATGAGTAGTAAAGAGTAACTTCATAAAAAAATATTAATTATACCGTATGTAATTAAGGCTGTCTAGAGAGGCAAGTTCATCAAGGAGGTGAGTTCAAGGAAAATATAACCCAGCAGAATTGACCATATTTTACTTTTTAGATCAATATCACAAGTATCTCTAATTTTAAGCCGCTTTCACATTAATCCTTAAATTTCAAAAACTCATTTTATCTCTTTTATTTGGAATTAGTCTTATTTAATCTCTTCTATTAGAATTTCTATTAAAAACAAGACCAAAAAAATCCACACATTTAATCCTCTTCTACTAGAATTTAAATTAAAAACAAATGAAAAAATATCTCATTTCCACAGTTAAACTCTTCTTCCGTCGTTTTAAATTAAAAAAATTAATAGAGATAAAGTGGGACTAGTTCAAAATTTTAGGTGCAAAGTGAAAATTTTAAAAATTAGAGATAGAGTGATGCTAAAGTTGAAGAACATAATTGAAAAGATCCTTGTTTTTATTTTTTATTTTCTCAACACCTATTGATTATTTTTCTTAGAGTTGTTTTTTTTTTTTTTTTAATTTTCTGAAGGATTTCCTCATAATTTAATATTGGATTATATCTAAAGAATAATTTATACATTGAAGATGTTTGTGATCAATTTATTCTCCAAGAAATACATGTGCGTTCTTGTCTGTGATTAAGGAAAAAAAAAAAAAAAAAAAAAAAAAAACATTATTTGTACAGTCGCTATCTGGGCCCCAGCTTGCAACACCCGGTCCCTTCAATTCCTCGGTGTGTCCTGTGTAGTGTATGCATAAGCGTCAACCATGACTTTGAGAAGCAACTTTTAATTCATAATAAAGTAATAAAATAAAGAAGCAACTATAGAATTTGAAGTGACTTCTTATTAAACTACCTTCGTTTGATTTTATTTTTAAAAATTTAGAGTGTGCTTTGTGTTTGGGTTAAATTTAAAATGAAATAAAATTTTTAAGTTGAAATTTGTGAATTTGTCAAAAATTAATTATAATTTTATTGACTTTTTCACCAAAAAAAAAAAAAGAAAGAAAAAAACCAGCTGTAAAATATAATTAAGTTTAAAATAAACTCGAACAGCAAGCGTAAACTTAATTAACAGTGCAAAACATAAATGAGACCTTTAAGAATTAATCAAACGATTAAAATAGGAATTCAAACTGACGATGCAAAATGAAATTCTACGTTTGAAATTTCATTTAAATTGTTTAAAAGTGCTATTCAATTCAATATGATATGCCCCAGGCAGGTGTGAACGGTTATGGTTTCGTACAATTACCATTTTATTGTGGACCCAGAACATATTGATATTTTTTTTCATTTTTCATTTTTTATTTTTATTTTTATTTTTATTTTTATTTTTTTTGGCATTGTTCACATTACCTTTTTCTAGAAAGTGTCAGTAGCCAAACTTTTTTCCATGGGGAAAGGAAATTTTTTTCTAGGACAAGGTTATCCTTAGAAGATTTCTTTATATGACAACTTTAATCTTCTCCGTACTCTTTGATTACACTTTTTACTCTGCTATCGCAATAACAAGAAAATTGTAGAGATTAATGTTATCCAAGTAATATTATATATATGTATGTACATAAACACATATATACAGATTAGGCCATCGTTTCAAATTCAAACAATTAAGAATGATATTTACCAGGCAGTGGTGGTGTCTTCTACTTCTTATCATTTTATGGAGTTGTGCTGGAGTACTGCTAACTCGCGCTCAACTTCATGCTGATGAAAGTAAGTAACATACATATATATATATACACACGTATATAACAGACCAAAGTTTTTGTTTTTTCTATAACATCTTTCATGTGTAACAGAGGAAGCTCTAGAGGAGATAGCAGCCCAAGTTGGGAAGAAAGATTGGAACTTCAGCATAGACCCCTGCAGTAATCACACAAATTGGAAAACACCAAAATTTAATGACATACCATGGTACAACAATACTGTCAATTGCACTTGCAATCTCGGCATTTGCCACGTCATTCACATGTAAGAACTTTTTTTTTTTTTTTTTCCGGGTTTGATGCCGTTGTTATTTCATCTAAATTTGATCGTGAACTGAATTATTGGTTTGGATCAGAGCAGGCAGTCTTGAGTACGAATCCGTATTATTATTTGAAATTATAAGTTGTCTTGAAGTTATACTGTTTGATTTGTCTGTGTAGTTTTGTTTTTTCACTCATGAAGATAAACATGTTCATTTGTTGTGCAGATTTCTTAAAGGGCAGGATCTTGCTGGGGTGCTTCCTCCATCTCTTGCTAAGTTGCCGTACCTCAAAGCTGCGTAAGCGAAAATCTTGCACTTTTTGTGTTCATCATCCAAGCACAGCAAAATTTGAATTGGATGCCCCATATGCTAACTCTGATATATATATATATATATATATTATATATATATATATGCTTGTCTTTGCAATTTTATTATAGTGATTTCACAAAGAACTATCTCCATGGCAACATACCAAGGGAATGGGGCTCTATGAAACGCTTGGAATACCTGTAAACAATTCATGAACT
Organism: Ficus microcarpa; assembly: GCA_025413485.1. Classification (NCBI taxonomy): domain Eukaryota; kingdom Viridiplantae; phylum Streptophyta; class Magnoliopsida; order Rosales; family Moraceae; genus Ficus; species Ficus microcarpa. The sequence goes on from CM046381.1 coordinate 4,349,721, forward strand.
TGGTAACTTTGAAGGTTTTTCCAAATTATTGCTACTTTTGTGACCATTAACAGAATGTGGACCACTTATGCAGGTCCGTCACTGTGAACAACTTAACAGGACCGATTCCTCGCTACTTGGGAGATATTAAAAGTCTCGTATATGTGTATGATATGCTCTGTTTTTCCCTCTATCGTGAGCCATGTTCTTATCGTTCCTGAAAAATCTTGTAGCTTTACATTAACAAAGAAATACTAAACTTTCAGGTGCTTAGAAAACAACATGTTCTCAGGATCCGTCCCACCCGAGCTAGGGAAATTAGTTAACTTGGTGAATCTGTAAGTTTTTTTTTTTTTTTTTTTTTTTTGATGATTCCTTTTATCACCTCTTCTATTTTCGGCTGTCTTTGTAATTTTGTGTCCTGAAAACTATATGTAAACTCTGTATTGCTTAATTAATTTTCTTGTCGGTGAATGCAGGATTCTTAGTACGAACAATCTCACCGGACCATTGCCTCCGGCTCTCTCTAACCTGACCAAATTGACAGAACTGTAAAGCTCTTGAACTTAGTTTTCTACTTCTAGAACAAATTCATGTATCAATTACTGGCAAATGACACCTCTATTTTGTTTCTGTTATTTACGACATGCAGAAGAATTAGTAGCAATAACTTCAAGGGAAGAATACCCGATAGTTTCCGTCACTGGCCAAATCTTGAGAAATTGTTAGTATTATAATTCCTTAAAGGCATTCTACATCACTTCAGGGCAGAAAATGTCTTTATAGGTTTAAAGTAAGTCTATATATATTGTGTTTTAAACAGAGAAATCCAAGCGAGCGGTCTCGAAGGCCCGATCCCTAATAGTATATCTGTTCTGCATAATTTAACTGAACTGTGAGTCCTTTCTCCTATCCTCATACTCAAGTTAAATTAACAACACCTTTTCAAAATCTCAAGGTGGTTTGTGCGACTTTCCGCAGAAGGATTAGCGACTTGAATGGAGAGCAGGGTTCAGAATTTCCTCACATGGAGAAAATGACAAACATGTGGAGATTGTAAGTCATTTAAATATCATCTACAATGCTTAAAGTTAAGAGTACCTTTCTAACATGAAAAGGCTTATTTCAAATTACAGTATGCTGAGGAGTTGTAATCTCAAAGGAAAAATCCCTCCATACATATCTCAGATGACACGACTCCAAAAGCTGTAAATATCTTGTTCCTCTCACCTTCAACTCCCAAACATGCTTTCGTGTTCTTTAACCGTTTTTTCCGGTGCTGTAGGGATCTCAGCTTTAACAGATTGGAAGGTAATATTCCTCAAGAATTGAAAGGCCTTGAGAGGTTGGAGAAAATGTAAGTATTGCTATTGGTAGTAAATACATATCCTTAAAAAGAGTCAAGACTGATATTATTTGTTCTTTCGTATGTACTGATTCTTATTCTAAATGGACAGATATCTAACGAGCAACTTGCTCAGTGGCCCTATGCCTGATTGGATGAAAAAAACAGAACCCAAGTTGTACGTTCTCGAACCTAAAATCCACATCGAAGTTCCATTTTCTAAGTTCGTTTTAGCTAATATTTAAAAGAAGGCATTTTTGCATGCTTGCCTCACATTTGGAAAATTGGTTCCCGAACTAAAATTCTTGACAACTAACCCCTTAAACTTCAAAATCTTTTCTAATTGGAAACGAGGTTAAAATTTTGACGGTTTTGATGCATGTTACTTGCACGGGATCCACGATTGAGCCCGGGTCTTTTTTGCTCGAATTAGACCCCAAGACTATTCAACTCTGCTTGCTAGAGAGCTTCGTTCATTTGGAATCAAAAAAAAAAAAAAAAAAAAAAAAAAAAAAAAAAAAAAACTGGGCAGTCCTCAATAGTGGATCACGTGTAAGTCATGAGCCGATGAAAACTGTCAAAATTTTGATCTCGTTTCCGATTAGAGGTAAATTGCAGTGGATCTTGAAGTTTGATGGGTCAATTGCCTAGATTTTTAGTCATCGACTGATTTGCCAAATACGAAAAGTTCAGGGGACATATATGCAATCAAGCCTTAAAAGAAAATTAAGTTTTATATCAAGATTTACTTTCTTTGTTTGTAGTTGGTAGTATATATAAAGATTCACTATACAATATGTTTATGTGCAGCACAACAGACCTTTCCTATAATAACTTTTCTGAGATCTCTATGCCGTCAACTTGCAACCAGCAGTCACTGTAAGAACATTGTTATTTCTTCTATAAATGTTTTCTTCTTCATTTCTGTTTCTCCTTTCAGTTGCTAATTATTCTTCAATCAAACTGTTTTTTTTTTTTTTTTTTGGTTTTTTATCAGCAATTTGTTCCGAAGCTTTTCTTCAAAAGACAACTCGTAAGCTTCCAATTGGTCTTCTAACAAAAAATATGAACTTCTACTCAATAAGCCTCCGCTTTCGAGTAATATAACTTAAATCGTTTTTTTATTTATTTTTTTATGTCTCATTCATAAAGATCACTTGGAAACTGTCTGAATAACACATGTTCACAAGGTACCATTGACTTAATCTCAATTCTGATTAGCTGGTGTTGCATTTGTTTCCATCCCAAGATAATTAACAGAGTAATTGAAATGCTGTTTCCGTACAGATTACTACTCGCTCCACATAAATTGTGGTGGAAAAGAAACCACCATCGGAGAAATCAAATATGAAGCGGACCGAGATCAAGGCGGTGCAGCGAAATTCGTAACGTATGACAGATGGGGAATTAGTACAACAGGAGAGTTCTGGGATATAAGCAGGAACGACACAAACGTCTATGTAGCAGAAAATACATCTATACTCAGAATGAACAACTCTGATTTGTACACTAATGCACGTCTATCGGCTCTTTCTCTAACATATTTTGCACGTTGCCTCGGGAATGGAAACTACACAGTGGAACTTCACTTTTCAGAGATTATTATCAGAGACAATAGATCTTTTTACAGTCTTGGGAGGAGAATATTTGATGTTTATATTCAGGTAATTCAAGCTCCGCGCATTTTAATATGATGTTTATGTTGTAGAAGAAGGTTGTTAGTAAACGATAATGTTGCAGGAAAATTTGGTGTTAAAGGACTTCAACATTGTAAGGGAAGCAGGTGGGGTTGATAAGGTTGTCGTTAAGAATTTCAAGAAAGTTGAGGTCAAGAATAAGATTCTAGAAATACGGTTTCATTGGTCCGGGAAAGGAACAACAGCTGCACCAAAGCGAGGAACATATGGTCCTCTTATATCAGTTATCTCTATAGAATCTGGTGAGTTCACATAATTTCTTTTCTTTTCTCCCTCTCTCATTTGAGATTGTTTAAGAATCTTGATGTTTCTGGGTAAAACCGCGTTTACTCATCAAAGTTGATGTTAAAAGTTATATCCATCACTTTTGATCTTTA
>CM046381.1:4353218-4374218 GCA_025413485.1 Ficus microcarpa
TTTTCACTTAAAACGCTCCAATCGATGTTTGTGATTGCTCTATCCATCACTATGAACTAATATTATATAATGTAGAGTTCAAGCCTCCTCAAAGTATTCAAAGTACCAAGGAAAAGGAAGGACTCACGAGCAAAACAAAGATTTCTATTGTGATCGGTTCTGTCATTTTGGGGTTATGCCTTATTTTGGCAATTGTAAGCATTCTTTGGTGGAAAGGATTTTTCGGAGGAAGCACATCAAGGGAAACAGGTGCCAGTAAAAAGTACACTAGATATTTCAAGTAGTTCACAATAATATATTCACAAAAACTACATGGAGTTAGTAGTCATTTTCTAAGTCGTCATTTAACTAGCCATGACTCACCAGCTAAACACGAACCTCCTTCCTTAAACAGAACTCAAAGGACTGGACCTGCAAACGGGTTTTTTTACATTCAGACAAATTAAAGCTGCTACTAACAACTTTGATCCCGCAAACAAGCTTGGAGAAGGTGGATTCGGATCCGTATACAAGGTACCAAGTTAAAGAAAAAAACCGTCATTTTATTCAACTCTAACATCTACGTCGTTTTAACATTTTCTCCTCCTTTTCGCTCGATTTGAATGCAGGGTATATTGCTCGATGGTAGCATAATTGCAGTGAAGCAACTTTCATCGAAATCAAGGCAGGGAAATCGCGAGTTTGTAAATGAAATAGGCATGATTTCTGGTTTACACCATCCAAATCTTGTTACACTGTACGGATGTTGCATTGAAGGGAATCAGTTGTTGTTGGTATATGAATACATGGAAAACAACAACCTCGCCCGTGCTTTGTTTGGTAAGCTTAACAAGTCTTGCTACAAAACAATATGAAACAAATAAAAGCTGATTTATCTGGTTAGTAAGTTTCTAATTTGATTGGAGGTCCAGAGGATGGCGGATTGAGACTGGATTGGCCTACAAGGCATAAAATATGCGTAGGCATAGCAAAAGGCCTGGCTTTTCTACACGAGGAATCGACACTGAGAGTTGTTCATAGAGACATCAAAACTACCAACATACTACTTGACAGGGACCTTAATCCTAAGATTTCAGACTTTGGTTTGGCCAAACTTGACGAAGAGGAGAACACCCACATTAGCACAAGAATTGCCGGAACCGTGTAAGCATATTTTTCCTTTGCCAAGTGACATATATTTGTGCTTGTGATACGTGAATGATCGGCTGGTAGACAAATAACAATGTGTATGATGCAGAGGATACATGGCACCAGAATATGCATTATGGGGCTACTTAACCTATAAAGCAGATGTTTTCAGCTTTGGTGTTGTTGCATTAGAAATTGTGGCTGGGAAGAGTAACATGAAATATCGACCAAATGAAAACTACGTCTGCCTAGTCGATTGGGTAAGACGGATCTAGATTGATCTTTTCTTTCCCATTGCCCTTTTAATTTATTCAACTTGGCCATCTCATGTCTTTGAGTCACATTAAATTCCAGTCATATTAGGCAAAAATCTTACTTACAGAAAAAATATTGTCTTTTCAGGCACTTGTTTTACAACAGAAAGGGAATTTAATGGAGCTGGTGGATCCAAAGTTGGGGTCTGTATTTAGCAAGGAAGAGGCAGTGAGAATGATCAAAGTAGCCATATTATGCACAAACCCCTCGCCTGCTCTTAGGCCTACCATGTCTGCAGTTGTGAGCATGCTTGAAGGCCGAACCGCTGTCCATGACTTGATCATGGATCCAAGCATTTACGGCGACGAACTAAGGTTTACAGCCTTAAGAGAGCAGTTCAATCAGATGGCTCAAGGCAGCTCAATGGAATCTCAGAGCCTCGTTCAATCTTCGCACGATCTCTACGAGGCCAATCCTGTGTCTGTGACCATTTCTGGCCATGATCTCTACCAGATCAATCCCGAGTCTTTGAATAACAGCAACATTTCTTCTTTACCATCAAATCTTAGCTCTTGAACTTCTTGCGTCAGTGAAGAAGGCTTAGTATTCGTCACTACTTACTAAGAACTATCGTTATGTTGGTTAAGCCTGTTGAAATTCTTACAGATTATTACTGTTTACACTAATAGTAAATATATACTGTCTTCATAAATGGTTATTGCTGTCATATGATTGTTCCTGAGTCCTGCAGAGAATCGCATACAACGTCATTAATAGTTCATTTTCTTTATGTCGATGAGCAGCCTATATATACAGAAGCATGAGGTTGACTAAGCCCCGTTTGGAACAAGTCCAAACGGAATTTTCATTACTCAGCTCCAAAAATTCTCAAATCTATATCTTATTTTCTCTTTCTTCCTTTTTTTTTTTTAACTCAAATATAAAAAATCTATAACTTTCTTATTTTAAGTCAAAATAAAATAGTTTTTTTTTTCAAATTACAAAAAATAAAATAATAAAAAAATAAACAATATCTATATATATATATATTTTTTCTGAATAGTTTTCAAATATTTATATTATTTTATATATAACAATTCATTTCTAATTCTCACGTCTTTCAAACATACATTTATGGAATAATCTGTAAAATTCACGTCTTCCAAAAGGTTCTATGGTTTTTGATAATCATGTAGATATCCCTGAACTTTCCACAACTTTGGAAGTACTGAAAATATCAAGGTTTTAGGGCCCGTCTGTCTGGGGGACTTTCCACAACTTTGGAAGTACCGAAAATTTCAACGTTTTAGGGCCTGTCGGGAGACTTTTGAAACGAATCGTATGAATTACGACCATATGTAACTTGTGGCTTGGGTTTAAGTGGGCCCCGCATTCGAGCACGATGCCAAGGCAAACGATTGGCTGGGTTCACATTCAGCAGCTTAAAAAAAAGGGGACTGGGTTTTAACTGATTCTATCGGGTTTTTTACGTTTATACCCAAACTTCCCAACTGGAAAATATGGCCAACCGCCGGAAGAAAACAATGCCACGAAATGTAGCAGCCGAGCACTTTCTAAAGGAGAACACCCATGGCTACATCGGCCGTGGGTCTGGAGTCTCGAACCTCTCTAGTTTGCAGTTGGAGCTCTGGTTCGAGAATGAAGGTCGCCGGCGATGGTGCGCGTGGATCTGGGCCCATGAGCTCGTAGCGAACCTCCAGATTTCGCCGTCGGAGCTTAGATTAAGGAAGAGAAAAAAACCCAAGCCTATTTTTTTTTTTTTTTCTTTTTGTTTATTCGAAAGGGTGATTAACTATCTTTTCTGAAATAGTTTGTGTATTTCGCTTATGCAGTTAAAACATAGATTATGAATATACTCATGGAGAACAATGTAAAACTTCCGAGTGATAGAGAAACTGTAACATATAGAAGGAAGGAAAGGAACTCGTTAATTGGGAGAGACAAGAGAGAGATGCATAACAATGACGGTGAGGTCCACGGAAACCTTTGGGTGTGTTTGGTGAATAAGTTTGAGTTAAAATTTTTTAGTTTCAATAATAATTTTTGTTGATTTTTTTGAAAAAAATAAAAAAAAAATTTTCAAAAAAAGATTATAAAAAATACAGTTTAACTTGAGTTAAACTCAAATGCTAAACAGACCTTTTTTTTTTTAATTTTTAATGTAAATGATTCATTTAGTTCCTAAACTCTAAATATTGTGTAACTTTAATCTCTAAATTTTTTTTGTAGTTAAAATGCTCCTAAACTTTTAAAATGTTATTACATTAGTCATTTCTGTTAATTTTTTAAACATAATTTGTTAATAATTTGGTCAAAAAATAATGCTAGCTTCGTATTCTGTCAAAAAATTTTAAAAAAAATACTATTGTAGTAATATTTTTAATAGTTTATAATATTGTAGCTAGAAAAAAAAACAATAAAGAATGATGTTAAACTATTTAAATGTTGCTGTAATAGTTCCTTTTTTTTCAAACAGAATCCGCTCGTAATTTGGTTAAACTAATAAAGGACTATTGTAGCAATATTTTAAAAGTTTAAGGACATTTCAACTACCAAAAAAAAGGTTCAAAGACTATAGTTGTACAAAGTTTAAAGTTTAAAAACCAATCTAGCATTTTATCCTAATTTTTAAGTTCTATTTACTGATGTGGTAATATTTGCAATGTGTACCTATCATTTTAATCTACCTGGATCGTGGATTTTACAAGTAGTGCTAAATAGAAATACTCATGTGTTTGGCATGGTGGAAAAGAAGGAAAAAAGTTAGGGAAGGGATTATTAGATGGAAAATACTATAAATTTGCGAAGAAAGGAAGGAAAAATATATGGAAAAAAAAATGTAGTGGAACCACAAATTTAATATCTCCAAAAGTGAGTTGAATATTAAAATCGAGAAAGTCTGCAGTAGAGTCTCATTTATACACTCCATTAGTAAAGCTCAATTTTATGATTGTTCGATGAATTTCAACAGTTAAAATGTTATTTGTGTATGAGACTTATGATGCACCTTATCTTATAATACTTTATACTAAAAAATAATTTTAAAAAATAAATTAAATAAAAAAAAACAGTTTTCTTCTTCCTACGAGGCAACCTCCCCCCCCCCCCCCCAACCCCCCCATGTGACCCAGGCCCTTATGCGGCCTGCCTCGTGACCTAAGCGCCCCCCACCAAACGACAAGCCCTCCAATGACCTAGGGCCTCCCCAGTCGAACAATGAGCCCCCCCCCAGCCCATGACCCAAGCTTCCCCCGCCCGCAACCCAAACCCCTTCTCCCTGGATGACGAGCCCCCCATGCCAAATCCATCCTCTCTCACCTGGTGATAATCTCCCCACGACCCCCCCACCACGGGACCCAGGCGCTAGATCTGGGCCACCCCCCCTTCCATCAGATCTCGACCCCGATCTTGGCTTGGCTCACCCCCACAATCTCCAACAATCCCCCCTCCCCCAATCTTGACTCACCCCCCTACCTGGTGACCTACGGAGATGCCACCCCCAACCCCGGCAGACTAAAAGCAAGAAGCTAAAGATGTTGAAGGTTTTTTTCTTTCTTCATCCCCCGTGCCGATGATCTCGACTCCCCCCCCCCCAAAGATTCCTTTGCACCCCCTCCCCGCAACGCCCTTCCCGACCTTGATGAACCCCCACCCGACCCCAGTGATGGAAAACACCCCCGGCCCTCGAACAATAAGCGACAAGCCCCACCCGGCCAATGTCGAGCCCCTAACCTTCCACTAGTGAAGGTTGGTTTGTTTTTTTAATTTCTTTTTTAATTATTGTTTTTAAATTTCTTAATATGTAATATAATGAGGTAATGTACATTATAATTATAGTGCACAAACAACATTTAAACCATTTGATTACATCTGAATGGTTTGAAAATAAGCTCTAGCAATAGAGTGTATAAAAGAGGTTGTATCACAGATTTACTATTTATATTTAACTTTAAAGGACAAACCCTCTAACACAAAATTTAATCTAATCTATGTGGGACTAAGAGTCCTAAATGGCTCTCCCACCTGGCCATCCACTTAAGATGGTGACGAGCACCTCTGATGCCCTTTAGCTTTAGGGTCATAGAGGGATACTTGGATATGATGTTTTGAAGGTTGAAGATAAGTTGAGTTTTTGAAATGTGTATTTAGTGATAATGAACTATTTTGAGTGAAAAAGTATAAAAACTTAAAATGTGTTTAAAAAAATTATCAATATGTATATTATTTCGTTCTTCTCAAAATTCTATGCAATGGAAAAAAAAATTCTTATTTAGACTTGAACAACAAAGTTAAAGATTTTTAAAATTTGAGTTTATTTTAAACATTTAGAAATGTGAATAATAAAAAATAGTTTTAAATTAAAGAAAAATGCATTTTTTTTAATTCAAAAATCGTTATTCAGCAAACACCCCCTTATTTTGTTTTTTGTTTCTTATCCTAACGCATGTAAGTAGCCCCGGTTTTTGATCCAAATTCAACGCAGTTAAGATCGTAACATAATACACACACACACAAAAGTTGGCCAAAGCTCAAGGTTAGAGCTCAAACCGGAAATCTTCCCATTGATGAAGGTAACCTTAGCTATTGCCTACGTACTGTACTGTTTTTAATATGTGTGTGTGCGTGTGTGTGTAACTTCTTTTATCTTCTTGTTCTTTGTCGTGTGCTGCACATACATATACTATAGACATAGAGCAGCCAAAAAATGGCTTCTAATTTGAATAAAAATTTTATTTTGGCTTTGTCACTTTAAGTTTTTGGAGATGAGAATTAATGATAAGTTATTTTTAATTATGATGATGATGATTATTGTAATACCTAAATTTTTCAATGTTCTTATTTCCTTCTTAAGGACTTAATTTCACATTATGAAGGTATTCATGAAAAAGCTCGATTTAGAGTTTTTGTAAGATTTTATGAGTTCTTATGGGTCAATAAGACTCAAAATTTATTGTTTAGCTTAGAAACGGACCTTTTGAGTCAAAAAGGACGAAAAAGTATAAAATTCTACGTTGGTCAAAGGTTTGACCAAAAAGTCAACTTTGACCGAAAAAGTCAAATTTTGACTAAGAAAAGTCAAAGGATTGACTTTACAATATTTTGAAATGCAGTGTAGAAAGTATACTGCGAAAAATATTTTCGTGAGCTAGATAGCAAGAATAGGCCTTAAAACCACCCTAGAAAATCAAGCACACAAAGTTAAGATTAAAGGTAAAAAGGGCTCGAAAAAATAAGAAAAATTTTATACTGCCCAATTTTACACAGATAAAGTTTTGTACTGTGGTACAGTATAAAAATACTGTGTATTAGTGAAGTACAATATTAAAAATATTTGTATGACACAAAAATGGACTATTTTTGGAGAAAATTAGCCAAACAAGGCTTTAAAGGGATGACATCACCAAGCCTTTGAATTATGACATCATGATCATTTAAATTGGCTTGGAAAGAATTCATGGAGCCTTCTAGCAACCCCTTGGCCGGCCACCTCACTATCTCCTCAAGCAAATATTAAAAATTTTGGGGTTTTTTTCATAATTTTTTAAAAGTTTTCAACCTCTATAAATAGGGGTGGTTGCTATTCATTTTTATTCAAAAATTTGGGGAAATTCTTGTCAATTTTCTTCTTGAAAATCCGCAGCCTAGGAGGAGAGAAAGAGAAGAGAAAAACAAAAAAAATTTTGAGGGCTTTTGCTTAGGGGAGTTCGGTTTTACTCTAGGAAAACCAAGAAAAAGTATAAAATTCTTTTAGGCCATTTTGGGTATAATGGCCGAGAGTGAGGGAGAGGAGAAGAGGAAGAGGAAAAGTTGGAATTTTTGAGGAGAGATCTTGGTGGTGGTGTTCGGTTTTGGAGAGGATCAACCAAGGAATCAACCAAAAATTTTTGGTACCCAAATTGGGGTGAAAGTCGTGGGCAAAGGGAAGCCAAAGGAGAATAGGGAGTTGGAATTTTCAAACCTTAACTTGAGCCAAGGTAATTCTTCCAAAGCCCTAATCCTTCCATTGATTTCAATTTGGAATTTTAATTGTGTTTCAAGTTGGTTTTGTAAAGACATAAGTCCATTCTAATTTCTCGCCCTAGTTTGGTTAGTATATGCTTGATTAGGTGATTAAGGGTGGTTGGTTTGATTTTGTGCTTTGCTTTCTTGATTTATGCTTGTTGGTTGATAGGTTGCATGTTAGATGTGAATAGTTGTGTGTCTCCTGATTTATAGTCCAAAATCTGCCCTAGGCAGTGCATGATGGGCTGCTAGCTTAAGGGTGTATATTTGATGCTTGATTGAATGAGATGTAAAATTTAGAATCATGCAAATCTAGGTTTTGAGCATTTCGGGTTTGGTTTGCATGGACCCGTTCGAACTGCATGTGGGTGTACGTGAGACGTTAGAAACGCTGCATGTTTACTGTATAGGCTCCTGAAGTGGTCAGTCGAGTTAGACTTCGCGAATTAGGACGTAAACCGGACTTAACAACCGAAGCTGCCAGTTTGGATTCAAAACTGGCCAGTTTTGGAAAAGTGAAAATTTAAGGCCTTTAGAGACCGAACTGAGTGAAACGTAAAACATGAAAGTTGTTCGGAACAATTTTTCCTAAAGGACAGCGCAAGCAGAATCCCAAAATGAGGCTCCAATGGCCTCTATTTTTATAAAAATCCGAGGCTGGTCTGCCAAGACCACTGCGATCAGCCAATTTCAAACAAAAGCTGACAAAAATACAAGCGGAACTGGATTTTTTGTAAAATATGAAAGTTTTAGAATTTTTTGAGAGCTAAAACTTTCGTGCAAACAAGTTTTTCAAATTCGGATTAGATTTTTAAACTGACACTGTTTTACGAAGGATGTGCAGGGAACAGAAAATTTCTGCACAAAAATTTCTAAAAACAATTCCGAAAAAACTGTATTTGGTTTAAAACCGCTATTTTTAATTATGAAAACTGCTCCAAAGGCAGTTTTCAACCTTCAACAACTTTTATCAAGATCCATTTCAAAGATATGAATTTTTACTAGAAGATTAAAGGGTTTTAAAGCTAAATTACTCAAAATGTCAAAAAAGGTAAGAAAATGGTATTTTCAAGATAAAATGGGTAAACAAGCCCACTACGGACCATAACCGGAAATAGTATCTGAGTTACTGGGCTTAGCCCCAAAGCCCAAGGTTGACCCTAAAGGGTTGACCTTAGTTGACCAAATATGGACTTTGATTGTGTGATATCCGAAATTTCTATGTTCATATTTTCTCTTAAGGAATTAAATTCACAATATGTTCATCTTCGTGAAAAAGCTTAATTTCGAGCTTTTGATCGATTCTATGAATCCTGATGGGTCGAGAAGACTCAAATTTGATTTTTAAGTTCGAAAATAGACCTTTCAAGTCGAAAGGATCGAAACGGTGTAAAATTTTACGAAAATCAACTTTGACCGAAAAAGTCAAAGTTTGACCGGCCAAAAAGTCAAAGGGTTGACTTTTCGAGATTTTTCGAGTTCGGAGCGGGATGAGTTCCGAGATGATGTTTTATGAATTAGTTAGCAAGAATAAGCCTTAAAAACGTCCATAGAAAATCAAGCACACCGAGTTAGAGTTAAGGGCATAAAGGGTTCGGAAAAAATTGAGAAAAATGTTTTTCGATCCAAAATTCACACAGATAAATTTCGTACTTCGGTATGAGATAAAAATATTGTGTTTTGAATAATCACAATATTAAAATTATCTGTGTAGCACAAAGGAGAATGAATTTTTGGAAGTTAACTAGACAAGTTAGAACCTAACCAAGCTAACCATCACCTTGTTGCATGACATCATTCCCCTACCAACTCAAGTCCTTCAAGTGGCAGCCTATCCCCCCTTCATGGCCGGCTGTAGCTGCAAGAAAAGCAAGAAAAGCAAGAAAAAAAAAAGAATGGAAAAGAAAAGAAAAGAAAGCAAGGAAAAAAGAGATGGGAAAAGCCTTAAAACAAGGCAAGCAACCCATCACTTCAAATCCCTTTTATTTAATGCATTTAATGCAAAAATTTTTCAGCCCACCTCACCCCCTTTATTCGGCAGCAGCTAGGAGAAAAAGAAGAGTGGACAAAAGCCTTGAAACAAGGCAATTAACCAACCACTATGTCAATCAAAGAAACCCCACCATTCCCCATTCAATTTTATTGAAAAAAATGAGCAAATCCTTGCCCATCCCCCTAGAAAGTTCGGCAGCTTATGGGGTGGTATAGGAGAAAGCCAAAAATTAAGGAAAAGTGGGTGAACCAAAGCTCCAATTACCTATGAGAAAACCCCTTCAATTTCCTTAGTCATTTTGTTGAAAAAAAAAAAAAGGAGCCAAGCACTTGCTTTTTCACTCCAACTTCGGCAGTTAAGGGAAGAGAGAGAGAGAGAGAGATTCAAAGAAGTTTCTTGGAACTTTGAGCTTGGAAGTCCGGTTGTCAAGGGTGAGAGCCAAGAGAGTTTGAAAAAAATTTGGTGCTCATTTCCTTGGTGTAGCCGTGAGCCTTGAAGCAAAGTGGAGAAGAAGAAAATTTTTGCAACCAAATTAGCTTTGGTTCTAGGTAATTTCTCAACCCTAATCCTCTTTATTTTAAGCTTAATTTCAAGTTTAATTTGAGGTTCGATTGGGTTGTAAGGACGTAAGTCCAATTTCGTTTTTATGCTTTAGATTTCGGTGTGTGCTTGATTTGCTAGAACTAGGGTGTTTGGTTTTAAAATCTTGCTTGGTTTGTGATGATTTTTTTTTGTATGAATTTCATGCTAGAAAACGTTGTGTGTTTGAATCTTAGGCTCCCGAAGTGTTCGGTCGAGTTAGATTCGCGAAATAGGACGCAAACCGAAAACGAAACCGAAACTGTCCAGATTCGGGTTGAACCTGACCAGTTTTGGAAAAGTGAGATTTTAAGGCCTCTAGAGGCCGAATGGGTTAAAACTCGAAACACGAAAATTCCTCGGAACAAGTTTTTCTAGAGGAAAACGTGGACGGAATACCAAAATAAGGCTCCAAAAGCCTTCGTTTTCAATGAAACCCGTGGCTGACCCCTGGGCGCAGTCCCACCGGATTTTTCGGAGTCAGCCGGTTTTAAAAAAAAAAACTGGTATCAATCTAGGCAGAATTTGATTCTTTGCAAAACACAAAAGTTTTAGCATTTTTCGATAGCTACAACTTTCGTGAAGACAAGTTTTTCAAATTCCCGACGGATTTTTAAAATAGACGTGTTTAATGAGAGGTGCGCAAGGAATCCGAAAATTCCTTCACCAAAGTTTTACAAAGTGTTTTCAAAAAAATTGTAAAGTATTCTAAACCGTTATTTTAACTGCGAAAACCGTTCCAAAGGCGGGTTTCGACCTTAAATGACATTTATAAGTAATTATTTCAAAAGTCGGAATTTTATAAAGAGTTTTACGGATTTTTGAGAAAAATCTTGTAAAAATGCAAAAAGGAAGAAAATGTAATTTTAAGTTAAGAAAATTTAAAAAAATGTATTTTTCAAAATAAAAATGGTAATCAAGCCGATTACGGGCCGTAGCCGGGAATAGGACCCGAGTTATTGGGCTTAGGCCCAAAGAGCCCAAAATTGACAAGGGTTAACCAGTAGTTGACCAATTGTCAACTTTGGTTGACCCACAACAAGAAAGAGGTAACCTTAAGGGTTATCCAACGTGACCCTAAGGAACACTATAAGTTTAATAGGCCAAGCAAAATGGGTCAAGGCCATTGACCCAATATGCTATAATAGAATGGTAAGCCCAAAGTATTAAGAAGTAATCCAATGGTAGATCAATGAGATAATTAAGAGGTTATCCAACGTAGCCTCTTAAGGGATTAATCAAGTTCAAATTAATCCCTAGCAGTAAAAGGCCAATTTTGGACAAGTCAGTTATCTGACGGGGACATACAACTAGGTTTCAGTATGTATGTTGGCTAGGACACCAACATTCTACAATTAGAAACAGAATCTCACCAATGTCCCTTCTCGAGCAGGAGAGGACTCGTAGCTGTGCTCCAGAGCAGGACAGCGTCAGTGAGGTTATAGCAGGAGAAGAGGTAAGTACAACTCCGCCTACAGCTTAGGCTTTAGTTGATACTTGTTCAAGTATGTTAGATGCATGCTAGGAATATATGATTGATGGTTGCCATGATGTGCTTATTGTATGTTTGTGGTATGTTAGACTCAATGCCATATTAAGTTATTATGTGCAATATGACATGATACTATGCTATGTATGTAAAGGATGTGCAAGCCGAGCAAGAAAGGTAAGATGCAATGTATGATATATTTTACACAAAAGTGACATCACGATGCATGTTCACTAAAGATAAGATAAGACAAAAGAAAGAAAGCAAGATGGCAAGCGAGCTTGCCAGTGTCGTACCACCTGTCCGAGGTCGGGTTGGACTATGGTTTGAGTTGGACTGGGCTGGCCGCCCCAACCACTCCATAGTTGCGCGCCGGGTACGTACACGTAAGTAAGGGGCCCATAAGTAAGATAAACCAAGAAAGTAAGATAGAAAGAGTTAAGAAAAGCATAATAGGAGCATAACCGGATCATGCATACATTATGCTATTATGTGGTTAATGTGACATGATGTGTTACAATATGCTATGATGCCATGATAAGTATGCCATGTATGAAAGGTATGTTATGTTATGTAGATAGAATACGCTACGCTATGTATATGAAAGGTTATGAGATGCTAGTAGTTAGTAAAAATATGTTATGTTACGAAAGTGTGTGATATAATTATAAGCTACGAAATTAAGATATGCTATGTACATGATGCGAGGTCATGTTTTATAATTGTCGCGGCTTAGATAGTTGTGCTTACTGAGCGTTAGCTCATAGTTTGTCGTCTATGCTGTAAGTAGGCTGCCTGACAGCAATGGGTGATGCAAGATGGAAGTGCAAGGCGGGGCAAACTGTGAAATTGTGGGAATACGATGCCGCTACGCGTTTCGTTCAATACATATTTTTGTATGTTAAAGATTTTATTCAAGATAAGCTTAATACGTGTAGACGTATATAAGCTAGTAAAAAAAAAAAAAAAATTCCGCTGCATTTCGTCAAAATAAAGAAGGACGATAAGTATATAAGTATGTATGTATGTAAAGTGTAACGGCCTGTGCTAGGCGGGTCGTTACAGATTGACCCAACATTTAATTAAAGTATAGCCTTAAGGATTATTCAATGTAACCCTAAGGATATCGAAAACCTATAATAAGGCTAAGAGAAGAAGGGTAATTGAAATAACCCAATAATTTATAAAAGCCAAAGGTTTTAAAGAAAACCTAGCAGTATGTCAAGGGCCTAGCTCAAGAGGTTATCCAACGTAGCCTCTAAAGGAATAATCAAAGTTTGATTATTCTCAATTAGTAGGATAACTATTTATGACCAAGTAAGATATCAAGTGTCGGGGACATACAATTAGGATTTTGTAGTCATGTTGGTTAGGACACCAACGTTCCACAATGAGAATTAGACTCTTACCTATGTCCCTATTCAAGCAGGAGGAAGCCTGCAGCTGTGCCCAATGGAAGGACAGCATCAAGTAGGACATAGTAAGAGAGGTAAGTACAACTCCGCCTACAGCATAAGCTCTAATTGGTACTTGCCTAAGTATGTTAGATGTATGCTAGGGGTGTATGCCAACTATATGCTTTGTGCTATTATGTGATGTGCTGGTTGCCATGTTATATGTGAATTGTTATGCCATGTTAAATGTTGAAGCATGATATTAATATGATGTGCAAAAGGTAAGAAAGTATGTTAAGCAAGATAATGATGTTAGTATGAATTAAGAATAGGTGACATCACGATGTATGTTCACTAATTCTTATAAGACTAATAACCTCAAGAAAGAGATAAAGAAAAGAAAGAAAGAAGGCAAGCAAGCTTGCCAGTGTCGTACCACCCGTCCGAGGTCGGGTTGGACTATGGATTGAGTTGGACTTGGACTGACCGCCCCAACCACTCCATAATTGTGCGCCTGGTACGAACACTCATGTAAGGGCCCAAAAGAAAGATAAGAAAGATAAGTAAGATAATCATGAAAGTAAGATCAGAATAAGTAAAGAAAGTAAAATATGAGCATAATTGAACCATGCATATGCTAGGCAATGTTAGGTTATGCTATGATGAATGATGCTATGAGTTAATATGTGACGAAAGGTTACGTTAAGTTAGATTGTGCATGATGAGGTTATGTGTATGACGCGGATTAGATAGTTGTACTTGCTGAGCGAAAGCTCGCTGTCTTACGTCTATGCTGTAGATAAGCAACCTGTCAGCAATGTGTGATACAAGATGGCAGAGGGTGGCGGGACATACTGTGAAATCGTGGGAAGTCAAGCCGTTACGCGTTTCGTTCTTTATGTACTTATATTATGTTGAATACGCTTATTTAAGACACATTATATATGATGCATGCTTTTAATTCCTGTAAAAAAAAAAAATTCCGCTGTATTTTGCTAAGTAAGTAAGTATGTATGTAAGGTAACGGCCTGTGCTAAGCGGGTCGTTACAATTATTCTTATTATTTTTTGTGTGAATTATGAGAAAGGAAGTTGAGGTTAAAAGCAATGATCTTTCTCTTCTCCTTCGTCTTTTATTTTTCATTTTCATTTTTTATTTTTATTTTTTGGCTATTTATATTTATTAATTTGATGCACTTCTACGACGTATAAATTATTGAGAGCAACAGGGCAACTCTCTGTCACGAGTATGGTCGCTTTCACAGGCACGTGGGTAGCATATTGTAACAGCTCAAACCATTATTCAATCAACTTTTTTTTTTTTTTTTTTTTTCCACTTCTTGAAAGATCTATATATCATGTGAGGCATTCACTCTAGAACTATGTGAATTTAAATTATAATCCTCTTTTTTCAACGACAACAGAAAAACATTTTTTTTTTTTTTTTTTTTACAATTAAGTTGATTTCTCGTCATGTGGAGTTTAATGGATTTCATAAGGCTGTTTTATTTATAATATTTTGAGACACGAACTCCAAATTTTTTGCTGCACGGAATCGAACGTTTGTTTATAACAGTTATATAGAAAAGCTATTTATTTATTTTAACTTCTGTTATTTACTATATATATGTATAATCTGTAATAATCTAATCCAAATTCCAAAATTTGAGAATAACGTGATAGTGATTTATTGAATTATTATTTGGATTTCACATGATGAGATAGGTATCTTAAGAACCAATGAGAAACTGATATATATATATATATATATATATATTTTTTTTAATGAAGAAAAACAAAATAGAAGTATATGTTTGTTTGCAAATATGTCATTCATTGGATATTATTCATGGGATTGGCCTCAAGTTTTCAACCCATTCAAATGTCAAATTTTAATGAGCATCGCTACTTAGCCTGAGTCAGTTGACCTCATGATCCACATTATTCATTGATATATATTATTTACGATCCACATTACTTATTGATACCTGTAACTCTTAAATAAATGTGAATCCTACCTTATTTTAGAGCACGTCCACATAAGTCATGATGCATATGACTCAGGGTAATAAAAGTTTTTGTTATTACACTAAAAACACTTCTTTACAAGGGTGGGGGTCCGCAGACACATGCTAAGGGGGGTGAGTTTTGAATAAGAATTGTGGTTCGGAAGGACGTACGTAAGTAAGGCTTTGGAGGGGAAGGGGCTCAACACTTTTTTTTCCCCTCTTATTTACCTATATATAGATACGAGTATATAAATAGAAAACAACATAAAACGCCCCTAAACAATGAAAAATCTGATTTATATTCTCCAAATTTTACTTACATATGTAGTTTTTTTTTTTTTTTTTTTTTTTTTTTTTTTTTTTTTAGCATCCCTAACAAAACTTCCTGATTTCCTCACTGGGGTTTGTAACAGTTTTGTTTTCCCAAACACACAAGATTACCAACTTCATTGATCTTTTGAAAATATGTTTACCAGAATAAAGAAAAAAAAATCTCTAGTTCCACAAATCAGTTAAAGAAAATATGTGTGATAGTGACTAATTGGATATATGTGTAATAATCACAGTGCAAGCTCTAAGAGAAATAAGTGAACAAATTGGGAAGAAAGACTGGAACTTCAGCATAATCCATGCAGCAACGACATAAGCTGGCTAACCCCAAAATCCCCGAACACGCCTCTCTACAACACCACTGTCGTTTGCAATTGCTCCTTAATTCTCTGGTAACCCCCTTTTGCCACGTTGTCAAACTGTAAGCACCTCCTCGTTATCATCATCATTAGTTACAATATCCATGCATATAATGCTCTTTTTACTATATTAAACCTCGTTTGATTCGTACATTAGAGTTGGAGTTTTAAGAATATTTTGATTAGAAAAAAAAAATCTGGAGTTATGTATTTGATTGTAAATGCACTGTTTTGAGCTAAAATATGTAAAAACTCAAAATGTATTTAGAGAAAAATAGTAATAGATAGATCTTGTTTCGTTTCTTTTGTCAAAAAAAATATGGATTTTGAAGTTTGAATTTTTAAAAGAGATTTGAAGACTAAAAATATGCCTTTTAATAATGGCACTAGAAATATGCCACAAAGAGTGCAAAAAATTTCGCAAAAGATTTTGCTGCATATTTTAAAGCCCACAACTGCCAATGTCGTAATTGATTGCGACACTTCTACAAATGCCGCATATCAAAGACGGCAAAAAAATACATCACTTTTCAATTGCTGCAAAACTTCTTGCGGCACTTAATATTATACCGCTATTATTTTTTGTCGCACAAAAAAAATTAATAAAATGATACTCTAAATAATATAAGAATTATAGGCATGAAAAGGGTATGTTTTTCATTTACAAAAAAATTTCACAAATACATTTAACCATAAAAATCATCATCAATTCAATATCCATATCCAACTATTGATTTCCAACTAGTAAACAAATTTCAATATTCAAAACGAATATCATATATTTATCTATAATCCATATTCACTATCATTTCCTTCTGCTTCTCCATCCCCTGCATAGCATTGACACATTAGTTTTTCATTTCCTAATGCTTCCCCTTCCCTTGCATAGCTTGAAACATAAGCTTTCCATTTTCCAATGCTTCTCCTTAAGTCTTCTTCTTTTTCCTGTAACAAAATAATAAAGGTTGGTATATCTTCCTCATTAGCAATGAAAAAAAAGAAAAAAAGAAGTCAAAGATAAGTACACAGATAATTTGTTTGACATTACAAATTAAGAAAAGTTATTACCGTTCTATTTCTTTTCTTGCTTCACGACTTATCTTTTTTCTACATTAAAAAGCATCTTGTTGTCAAACTATCGAATGTCCTAAAATAATTATAAGATACAAGAAAAGGACTACATTATTCGTACCAACAGTTTTACGCAACAAAATCTAATATAAAATCTACCATCTTTCAAAATCTTTCAATTAATTAAACAAAACCTGTCAAGCATCAAGCCTTACAAGAAAACAGTGACATCGCCTTAAACATTGTCAATGAAATGGACCTTGGGCAATAATTTATAAAGAAGAATTAGTCAAAGAACTCAATAAAGATCCTATTCCCAATAGTCATCAAGATCAAGGAAAAGTGAGACGATTTATGTATTTCTCCTTATTTAATAACAAGTATACCAATTTCCAATCCTTATTATATATTGTATTGTAGTTTTACCAATTCCCAATCCTTATTATATATTGTATTGTAGTTTTACCTTAATTTAGTATTTTACAAGCAGTAAGCCCTTGGATTGAAGCCGAAAGAATCCTATGTCGCATTGTTATTGAGAAATTTGTTCCTGATTTTGGGAAATTTTAACTCTCTGTACTTGGGATTCATGTACTTATTCTTCCTTATTTGGACATCGAACACCTGCATGTGAATGGAACTGGAAATTAGAAACTTAGAGGACTGAAAAAATGAGTTAGAGCTCAGTCGAACATATATCTCGCGAAGCAAAGAGGGAAGCAACTCCAACGGGGATGAAGACAATGCTGACGAGCATAAAAGCTAAAATCACCTTAAAAAGCACAGATTTAGACAGATAACACCGGTAAGAGGGAAAGAAATACAGTTAATTAGTTCCCCGGTTTGTAGATAACACCAGTACATATATACCATTGACGTGGCATGATCAAAAGAATATTAACCATCATGGTGCATGAATGGGCTTGCATGCTGGAAGTTCCTGCTGAGTAAATCTGGAATCTGAAAATAAAATTTCTTTGTAGTATTGACAGAGGCAAATGGGAAAGCTGAATTTGAGTCATAGTTTTTAACCATGCCAGAAACAAGCTGCAATTCCTGAAGTCGTTCCAACTCTTGCATCTTTCTTATGAAGCTGTTCCTACTTAGCCTATTGCAAGGATCCAAAATGCATCAAGACTGAGACTTTGTAAACCAGGAGATTGAATTTAGTAATCAATTCAAGTTTCAAGAATTCAAATTAGTCTACATTCTGATGCAGTGGAAAGGAAGGAACAAGAAACGGTTTCAACGAACCAAATCCCAAGCCAAATCCATGGCTGAAACTAAGGAAAAGGAGGCACACTTCTGTTCTCTTTCAATAGAATGCAATCTGATAGTCTAGGTTAAAATGTTTTCAGAGCTACAATATCAAGGACTCTAAAGCTGATGCACAAAACGCACAGCTTAAACGAAGTTAAACAAATACAGCCAATTAAAATGCCATAATTAAGCTAAACGACCCCTATGAGAGCAAACGACATCTAAACAAAGGCAAAAAGAACAAAGACATTTGTTCAACACCAGTAATAGAATCACCTCCTACATTAGTTCACCCTCACTTTGAAAAAAGAACCTGCCCTCAAGTTCACAACAATCTCTTCCAAGTGAGGTATAATACAGCAATCGAAGGCAGCGGGTATTGATTCACCAATCATGAACTCCATGAAGGCTTGTGTCCCTGATCTTTGACGCTTGTGAAGTGAAACTTGAAGTGGCTTCCAACCGAGCATCGAATATTGGGGGTAAAAGGTAGCAATTGATGACTCCATAAGACTGCCAACACATCTTCTTTTGCAATCTTGCAACAACTTTGCAGCAAATTCTCCCCTTCGTTTCCTATGGTTTTGATAAACACCAACCAAGAAGTACTTTCTTTTCTCACATCTCTTCCATTGACGCAACATGGCAACTTCTCTTGTATATTCATTTGTGAACGCCTCTATGGCTTGGGATTCTATAAAATCAAACAAAGCTTCGAATAAAACTTTTGCAGACAATAACTCTTCAATTGATTCCTCCTCTTTAATAAAGAGATATGACCTCCTATGGCTAGCTTTGTCCCTCTGTGCACTTTTGCTGTTCCTTCCACCGAAGATGTCCATCAAGTCTCCAATATGTTCATTGTTGCAGCCAATATTCAAATCAAAGATGTCCTTCATCCGAGCAACTTTCCAAATATCATTTTCCCCACTTCTACCACCAAGAGCAGTAACAATTATCTTCCTTAGATTCGTACTATCAGGATATCCCAAAGCTTGCTTCAAATCAAACATAAAGCAAATGGCAATAGTAACGCAATGTGAAGCAGCCATGGATCCCACTTTATCTTCCTTTGGCTCAAAAATCCCCATGACTCGATATGAATTGAAAGAAAACATATCTAGTACATTTACTAATCCATCTACAACTAATACTCACATGTCTTCCTCCAAATAATCAACTTTCACTCTTTGGCTCATCGCAACTTCTTCATCACATACTTTATCACCAAGTTCTACAGCCATAGTTGTTTCATAAAGAATTATCCTTAGTAGTTTCAAAGGTTGGCTCCAAAACAATCTCAGAAGACAAAAGTTTATCCTCAAAGCGATCTTCTTTGACTAGAGTCTCTGTTGCTTCTCCATAAGCTTCATTAGAATTTACTAGGACATGTTCTAGAGTTATTGGTTTGGAAGAGAAATTTCCCATATTTGCAACTTGACTTTTTGGTTCTTTAACTTCTTAGCCAACACTCTCGATTTCAACTTCCATATAATCAGAATAAGAAAAATGTTGGATCAATTTGTTTCTCATTTTCTTCCATGTTCTGATCTTCTCTTTGCCATATAATTGTCTCAGGTTTTGCACCTGCTCCCACCAATAAACCATATAACCCCGAAACTATTGAGCCACCATTAGAGCTTGTTTTGTAGGATTTACATCTACATGGTCGAAATACTTATCCACAATTTCAAGCCAATTAAGAAAACCCATTTTATCAAAATCTCCATGAAAAGTAGGGATCCTATATTTGGTCATTGTTGTCACGACCCGACCTACGTAGGGCCGTGACTTCATACTTACTTAATGTAATATTCGAATTTTTCCATGTACATTTTCCTTTTAAGGAATTATTTTCACTTTATGAAAATTTTCGTGAAAAAGCTCGGTTTAGGGCTTTTTAAAAGATTTGTGAGTTTAATGGGTCGAGAAGACTCAAAATGGATTTCTAAGCTCAGAAACGGAATTTTCAAGTCAAAAGGATCGAAACGATGCAAAATTTTACGAAAGTCAACTTTGACCGAAAAAGTCAAAGTTTGACCGGCCAAAAAGTCAAAGGGTTGACTTTCTGAGATTTTTCAAATACGGAGCGGGATGAGTCCCGAGATGATGTTTTATGAACTAGTTAGCAAGAATAAGCCTTAAAACGTCCCTAGAAATTCAAGCACACCGAGTTAGAGTTAAGGGCAAAAAGGGTTCGGAAAAATTTGAGAGAAATATTTTTTCAATCCAAAATTCACACAGATAAATCTTGTACTTCAATATGAGGTAAAAATATTATGTTTTGAAGAACCATAATATTAAAATTATCTGTGTAGCACAAAGGAGAGCAAAAATGAATTTTTGGAGCACAAAATGCCAAATAAAGCCTAGACAAGGATTGACACATGCCCATGCCTAGGATATCATCCTCCTACTAGCTCAACCTAGCCTATGAGGAGTCTTGTTCTCCCCCCTAAATCCGGCTGCACAATAAAGGAAAAAGGAGAATGGGAAAGCCTTAAAACAAGGCAAGTCTCCAACCACTCCCACCTTCCTCTTGTCCATCAAACAAACCTCCCATTCCCTAGGCATTTAATGCAAAATTTTTTCAGCCAACCTCACCCCCTTTATTCGGCTGCAGCAGCAAGAAAAGAAAGAAAAGAAAAGCATGGGATAAAGCCTTAAAACAAGTCAAGAAACCAACCACTTGTCCAATCAAAAATCCCTTCCATTCTCTCTATTCTTTTTAGTGAAAAAGTGAACCAAACCTTGCCATTTCCTCTAGAGTTCGGCAGCCAAGGGAGAAGAGAGAGAAGAGAGAAAACCAAAGAAAATTCTTGGAGTTTTGAGCCTTGGAAGTTCGGTTGTTCAAAGGTGAGAGCCAAGAGGGTTTGAGAAAATTTTCTTGTGGGTTTTCAAGGGTGAAGCCGACCAAGTGAGGAGGAGAAAAGGTGAGTGAATCTTGAAATCTTTCTCGGGATTTTGCTCTTGAAGTTCGGCCTTGGAAGGTGCAAGAAAGAGCCAACATTTTTTTTTTTGAATCCCCATTTCTTCTAGGTGTGGCTGTGAGCTTAGAAGCAAGGAGGAGAAGAAGGAAAAGTTTGGTGCAACCAAACTAGCTTTGGTTC
>CM046381.1:4374318-4430119 GCA_025413485.1 Ficus microcarpa
TAGGTAATTTCTCAAACCCTAAACCTCTAATTTTAAGCTTAACTCCAAGTTTAATTTGAGGTTCGATCGGGTTGTAAGGACGTAAGTCCAACTTCTTTTTATGCCCTAAATTTCAGTGTATGCTTGATTTGCTAGAGCTAGGGTGTTTGGCTTTAAAATCTTGCTTAATTTGTGTTGATTTTTGTATGGATTTTATGCTAGAAAAACTTAGGTTGTGTGTCCCCATATTGTGGCCAAAAATCTGCCCCTTTTGGCAGCCAAGATGCATGTTAGTTTTAGGGCTTAAATGGTGATGCTTGTTGGATGTATATAATGCTAGAACCAAGCAACCCTAGGATTTTATTTTTAATTTATTTTTTTGGTTGCATGGACAATACGGATCAGATTTTGGGCTTAATGGGACGTTAGAAAACGTTGTATGTTTGAATCGTAGGCTCCCGAAGTGGTCGGTCGAGTTAGATTCGCGAAATATGACGTAAACCGAACTTAAACCCAAAACTGCCCAGGTTCGGATTAGACTCTGATCAGTTTTGGAAAAGTGAAATTTTAAGGCCTTTAGAGGCCGAATGTGTGACGCCCCCTTACTACGTAGGGCCGTCACTCCTTACCTTACATTACTTACTTGAAAATTTGGGTATATATTTTTTTTTGACTTTCTTAAAACTCTTATCTCTTTTTTTTCTTTTGAAACTTACTTATAAAACATTTGTCTTTATCATACATGCTTATATATAAAAACTTCTTTACATCAAAAGATTTGCGGAAACTATGCGCAGTGGTATCCATACCGCCTTCGTTTGCCGCCACACCGCTCCAACAATGCCCAGCATTAAGCTGCGGGTTTCTTACCTACAGTATGAAATATAACTGAATGAGCTTTCGCCCAGTAAGCACAAACATAATCTCACAAAACATTTAAACATCATAAAAACATTCATCATCATATGCATATGCGTGAACCAGTTATGTTCCATTTATGCATTTCATTAACTTTCTTATCTTTCTTATGGGCCCCTTAGTGTACGTACCCTTAAATTATAGCGCGCCTCCCAGTACAGTTAGATGGGGTTGCAAGCCCCTAACTGCACCAGGGAACATAGGTGATTACACCCTCTTACAGAATCGAGAAGGTGAACCCATAACTTGTATATAAAAATCCTCCACCTTAAGGAGGTTGGTACGACACTTTACTTGTGACTTCTTACCATGTTATTTATCTTTAGTGAACATACCATATGATGTCACTACATGATAGCATACTTTGTATCTCATTATAACATGACATGGCATTCTTCTCATTCATGGCAATTGCAAACATGACATTTTTATAAGCATGACATTTTACAAATATAGCACTATTGTAATCTTTTACAAAAATAGCACTTTTTATCAACATAGCATTTTACGAAAATAGCACCTTTTATAAACATGGCATTTTGCAAATATAGCACTATTATCATCTTTTGCAAAAATAGCACTTTCTATCAACATAGCATTTTACGAAAATGGCACCTTTTATAAATATGGCATTTCGCAAAAATAGCACTTTTCATAAAACATGGCATTTCACAGATATAGCACACGACATATTGCAGTACATTTGAAATCTACATACTTGAACGTAATTTACTAGTTTTCATACTGCAGGTGAGGTTTGTACTTACCTCTAGTGCCGTGTTCCTTAGAATCGCGTTCCGTAACTCGTCGGCAACGGCAATTTACTTTCCTGATATACCAAAAATATAGGATCAGGATCCTTTCGTAAGGTGTTGGTGACCTACCAACACTCATATTTACTTTTGGTTGTATGTCCCCTATACATGTTATCCATCTAGGCCATTTTTATCCCTATTCTTTATTGAACTTGGATAATCCTTATGAGGTTACATTAGGTAACCCTTTTTTTTTTGTTAGGGTCTTGTTCTCTTATTGGGCTTTGCTCATATATCCTTATTATTGGGTTATATCCTTTAACCCATTTAATCTTAGCCCAATATTCATGTGGGTATCCCTTAGGGTTATGTTGGGTAACCCTTAAGGTTAACCTTAATTAACCTTGGGTCAACCTCTTGTCAACCCTTGGTTATCCTTGGGTATGTAACTCGGATCTAATATCCGGTTACCGTTCGTAATCGGCTTGTTCACCAATTTTACCATAAAATTCCTCTTCATTATTTTTGGAAAATCTTGTGCAATTTACTTCCCAAAAATCCTTCATTCTTCTTATAAAAATTCTAACTCCTTTTAGTTAGAAAATTCATTAGCTTAATTTTATTATTTCCTTCAACTTGCAAATGTTTGGTTAAAACCCTTTTTTTTTTTCTTTTCTTTATGGAAAATGTGAATTTCAACCCGAGCCCTTTAAAATTTATGGTTTTCGAAACAAATCTTTTATAAAATCATTTGGGGTCGGAAACCACCTTTGGAATGGTTTCCGATGCTAAAAAGACCATTTTGGAACACTTCATGATTTTTCTAGAAAAGATTTTCGTGAGATTCATTTGCTAGTTTTCGGACTCTCTGCACATCTCTCACAAAACGCCCCAGTTTAAAAATCGGCTCGGAATCTGAAAAACTTTTCTTCACGAAAGTTGTAGCTAACAAAAATGCTAGAACTTTCATGTTTTACACAAAATCTAGTTCGGCCTAGATCAGTACCAGTTTTTATTTGAAAACGGGTTAGTTCTGGAAAACTGTGTGGAGAACGTCCCAGGGTTCAGCCACGGGTTTCGAGCAAAACGAAGGCCTTTGGAGCCTTATTTCGAGATTCTGTCCGCGTTGTCCTCTAGGAAAAGTTGTTCTGAACAACTTTTGTGTTTTAACTTTTACCTCATTCGGCCTCTAAGGGCATGATATTTCCATTTTCCCGAAACTGCTCAGGTTCGAACCCGAACTGGCAGTGTTGAGGGTTGTGTTCGGTTTACGTCTTAAGCTAGCACATCATAAGTGGACTGCCCTAGCAGATTTTTGGCCTAATCTTATGGGACATACAACCTATCTTCTAGCATGAAAATCCATCATTTTCATGCACAAATTTTTAAAGAAATCAAGCATCAAAGTCAGCCAACCAACCTAACCTTATCAAGCACATACACACCATAAATGAGGGCAGAAAATTAAATGGACTTATGTCCTTACAAACCACTTGAATCAACCTTAAAAACACTTAAATAAAGCTTAGATTCAAGGGGTTTAAGAGATTTTACCTCAACCCAAGTTAGGGTTTTGAAATCCCAAAATCTTCCTTGGTTCCTTGACTTGCTCTAGCCCTCGGTTTCTTCATGAAGAATGCATCCAAAATTTTATTTTTGTTAGCTCTTTGGCTGCCCCCAAAACCGACCATTTACAAGAGGAAAAATCCAAGATCACAAAAAGAAAAATCAAATTTTTTCCTCACATTTTCTCCTCTTGCTTGGTTCGGCCACCTCCTTGAAGAATCACCAAAAATTTTCTCTCAATCTCTCCTTGCTTGGCTCACGGAATTGGCACCAAAAATGAGATCCAAGAGATTTTTTTTGTTAGCTTTTTCTTACCTCAAAACCGTGCATTATAAAGGAGAAATCCAAGAAATTTTCAAGATCCACTTACCTCTTTTTCCTCTTTCTTCTTGCTCTTGGTTCGGCCTCCTCTTGCTAGAACCACCAAAATTTTCTCACTTCTCCTTAGTTCTCTCTCTAGAACCGAAACTCCAAGGGGTTGGAAATCCAAAACTTTTTGAATCTCTCTTTCTCTCTTTCTCTCCCTAGCTGCCGTGTATCCTCAAGGAAAGCAAGCTTTTGGCTGCTTTGACAAGGAAAAAGAGAAGAGAAGGATGAGATGTCTTGAATGACTAGAGTAGTTGCCTTCTTGTGCCTTGATTCAAGGCTTTGTGTCAAGTCATTCTTTTCCTTGTTGGCTGCCGAATCCAAGGAGGATTAGGAGAGTATGGGCTGCTGAAAATTGAGGGAAAAGAAGGACAAATGGCAGCCCTTGGTGGAAGGAAAGGTGGAGTGGTTGCTTGTCCTCATTTCGTGACTTTATGTCTTATCTTGTTTCCATTTTTTTTTTCATTTCCTTTGCTTCTCCTTTGGCTGGCCGAACATGATGGAGAGGGGGGGAGTAGTGCCGGATTTTAAGGAGAAAAATGGGTAGGTGGCAGCCCATGGTTTGCTCTAGAAAGCTTCTAGAAAATCTCATACTTAACCCACCTTTTGGGTCCTTATTTTATGGCTTTATGCCATACCTTCTTGTCCCCTTTGATTTTCTTTTCTTTTCTATGCTAGTTGCCGAACTTTTATGGGGGTAGGGGGCTGCTATTTGAAGTCTTGAGTTAGTGGAGGGTGATGTCAAGAGTTGATGTCATCTTCCACTAGCTCTTTCAAGGCCTTGTTTGGCCATTTCGGTATTTCACAGCTCTTTTTGCGCTCTACAGTTATTTTCCATACTGTAATGAGCATTCTTATTTTATATTTTGATCCAAAAATTATTCAATTAAATTTTTGGACCGAAACTCTCTTTCTCCAATTTTTCGGAGACCTTTTTGCCCTTAATCCTTTTTCGGTGTGCTTGATTTTTCTAGGGTGGATTTACGGCTTATAAAACTTCATTTTCGGAGATTCTTTCCATATTCCTTCATCATACTTGTAAAGTCGACGTTGTGATCCGTCCCGGTCAAACTTTGACTTTTTGGTCAATCCTTTGACTTTTTGGTCAACCCTTTGACTTTTAGTCAAACCTTTGACTTTTGTCAAATTTCATCCTTTTTCATTCTTTTTTCTTTAAAAACTTCATTCTTGACTAGTAAAACATTAATTGAGTCTCAAAATCATTAAATGAGGACTCGAACATCGTTTAGATAAAATTATGAATTTTTCATTATTATTCATAATTTTTCATATAACACATCATTGATACATAAATTAGACTTTAATTCCTTATGAACAAGGAGATTACAAGTCTTCAAAATTTCGGGTCTTACAAGTACAAACCTCACCTGCAGTATGAAAGATAGTAATTTATTTTTAAATATATTATGGCATGTTTTGTGCTATGTTCTACGTGATGCCATGTTTGCAAAAATGTTATGTTTACTAAAGTACTATATTTGTAAAATGTCATGTTTTCAAAAGTGCTATATTTAGAAAATGTCATATTTGCAAAAATGCTATATTTACAAAATATCATGTTTACAAAAGTGCTATATTTGTAAAAAAAAAATGTTATGTTTGCAAAAGGGCTATGTTTGTAGAAATGCCATGCCAAGTTTTGAATGAAGTATAAGTTATGATATGATATAGTGACATCATAAAGCATGTTCACTAATAATAAACAACATGGTAAGAAAACACAAGTAAAGTGTTGTACCAACCTCCCAAAGGTGGAGGACTATTCATGTTCAAGTTAAATGATTCCCAGAATTGTTAGGGATCTTATAAACCCCTAACTTTATCTGGAGAGCGCGCATCTCGTACGTACACAAAGGGGCCCATATGAAAGATAATAAGTTCAAGTTAGTAATTGATGCATAAATGAGCATAAATGGTTCATGCATTTGTATACGATATTTGACATGTTAAAGGTTTTGTGAGATTACGTTTGTACTTACTGGGCGAAAGCTCATTAGTTATATTTCATACTGTAGGTAAGAAGCCTGCAGCTTGAATAATGGGCTATGTGTGGACGTTGCGGCGGATGAAGGGCGGTATGGGATACCACTACGTATATTTTCCCATCTTCTTCTGAGTTAATAAGTTTTGTATATATGTATATATCGCGAAAACAAATTAAGTTACATAGTATATTTGGTACTAAAGACTTTAAACAATCTTTTTATTTCAATATGTATGTAAGATAAATTGCTACGGGCAAACCTTTTTATATATATGTATGTTAAAAAAAAATTATTCTCAAATTTTCAAGTAAAGTATAGTTAGGTATGAAAAGTGACGGCCCTACGTAGGTGAGGGTGTCACAAACATAGCACATCATAGGATAAGATAGCATATCATAGCATAACATGACATATCATAGCATATCATAGCATAACATGGAAACATGCCATATACTTAAAAATAACTTACTATCTTTCATACTGTCGGTAAGGTTTGTACTTACCTCTTTTACTATGTTCGATAGCATATCATAGCATAACATGACATATCATAGCATATCATAGCATAACATGGAAACATGCCATATACTTAAAAATAACTTACTATCTTTCATACTGTCGGTAAGGTTTGTACTTACCTCTTTTACTATGTTCGATAATGTACGGTTCCAAGTCCGGATACGGCGGCAAGTTACCCCTTGCTATAATAAAGAACATAGAATAAGGATCCTAATCAACATCCTAACATGTCCTTAGTTATATGTCCCCTTCATACCCATGATAGCTCATTCGGTTACTAAATGTAACCCTAGTATTTCGTATTATCAACCTTGGATTATGTCTTAACATAAATAGCTTGTAACCTATTAGGTTATCTTTGATAACCCTTTGTCTTAAGACTTAGTCTCTTATTGGATTATATTGGGTAACCCTTAGTTTTAGGCCATTAATCTTAATATCATATTACATTGGGTAATCCTTGGTGTGACTCGACCTAGGTCAATCTAGGTTAACCCTTATTGGGTTACTAAGGTCCAATTATGTTGGATAATATTGGGTGACTATTGATAACCTTGTGCTTTGGACCCAGTTCTATAATTTAGGTATCCTATTCGATTATTGTTGGTTATCTTCTAGACTACCCAAATTTTAAGAGAACTTAGGTCTATAGTTCTATTTGTTTTCTTTTATAAAAACTGGGTGTTTTATCACTTTTTTCACAAAAACTCTTTTTATTCAGCTCATAAAAACTTGAGTTTCTTAGAAAAGTATTTTAAAAAGCTATTAAGTGTTGGAACTACTTTTGGAACAGTCCACATAGTCAAACTATCAGTTTTTGAGCAAAATACTATTTTTTTGCATAGTTTTCAAAAAATCCTGTACATGAATTTACTATTTCCTACACAGTTTTTAGAAACACAGTATTATTTTAAAATCCATGCTGAATTTGGAAAAGTTGTCTTCATGAAACTTTTAGATCTCAAAACATCCTAGAACTTTAATGTTTTGTGAAAAACCCAGTTCTGAATCTAACTCTTTCGTTTTCCCCTTGGAATTCAACTGGTCGTGCATAAAGGTCTGGGCACGTCAGTCTCGGGTTTTCATGAAAACGAAGGCCATTGGAGCCTCATTTTAGAAAACCATCAATGCTTTCCTCTAGGAAAGACTGTTCTAAATAACTTTCATGTTTTGAGTTTCTTCAAATTCGGCCTCTAAAAGCCGCAAAATCCACTTTTCACAAAACTAGTCAGGATTCACTCGAACCTGGCAGTTTTTCAATTTTAAGTTCGTTTTACGTCCTAAACGTGAAACCTAGCTCAACCAGCCACCGTGGGAGCTCTAGAACACATATGCAGTGGTTTTCTAACATAAATTTTCTTTAAACACATTTTCTTACATCACCATGCAAGCTCTAATTAACATTGGATCAACCACGTTTGCATGGTTTAGGTTGCACCATTCAAATCAAGCATACTAATTCAATTTCTAACAACCTAGCACATAATATCCATCCACACACACTAGGGCAGATTTTGGGGACATACAACACTAACATTTAGCATGCAAATTATGAAAATTAAAGCAAGCATGTAATTTAAAATCAAACCACCCCTAATTCTAGATCAAACACAAACCCTAGGCTTCTAACTTTAGGCACAAAATAAATTGAGCTTATGCTCTTACAAATTCAACTTGAAATACATTTAAATTTCAAATTAAAAGCTCAATTGAAAGAGTTTGGGGTTTAAGAAGAATTACCTTAAGTGAACACAAGCTTGGATTAGAGTTTGACTCAACTTCCTTCCTCCCCCCTAGACTCCACTACAACCGACCTTGTTCCACCAATTTGCACCAAAATTAGAGTTGATCTCTTGGTGGCTTTTTGACCCAAAATCATGCACAACCTAACTTGAAATTTTCTCACTCTCTCACCCCCCCTTGCAACCGGCCTTTTGGCACCAAAAATGTGTACAAAACTGCCAAAACTTTGGCTTGAAATCCCTAGTGCAAACCGGCTATCTCAAGCATCAAAACCCCTATGTTTCTCAAATTTTTTCTTCACTCTTTCACACACTTGAGATTTCAGATTTTTGGATGAGAGAAATGGGCAGAGTTTGGCTGAATTTTCTGAAATTTTTTGACCAAAAATCCGCCCCTCTTTGGGCTATTTATAGGTGAAAAAAAGAATTTCTTTTTGAATTGTTTTTTGTTCAACTTTTGCTCAAAAACCCTTGGAGCAAAAATAATTGCAAATTGACCCCTCTAATGGCCGGCCACCTCACCATCTAGAGAATTCCAAGATTATCTAATAATTTTATTAATTTTAATTAAAGCCTTAATGATGTCATAAATAGAAGCTTAGGTGGTGTAAGCCTATTTAAGGCTTGTTTGGCTTTTTATTTAAAAAGCAATCCACTTTTAAGCCTATACAGATATTTTTGGTACTATGCTCACTCATACACCCTACTGTGGCATAGCATTGCAGTCCAAAATTTATCTGTGTAAAAATGGACAGTACGAAAAATTTTCTTTTTGCTTAAAACTTTTTGGCCCAATAATTCCTATTTATTGTGCTTGATTTTTCTATGGTGGTTTTATTTCTCATTTACATTCTCATGTCAATAATTTTAGTTTTTGCAGTATATTTTCCATACTGCTCATCATATATCTGTGTGATCAACCCTTTGACCACCTTTGGTCAACCTTTGACTTCCTTGACCAACTTTAACCTCCTTGGTCAACTTTGACTTTCTTGTCAACTTTGACTTTCTTGGTCAAACTTTGACCAACATAAAATTATGGAATTTTTCACCCCTTTTTGTTCAAAAGATCACATACTTGGCTAATCAACTGCTTATTGAGTCTCATAGTTAATTAAATGAGAACTCAGACATGTACTGTTAAAATTATGAATTTCACCATGATACTGATAATTTTTCATGAAACATCGTATAGGCATAAACATAGTATAAACTTAATTTTCTTATATACAAGGAAATCATTAGTCCATGTAAAATTTTTGGTTTTTACACAAACTCAATCTATTGACACAAAGAAAAAAAAGTATATAATTCAAAAGAAAACTATGTACCACCGTTTATGATGACAATCCATCCTAAAACTAGAAAACAAGACAAAACCATAGACTAACCATTAGTACCAAGAACTAATGTCTGTAAGGATAAGTTCCAGACTATGCGTTTGAAAGTCAATTCCTTAGATAAATGTTACAAAAATCCTTCCTAGTAAAACATAATAAAAAAAGAACTGGTAAAGAAAAAAGAATGTCTATGCTAGTAATGACAACCTTAAATAAGTAGAAAACCCTCCACTAAAAAAGTAAACAAGCTGATTAGACAATGTTAAAATTAATCTGTACATGATTGGGAGTGGGCATATGACACTGATCCCTTTCTGGGTATCGTCGCGTGTCAGTTTTTTACAGCACTATACAGTATCCAATCACAGTCCAAGTTTTTAATAACGAATATCTTGTCTAGAATTTGAAACTGATATTATTATTTTAAATATTTAAAATAAGTTATTTTCCATGCTTAACAGCTGAGCACATAATTACTTATGCTACCTTACGGATATAGAATCATTAATTTACCACTTCTCGGTACAAAAAGTACCCTTAAATAGGAAATATAACAATTAAAAATTAATAACTTTAAATTAAACGCTCCAAGGGTTAGGGATTTTTGTTTCCTTTTTATAACTATGTTTTTGATTAATAGCGTTTTTAATTAACTTTTTCATTATTTCAATTAAATACTTCGCAAGATATAGATAAAAATAATCTTTTAATCAACAAGGAAATCATGTATGATAATATATATATATATATATATATATAATTTCAATTGTTATGATTTTCTTTTTTAGTTTACATTTTAGAATGAAATCAGATATAAAGTTACATTAAACCATGCCTATAACCACTATAGAAAAATATTGTTATTCTACAAATAAGAAAGCCACAAAAAGCTAACTTTAAACCGTTCTTCCAAATGTTATTCTTGATAACATTCATTTCAACAACATATAATAATACCTTTCTAATTTTGTTCTGTCTTTTTCATTTTTTGGTATGCACATTCTCTCTGGTTCTAGTCCCTTCCGTCCTAGAGGGTCTTTCCTAGCTGCGAGGTAATAGGTTTTCCGGCTTCTTACGCAATTACTTAGTTTTGGAAATTTTTTTCGTTGAAAGGTTTAGTTTTGGAATTTCTCTTAAAGTTTATCTTTGTTTTTTGACATTTCTTCATGTCCTTAGATTCAAAAAAAAAAAAGAAGTAGTTATTCAATCTAAAGTTATTGATCGTCATGTGTCAATTTTTTATAGTACAATAATATATATTATCTAATCTCAATCCAAGTTTTAAATAGCCAATATCTTTTTCCATTAAAATAAATATTTTTCCATACTTTTTTTTTTTAATAAAAAAGAAGATACTTTTTGTGGATTTTGTAATAAAGAAAATAAATAAAATATGAAAAAGAGAAGACTTAGGTAGAGAAAAACATTCAATGATAAATGAGGTAAGACATCATGAATCTTTTATATGCTTTATTCTCCAATTTGAATCTAATCTTCATTTTATGACTCAGTTGAATGTTTAACATCCCAAATGAACAATTGGAAAATATAGAATTAAGGATCAATAAAATAAAAAAATGTGCTTCGTTTTCCATACTTTAATAGCTGAGCACATAGTTACCTATGCAACCTCTCAGATGTAGCATCGTTAAGTTACCACGTATCGATACTTTTAGGCATCAGGAATATGAGTTGTAATTCACAATTTTTGTAATGTCTTTCATTGTCAAAATCAAGTTTCTCAAGCGAACCTAAAATACACTTTAACAGGAAATACAAAAATTTCAAAAAAAAAAAATTAAACGCTCTAAGGGTTAGGGGTTTTTGTTCGTTTGTTTCTTTTTTTTTTTTTAATTTTTATTTTCAATCTATGTTTTTTTGTTAATAAAGATAACCAAAATTTACAAACAAAAATGACCCTCCTTTTATTTTTATTTTTTTCACACTATCTACCAGCTTTTCACGATTCAAATTAAACAAATACAACTTAAGATATAGGTGAAAACAATCTTCTATAATGATATCAGGTATAAAACTACTGTTAAATTATATTAGCAATCACTATATATAGGTCATTATCGTGCACACTTGAAAGCTACCAAAAGCTTACTTTAACCAGTTCTTCGAAATATTATTCTTGATTGCTTTCAGTTCAACAATAAGCATATCTCTTTAATTTTTGTTCTGCCTTTTTCATTTTTATTGGTGCGCACACATTTGATATGGTTCTAGTTCCTCCGGTCCTAGGGTCTTTCCCAGCTGCGAGGTAAGTGGTTTTCTTGCTTCTTACGCAATTACTTGGATTTTTTTTCTTCCCTTTCTTGAAAGGCTTATTTTTGTAATTACTCTAGTATGTTATTGTTTTTTGAAATTTCATCATGTCCTAAGATTCAAAGAAAGAAGGACAAATCTTACGTTTGTCCCCCAAACTTTGAGTCTTATGACAAAATATCCTCCGAACTTTAATTTGTAACATTTGTTGCCTATGAACTTTTAATCATTCACAAATTTTTCCCCTTTTGTTATTAGTTTATTAGTTAGTAGAAATTGAGAACACATCTCACATCTGCACCTTGAATTTTGGGTCTTGTCATAAAATGCTATCTGAACTTTAAAACATCAATAACAAATATTTCCCTTACCAGAGAGTATTGCCAAGCCTCTGGCCTCCAAATTTCATTTACGAGTTTTTCGTTGAATGGTCGTGAGGCGTATTTGGATGGGTCGTTCATCGTCTTGAAAAACTACTGCCTTTCTCATTTGCTTTCCTGATCGGAGTGCATCCATCTCCGCTGTGCCTATGAAAAATAATAAACTTTCTTCTTCGTTTTTCTTTGATCTTTTCTTGAAAGAGACATTTCTCTGTCCATTGGCATTACTAACTTTTGTGTTTTTTTTTTTTTTTTTTTTTTGGGCTCGGAAACTAACTTTTGTAAATCATTATTTCTATTTTTATTTTTACTTTTTATTTATTTTTTTATTTTTTTGGTGAAACTCATTAATGTTTCTACTTCACGTGGTATTGTACTAATTTTCCCAGTAGTCAGGGATATCAAATCTACCAACCACATTAGATAATAAACCCGTGTCCCACTTATCCTCGATATTGAATTCTCACCTTTTCTTCAAGAAAAGAAAAAAGAAAAAAGAAGAAATAAATTACTTTAACCAATTTCGTATGAAAGATTATGCTTTTAATTTTTGCTTTAAGTTTCTGACTTCTGAGAAAGAGCTTATTATTATGAAGCTAAGTAAGCAATATCTATTTTAAGAAGTTGCTTTTTTTAAACAGTATCATGTTGAACAATTCCCGTCATGTCTAATTTTTTTTATAAAAATTTTAAAAAATTAAAGAGTAATTGCAGCTAATTTCAACATAAATATAAAGTTCGAATCCTCACTCCCAACTTAAAATATATATATATCAGTCTAATGTGTGTGCCTCAAATTATAAAGTTTTTTATTCTTTTTTATTTTATATTTTTTTATCCGTTTTTTTTTTAAAATTATATAGCAAAAGGGGTTATGCAAGGCAAATTCAAAATTTGAGATAAGGGCAAAGTAAGAGTTTTTAAGTTAAATTCAAAAAAACAAAATGAGAATGAACGTTTAATTGAAAGGGTACTTATGATAATAACACATATAAAAATAAAAGAAAAATGGCTTTGAACTGTCTCTTTTTTTTGGCTAAAATTTTGAACTATCTCTTTAATTTAATCTGATATGGACGCTGTATCAGACATTTAATAAACGTCTGTTTAATATTTTGATTCTATTAGATATGCATATTGACATTAGAGTTGGATATTTTCGGTCTAAAAATAAAAATTTAAATGGATATTTTTCCATACTAATTTCTTGTCCATAAAATTAAGTAGATTATTCTTTCCTTTCAATTATTTCATTTCAAAGTCCTATAATTGCTGTGTCTTTCTTTCCCTTGTAAACAACTATAATGGTAGCCTTTCATCTCTTCACCATCTTCCATGCCATTGTCTCCCTCCAATCCTTCTTGAAATTCTCTAGAGCGGCTCATATCGACGCCATAACACCGATCCGGTCAATCATCGACGATGATGGCAACGCTACTACTTTGGTTTCTGTCGGCCAAACCTTCGAGTTAGGCTTCTTCTCCCCCGGAAATTCGAAGAACAGGTACTTAGGAATATGGTATAAGAGTACACCTGACACGGTTGTCTGGATTGCCAACAGAAATAGCCCGCTTAACGACTCGAATGGCGAGTTGACCATTGGAGATGGAAACCTTGTTCTTCTCAGCAGAACAAGGGGTGTCGTTTGGTCCTCGAATGTGTCGAGGGACGTGGTAAATAATAATCCAGTCTGTCTGCTTTTGGACACGGGAAATCTTGTCCTTAAAGAGAAAGAAAGTGTGAACGCCGGGGCTTATGTATGGCAGAGCTTTGATTATCCGACGGACACACTCTTGGAAGGCATGAAGTTGGGATGGGACTTGAACACAGGCTTCGAAAGATATTTAACATCGTGGAAGAGTGCTGATGATCCGTCCTCCGGGGACTTTACTTATAGAATGAGTGTGAAAGGGCTGCCTCAAGTGGTACTGGATATGGGATCAACGAGGAAGTTTCGGACGGGGACATGGAATGGAGTTCGGTTCGGTGGCCTAAATTTGCTTGCCGAGACAATTTTCAAGTTGGTTTACGTGTTCACCGATGATGAGGCATATCTTATGTCCGAGTCCACGGTTAACTTTGCCGTTTCAATCGTGAGGATGGATTATTCAGGGGTCGAGCAGCGTCTCCTCTTGCACAAAGGGAGTACTAAATGGTCTGTCATGTACTCGGTGCCATCCGGTCAATTATGTGAGAACTATGCATATTGTGGGGCTAATGCTATTTGTGCAGTCACCGAAAATCCAATATGCACGTGTTTTCAGGGTTATTCGCCGAAATCCGAACAAGCGTGGAAGGAGCTAAATTGGTCCAGTGGATGCAAAAGGAAGAAGCCCATGGAATGCGAGAAGGGAGAGGGATTTGTGAAAGTGGTAGGAGTAAAACTGCCAGACATGTTGGAATTTTGGTTGGACAAGAACATGAGCCTTAAAGAATGCGAGGTGTCTTGCTTGAAGAACTGTTCTTGTGTTGCTTATGCTAATTCGGATGTCAGAAAAGGAGGCAGTGGCTGTTTGATGTGGTTCGGAGATCTAATCGATGTTAAAGAGATCCATGTAAAAGGCAGTGAACAAAACATCTACGTTAGATTATCTGCTTCGGAAATAAGTAAGTCGAGCTCGCAACTTCAAGGTTTTATTTTGAAGTTTCATATACCAATCAGAAAACATGTGCGTTAGATTTGTATACAAAGTTATAGTTTTTGTTTCTCCGTCTTATTTCAGAATCAATCAGGGATGCAGATAAGAGGAAACGACGGAAGTACATTTTAGGAGCTTCGGTGATAACCGGAATTTGTATCTTTGGTATTGCATTTTGGGGCATCGCTTGGAAACTAAGAAGAAGGGTCAAAGGTAAGAAAAAAGCATTTAAAAAAAAAAAAAAAAAAACTCCTAATTCTCATTTATGGATTATGTAATGTTATGGATTTTACAAGCTAAACTTAGCAGGTAAAAGCAAGGATGAGGATATAGATTTGCCTCTATTTGATTTGGCCACAATTATTAGTGCTACGAACAATTTTTCAACTGAAAACATGATCGGAGAGGGTGGATTTGGTCCTGTTTATAAGGTAGTCTGTAATTTCTACTTTTCTTTTGGCGATCAAGTTTTTTTTTTTTCTTTTTTCCACCACCAAAAGGTAATTGAAATATTCTTATCTATGGCATTATTTAGGGAAGCCTTTTGACAGGACAAGAAATTGCGGTGAAGAGATTGTCAAGGACTTCGGGACAGGGTTTCAAAGAATTTAAGAATGAAGTCGAGTTAATCGCAAAGCTTCAGCATAGGAATCTGGTTGCTCTTCTTGGTTGTTGTATTCAAGGAGAAGAAAGGATTTTGATTTATGAGTACATGCCAAACAGAAGCTTGGACCACTTTATCTTTGGTTTGGGCCTCTTTACCAAATTTACACCAAAATTGTTGTAGATTTCTTTTTAAACTTATTTAAAACTTGTCGGATGTTCAAATGATTTGCAGATAGTAAAAGAAGTTCAATATTGCCATGGGAAAAGCGCTTTGATATTGTCAGAGGAATTGCAAGAGGTCTTCTTTACCTCCACCAAGATTCTAAACTTCACATTATTCACAGAGATCTCAAAGCAAGCAATGTTTTGTTGGACATCAATTTGGATCCTAAGATTTCAGATTTCGGGTTGGCGAGGATTTTTGGAGACGATCAAAAAGAAGCTGAAACCAAGAGAATTGTGGGAACATAGTAAGTCACGGAGCTGGCTTATTTTCTGATTGATCAAGATATACAACTTGAATCCAAGATATTTAAACATATTAGTTATACATTGCATTAACGTAGGTTAGATTTGATCGGTTTGTATAGTTGGATTTTCAATCAAAGCCTGAAACCGCTGGAATCCAGTTGGGTTTTTATTTTATTTTTACTTTTTTGTCAATTTTGAGCTATAGTCCAATCCAATTTACACTTGATATCCAACATAAATTGGATTTGATCAGAGGATGTTGGATAATGGACTCACCCTAACATAAATTTGTTTCTCCAGTGGTTATATGTCACCAGAATATGCCATTGATGGGAAGTTCTCCACAAAGTCTGATATATTTAGCTTTGGTGTTGTCTTGCTAGAGATTGTGAGTGGAAAAAAGAACAGAAGCTTCAATTTCCCAGATCACCACCATAACCTACTCGGACATGTAAGAAATATTAAAACTGTTTCCACATATATGCTAGTGCCAACTTTCTTTGGTCTTAGCATCCTTATTTAATGACTTAAAATATTATTTCAGGCATGGCTGTTGTGGAATGATGACAAGGCCTTGGATCTACTAGATGTTTGTTTGAGGGATTCATGCGTCAAATCTCAAGTATTGAGATGCATTCAAGTCGGTTTGTTGTGTGTCCAAAATTTTCCACAAGACAGGCCAACAATGGCGTTGGCCGTGTTCATGTTAGAAAACGAGGGAGCTATCTTGCCTCAGCCTAAGCAGCTTGGTTTTTTCATAGAAAGGGGTTCAAGTACAGAGTGCTCAACGTCAAGAAGCACTGAAGGTTTCTTTTCACAAAATAAAATGAGTATCAGTGTCCCAAGTGGTAGATAGATTGTCTTTCTCCAAGAAAAAAGGAATAAGAAAAAGAAAAAAGATGGATGTGAACTCATTTTGTTCTTTTCATATTGTACCATCGTAGCAATTAAATATCGAGATGTTGCGGTTTTTTGAGATATAGTGTTTTTATTTAATATGCTGTAATATTTGAGACATTAAAAATTAGACAGGGGAT
This sequence comes from Ficus microcarpa, assembly GCA_025413485.1. Classification (NCBI taxonomy): domain Eukaryota; kingdom Viridiplantae; phylum Streptophyta; class Magnoliopsida; order Rosales; family Moraceae; genus Ficus; species Ficus microcarpa. The sequence continues at coordinate 4,390,914 of CM046381.1, forward strand.
CTGAATTCCTGGTGTACATGAGCAGATTCACCTAATATGATCTAAACATATCATGAGTCCTTCAACAACCTTCCAACCTAATGCAAACGAAGGTTCCTTTTCAGCCTCTACTGATTCTTCCTTTGATTGATATCGAGCCACAAGCAGGTTTTTTATAGCCAAGGAAAGTTATGCTGCTTCGTTCGTCAACATCACAGCCACATATGCCATTGTTTCTGGTATCTTCATTGGGATAAATTACACAACGTCTCCGTTTTTCACCACATGTTGCACGATACATTTAACACATTGTTAGTTTACCGATTCTTGCAAATGCTTAGTCAGGAGATGGTAAAACTCATATCATATGGAGTAATTACCAAATTTTATCGACTAAAATAATTGGTAAAAATGTACTGAGTCTAGTCATTTTATTTGTTATCGGTAAATCCCGCCATTTACAAAAACAAGAAAAGGAAACTAACTGATTAACTACACATTGTGTATTTTACATATTCTAATACAATCCAAAAATTTTTCCACCCTATCTGCCATCTAGCTGAGTGATGGTCACTTTGTTCTCTGAAATATTTATTGTTTCATTACTTCTTGTTATGGAGCCCTTGTTAACGTTGTCTGAGCTTCTTTCCATGAAAAACCCAGGTTCATTCGGCGGGGGCAATTTTCCTCCCTCGTTAGCTAACATTAGAATGACCGAGTTCATTGGTGGCCTATCCTCGGAAAATTTCTGAACACACAACAAGCCCACGTGAATGCATCTTAGTACTTGAGATTCAACTATACAATCCTTATCGAAGCGTGCATCCATTAGGTCGATGGCTTTTCCTTGATTCCATAACAACCACGCCTGCAACAATTGGATTGAATATCTTTAGTAGTTTGTAAAAATCAGAGATTGCAGAAGATGGTAAATAATTATTGCTTCAACTTACATGTCCAAGAAGATTATGATGGTGATCTGGGTGATTGAATCTAGTATTCCGCTTTCCGCTCACTGTCTCTAGCAAAAGCACTCCGAAGCTAAAGACATCAGATTTTATTGAGAATTTTCCCTCCACTGCATACTCCGGGGACATATAGCCACTGCACCAAAAGAATTAGCACCTAAGTTCTGAATTGGACTTATTGAATGCTTGAGACAGCATGTGATTATAACTTACAATGTTCCGACCACTCTCCTTGTTGTAGTTTCTTTTTCATCGCCATCGAAAATTCTTGCCAAACCAAAGTCGGAAATCTTAGGAACCATGTTGATATCGAGTAGAATATTGCTTGCTTTGAGATCCCTATGTACAATTTGAAGTTTGGAATCTTGATGGAGGTAGACAAGTCCCCTAGCTACTCCCATAACAATCTCAAAGTTCTTTCTCCAAGAAAAAATTGTACTCCTATACCCCAACGCATCATCTTCACGCCCTGTCAAATTTCAGAAAAAAAAGGCAGAGCATTGCTCAAAGATCAAGTAACTAAAGTCAAGGAAGCTAAGCATGTGCGTAAGGTCGAGGGGTCGAACCAAAAATAAAATGATCCAAACTCTTGTTAGGCATATACTCGTAGATCAACATCCTCTCGTCTCTTTGAATGCAACAGCCTAAAAGAGCGACAAGATTCTTGTGTTGAAGCTTTGCAATCAAGTTTACTTCATTCTTAAACTCTGTAAAACCTTGATTTGATTCATTTGACAGCCTCTTAATGGCTGCTTCTTGTCCTGTTGAGAGATTCCCCTGCATTTTTAAAAGGATACGCAGAAATCTTTGGATGTAAGAGGGAAAAGTAAAATTTTTCGCTACGTTAATAATGGAATTAGAATATATGATAGTTACCCTGTAAACAGGACCGAAGCCACCTTTTCCGATAATATTTGCCGGAGAGAAATTATTGGTTGCGATAGTAATTGCAGCAAGGTCAAACAAAGGCAATTCTATATCTTCATCCATGCCTTTGCCTATTACATTTCATAGTTAATTAAATTAGTTTGTTAATAATATAACAATAAAAATATAAAAATCTTTGTGGGAAGAATTTTCATACCTCTTACTTTTCTTCTTAGTCTCCAAATTACGCACAAAAATACGACAACCAACACAAACATGCCAGAGACGATGGAAGCTATTAGGATGACCTTTAAGTTCGTCTTATTCGCAGCACGGATTGATTCTATGTAAATAAAAATAGATGAAAGGTAACATTTGGGAATCAAAAACTAGACCGATAGAATGAAAAATCAAAAGGTTAATAACTTACTCATTTCGGAGGCAGATAACCTTACATACAAAGGCTGCTCACGGCCCTGCACTTTGAATTCTCGGACATCAATCAGGTTACCGAACCACATCATACATCCACTTCCTCCTCTTCTGATATCCGAATTCGCAGAAGCTGTGCAAGAACAGTTCTTCAAGCACCCTTCTTCCCACTCTTGAAGGCTCATACTTTTGTCCAACCAGAACTCCAACAAGTCGGGTAATTTCAGCCCCTCAACTTTTAAGAATCCTTCTCCTTCCTTGCAGCTTAATGGCGTCTTCCTCTTGCACCCTTTGGATAAATCTGCCACATTCCAATCTTCTTCCGACACCGGAGTAAACCCTTCCAAACAATCACATACAGAAATTCTATTTATGCTACAAACACCATTAACACCACAGTAACCATAATTGTCACATGGTTCATATGGCTTTGAGTACATGAGATACCATTTTGTGCTAGATTTCTCCAACAGAAATTGTTGAAGCAACCCTGAATTACTCAAAGTCAAGCGTGTAACTACGTCTGAGACGACTGTGGACTCGAACATATAAGATGACTCGTTCTTGCTAAAAACAAATGTGTATTTGAAGCTTGAAGAATCAGTATTCAACAGCTCGGGAACACCACTAAATCGAACTCCATTCCATGTGCCTGTCCGAAACTTTTTGGTCGACCCCGTAGCAAGAACTAATTGAGGTAACCCTTTGGTGCTCATTTTGCAAGTGTAATCTCCAGTTGATGGATCATCAGAACTTTTCCACGAGGTTAGAAATCGTTCAAAACCGGAGTTCAAGTCCCATCCGAGCTTCATCTTTTCTAAAACTGTGTCAGTTGGATAATCAAAACTCTGCCACAAAAACCGTTCAGAGCTCTTGCTGTCACTCTCTCTGAGAACAAGATTTCCGGTATCCAAAAGATGCGCAACAGGGATTTTCACGAAAACTCTTGATGACGAATTCGAAGACCAAATGACGTTCTTCTTTTGGTTGAGAAGAACAAGGTTTCCATCTTCCGCGATTAAGAATTCCCCAAGCGAATCAGTGAGTGGACTGTTTCTGTTTGCGACCCACACGACTACATCAGGAGTCCTTTTGTACCATATTCCGACGTACCTGTTCTCGGATTTGCCGGGAGAGAAGAAGCCTAACTCAAAGATTTGGCTGGAGGAAACTAAAGTGGTTTTGTTTCTATCTATCAGGGACTGGCTTGGAGTTATGGTGTCAAAATGAGCCGCAAATGATAATTTCATGTAGTATGGGAGAGATAGGAGCACAAAGAATATAAAATAATAATGGATTTGCGTATATTTTTTAAGGAGAAAGTCGATTTGGTGGATTTCCATTTGTAATTTTGTTGAAGGAGAAAGTGCGATAATAGAGGATTTGCATATATTTTTTAAAAATGAGATCCAACCTGTCCTGTTGAATCCTGTATCTCAAATGAGGTAGGCCCTACCATTATGGGAGATTATGAATTTTCTCTCTCCTTCTTCTTGGTTCATCTTAGTGAGTGTTTGGTTTAGTTTAAGATTTTTAAGTTTCAATAGTAATTTTTCAGAAAAGATAAAAAATTTTTTCAGACAAAAATCATGATAAAAAAAGTACAATTTAGTTTAAAATAAACTTTAAAACAAACACTCCCTTATTGAATTATTTTAAGATGTAATTAGTCCCTAAATTATTGTGTCCGTATGTTTTGGTCCCATTTTTTTTTAGCTGAAACATCAAATTTTATTGAATTTACTAAACTACCCTTCAGAAAATAATAATATTAAAAAAAAACTTAGAACTGTTTCTCTAGAGAGAGAGATTTTTTCAATTTCTGATCAATTTTTCCCTTTTTCAAGTTTTTTTTTTTTTTTTTTTGGGTTGGTTATATAAATTTTGAGGTTTACATCTGCCAAAAAATTGGGGTAAAAAATGTAGAAACATCATAGTTTAAGAAGTACTCGAGCAACTAAGTAAATATTAGTGAACTGTTCTATTAAAAATAATCTTTTTACATCGCTTTTAGAAGTTTGGAGACATTTCAAAACGTAATCAACAGTTTAGGAACCACCAAAACAATTAACTTTTTTTTTTTTTTTTTTTTATAATTGACGACCAAAAGTTTATAAATGGATACAAGATTAAGAAATCACGTGAGGCGAATTCCAGTTTTAGCTGCTCGATTCATTGAATTTGTCCAATCCATTGGACTAATTAATAGGAGGAGAATTCGGCAAATAATAGTAATAAAATTAATATTATAAGGAAAAATTGATGGAGAAGCCTTCAGTGAGAACTGTGAGAAAATGGCAAAATAAATCAAGATAAATAGACGGAAAAGTTTGATGACACGTACGTGATCATCTCTTTGAAAAGTTTGGTTGACAAAAGGGTGATCAGTCTGAACTTGAATCATACTCATGACTGACAATTCAGCTGAAAATCAACATAGCTATTCAGAACCCTTACAAAACGTCGTTTGTATTTATTTATTTTTAATATATTGTAACAGCCAAGTGATTTTTTAATATAACATTTTTCAGTGCATGCACTACTACAGAATGCGGATACCACGACGGCGATTGCACGACCGTTATTTAAAAACCGTCGTGGAATCTGAGGCAAAAACACGGAACAAAAAGCGGTCTCCGAAAACCGTCGTGGAAGTCGAGACTTCCACTACGGGTTTTTAAAACCGTCATGAAAGTATGTATTTCCACAACTTTTCTCTGAAACCGTCGTGTAAGTCTTTAATTCCACAACGGTTTAAGAGAACCGTGGAGGAAGTTTCGAGGATTACACGACGGTTAAATAAAACCGTCGTGGAATTCAAGACTTACACGACGGTTTCCATGAAACCGTCGTGGAATCATCGTCCTTTTATTCAGACGTATCAGATCGAGTAGCCCTGTTTTTCCCACATCGATACAACAGCTGCCGTGAACAAAAATCAGATCAGATCACTCCGACAACAGTTCCATACGCCGCTATTAGACGCCGCCCACCACCATCTACTGGTCGATCATCATTCTTGTAAGTCATAATGACCGAAATTAACTCATCTTTTTAATGTTTTCCTCTGTATTAATTTTTTATTTACGAACCCTGAATATTAATTTTGTTTTGTATTTTTTTGGATTGCTTTTGATACGTTAAATACTGCAAAGTGTTTAATTTGGGTTATCACCATCAATGTATTATTAGATTGGTATTTTTTGTAGTTTGGATTTTTAGTTTGGATATTTTAGTTAAATCCTACCACGATGTATAAAATTACGATGTATTTTTATTTTGGATATTTTAGTTAAATAACCCAGGCCGATTTGGTAATTGTATTTTTAGTTTTGTTATGTTTTTTGGATTTTTGTATTAAATATATCGTTTATTTAATTAATGCATGTGCCGGGAGTATTTATATATAACGTAACTAATTAAATGCAAATGATATTCATGCATGCAATTTAAACGCATGCACACCTTGACTTCGAAAACTAATTTGATTTATTGGTTTAGGATTTGCCCGCAAATCATGGATAGGAAATGGATGTGGTTTGATAGATTGAATAAAGCATATGAAGATGGTGTTGAAGAATTTTTGTCATTTGCCAAATCTCATACACAAGACGATAAGATTCGGTGTCCGTGTCAAGTTTGTGGTAATCATAGATCCCATTTCATTGATGATGTTAGAGAGCATTTGCACGCTTATGGGATTATTTGTTCTTACCAAACATGGTACTTACATGGCGAAGATTTTGTCCATATTCGATCTACATCGACTAGTACTAAAGATAAAGAGTCTATAGTCGAGGAAAACGTTGGTGATAATATGTACAATATGGTTAATGCTTTGGAAGAAAACTTTGTGCACCGTCCGGAGTTATTTGAGGAAATGATTAATGATGTCGAAACGCCCTGTATGTCGGGTGTACAAAATATACAAAATTAGGGGCATTGGTTAAATTATGGAATATGAAAGCATCCGGAGGGTGGACGAATTCTAGTTTCACGACTCTTTTAGCTTTTCTAAAAAATGTTTTACCAGAGGATAACAAAGTGCCACCTAGTATGTACGAGGCGAAGAAGACATTGAGCATGTTGGGAATGGAATACGAGAAGATACATGCTTGTCCAAATGATTGCGTGCTTTACCGAAGAGAATATGAAGAGTTAGATGAATGTCCGGTTTGTAATGAGTCAAGATAGAAGAAGGGCAAGGTGCCATCGAATGGTAGTAAAGAAGTGCCGGTGAAAGTGTTATGGTACATTCCACCAGCTCCACGTTTCCGCCGTTTATTCCATAATGCACAGCATGCTAAGAGTTTGACATAGCATCATGATAAACGTGTTCACAATGGCAAGCTTAGGCATCCGGCCGACGCACCGTAATGGAAGACCTTTGATAACAATCATCCAGATTTTAGTGCAGAACCAAGGAATTTATGTCTCGGTTTGTCGACGGATGGAATGAACCCGCATAGTAACATGAATAGTCGGCATAGTACCTGGCCAGTCATACTTGTCAACTACAATCTCCCTCCAGACGTTTGCATGAAGTGGAAGTTCTTGATGTTGACATTATTGATCTTAGGCCCTCAACAACCAGGAAATGATATTGATGTTTACTTGGCACCATTAATCGATGACCTAAAAAGGTTGTGGGATGTTGGTTTACAAGTAAGAGATTCTTACCGAGGAGATACGTTCAATCTTCGCGCAATGTTGATTTGGTCAATTAACGACTTTTCTACATTAGGCAACCTATCTGGTTATCCTGTGAAGGGTGCTATAGGATGCCCCGTTTGTATGAAGGAAACATCTTCCATCCGGTTGAAAAACGGTAGGAAAACCGTTTACCTTGGTCACAGGAGGTTCTTGCCAAAAAATCATCGATATCGCAAACAGAAGAAGGCTTTTGATGGCAATACCGAAGAAAGATCTGCTCCTCGGATTTTGTCTGGCGAGAATGTATTTGAGATGGTTAAAGATGTGAAGGTAGTTTTGGGAAAGAGGAAACGTAAGGATCAAGTTGTCGATGGACCCTGGAAGAAGAAGTCAATCTTCTATGAACTTCCATATTGGAAGTCACTTTACGTGCATCATTGCTTAAATGTTATGCATATTGAGAAAAACGTATGTGAATCGATAGTGGGCACGTTGCTTGACATTCCGAATAAGACTAAAGATGGTGAAAAGGCTAGGTTGGACCTTCAAGAGATGAAGATTAGAACGAATTTGCTTCCCGAGAAAAGGAAGAACGGTACTTACTTACCGCCAGCAAAGCACACATTAAGTAGACACAAAAAGAGAAAGCTTTGTGAGTGGCTTGCTTCCGTGAAAGTGCCAAGTGGGTACTCTTCCAACTTCAAGAGGTTGGTGTCGATGAAAGATTTGCGGCTCGTTGGAATGAAAACACCCGATTGTCATATCTTGATGCAACAATTATTACCTCTTGCTTTGCGGGTAGTTTTAACAAAAGATGTGCGATACTTAATTATGAAGTTATGCTCATTTTTCAATTTAATATGCTCGAAGGTAATTGACCCAATGATACTAGATTCGCTACAATCGGAATTGGTTATGACATTGTGCCTGCTTGAGAAGTATTTCCCACCAGCCTTTTTTGATATAATGATCCATCTATGTGTGCACTTAGTTCGGGAAGTTAAGTTATGTGGCTCGGTGTATTTGAGGTGAATGTATCCTTTTGAAAGGTACTTGAAGGTTTTGAAGGGATACGTGAAGAACCGGAATAGGCCGGAAGGTTGTATAGTAGAAAACTACATAGCCGAGGAATCAGTTAAATTTTGCTCTGAGTATTTGTCCAACGCGGACCCAATAGGGTTGTCAACAAGCGGGTTGCATACCTCGAAAGGACTATCCGTCGCCGTTCATTCATCAGTAAATCAAGATGAATGGGAAAAAGCTTGTTTGTATGTTTTGCGCAATGCCAAGGAAATGGAGCCATTCTTTCAAGTTCATATGGCGGAAGTAAGAGCTGCGAATCCAAGAAAAGGAAGAAGTGAGAAGTGGATTCAAAATGAGCAGAATCGGACATTTCGGGAGTGGATAAGAAAATATTTGCATGCGAATCGTGGCGTTTCACAAGACATAATGAAGCTATCCAGAGGTCCGTCATCGATAGTCACAAGATATGCATCGTACCTTATCAATGACAACTCCTTCTACACTCGGGACAAAGATGAGAAGTGTGATATCTGGTTTTTCATGCTACTAATTCTTTGTAAAGAATTAAATATGTGCAGTTTATGCAATTCTATGAAAAAGTTCAGTTCAAAACTTTAATGGGTGTATTATGAGTTTTTATAGCCTTATAAGACTCAAAAATGATGATTCGAAGAAGCAAACAGCCTTTTCGGACAATAAGAAGTGAAATCTGATCGTTTTGAGAAAAGTCAAAATTTTGACCAAAAAGTCAACCGTTGACCCGAAAAGTCAAAGTTTGACCAAAATGGTCAAAATTGCGACACATGAATTTTAAGATCTGCATTTTCATGAAAATTACTGCAGAAACTCATTTTCTCTGACAGATAATGAAAATGAGAAACCGAAACCACCATAGAAAAATCCGGCGTATTTTATGAAGTCATGGGGCAGAAAGGGTTTGAGAAAACAAGAAAAATATTTTTCGGCCCGATTTTCCCGACAGTAAATATAAAAGTCCAAAACTGTAAAATAATATTTACAGTATTGGAATTTAAATTTTTAAACTCAACGGTTCAAGATTTTCAGTCAAACAAGCTTAATTTGAGTTTTACACAAAGAAAGTCAACCTTATCTCTTATGGTGTGGTGGACCAATGAGCTAGTGACACATAACCCATGACAACTCACAATGAGTTGGCCTCCACCCCATTATGGCCGGCCACCCTTGCATGCCACAAGACTAAAGTTTCAAAAATTTTGGGGAGAAAAGTCTAATTTTTTGAAAGCTTGAAAGTGTCTATAAATAGAGCTCTTCCCTATTCATTTTTATTGTAAAACACAAGCAAACTCTTGCAAATTTTCTGCACACCAAGCCGTGGGAGAGAAAGAGAGAGTTCAGAAAATTTTTCCAAGTCCAACCACCAATCTCCATCTTCGGGTAGCCTAGGAACTAAGGGAGAGAAAAGAAAAATTTTCTGGCAGCCAAGAGCAGCCCTCTGGCCGTGGGTTAGTGCAGGGGAAAGGAAAGGGAGAAACCGGATTTTGAGGGGAAAAAATGAGCTAGAGAGTTCGGGTAGCTTAGCAAGCAAAAGGGAACCACTTAGATCAAATTTTGGAGCTTGAATTTTTGCTCCAAGCAGCCACGGGTTTATGGAAGAAAGAAAAGAAAAAAAAATTCCAGATTTGGGGCAAGCAGCCCTTGAGTGGCCGAGCAAGGAGAGGAGACCAATTGGAGACCAAAAATTTGATTTTTGATGCACCTAGGGGGAGCAGCCGAACCATAGGAGCCAAGTGGTGCAAGGGTGGTTATTTCGGGCAACCCTAACCCTAAGGGCCGAACTTCACACACCATTTGAGGTAAAATTTTTAAAATTTTTCTCAAGCTTTTAATTGAGTTTTTAAGCTTTGATTTAAGTGTATTTTTCAGCCAAAAAGATGTAAGGGCATAAGCCCATTGCATGAGTTTATTTTCTGCCCTATGTGCTTGGTTTGCCGTGCGTGCTTGGTTGGTGTAGTCGAGTGGTTGGTTTGATTTTGTGCTTGCATTTAAGTTCGGTTTTTGTGCTTGAAATGCTAGAATGCATGCTAGGGTTTATTTTAGGCTTTATGTCCCCATTAGGTCAGATTTAAAGTATGCATGTATGCTTTAAATTTTTATGAACCATGTGCTAGATTTTGTGTTGTATGCTTGCTAGAGGAACCGTGCAACCCTAGGCAATTAGGTTCGGATTATGGGTTGCACGAACACGTGGGATGGCTTGGTAAGCCTTTAAAGGACGCTAGACGCGCTGCATGTATGTTGACTATCTCCCGGAGTGGTCAGTCGAGCTAGAACCCTCGCCCTAGGACGTAAAAACAAATGTAAGAACCAAAACTGTCTCTCGGGTTCCAGTGGACAGTTTCGGTAAAACACAGATTACAGGCCTTTAGAGGCCGAATGGGCAAAAATGTAAAACACGAAAGTTGTAGATTAGGGTGTTTCCTAGGGGGTGTCACGGGCACTTTGCCAAAATAAGGCTCCAACGGCCTACTTTTTCAAGAAAAACTGTAGGTGGGTCAGTGAGACCCAGTTTTCATATTAAGTCTGTTTTCGATTTAAAACTGGTACTAATCGGTAAGGAATCAGAAAATGTATAAAACACGAAAGTTTTAGAACTCCTCGAGGGCTAGAACTTTCGTGAAGGAAACTTTTTCCAAATCAAAACGGATTTTTAATTGTAACCTAAAATCTAAAAACTGCGCAAGATTCAACAAAATTCTGTGCATGATTTTGTAGAACCAAACTAGGAAAAAAATTATTTTCGGACTTAACACATTATTTCAAGCACGGAAACTGTCCCAAAAGCAGTTTCTGACCTTTAACCAATTTATGAAATTATAAGCCAAGATCTACGAAATTTTTATGAAGCAAGTATTTAAGTTTAAGTTTAAAAAGCTAAGTCTTTTATGAAAAGGGTTTTTAAGTTAAAGTTTTCAAAGAAAAGGATTTTAAGCTAAGTTTTTTTCAAGAAAATCATAGAACAAAAGGTAGCCGGGATTTAACATCCGAGTTACCGGGCTTGGCCCCAAAGCCCAAAGTTGACCTGAAGAGGGTTGACTTTAGCACTCATAATGGTTGACCTTGGTTGACCTAGAAGAGAACAAGTTTTTATACAAGCCCTAGGGTAAGTTTTACCTAACCCAATATTTTTTATAAATGGGCTTAAGCTTACGGAAAGATTTTTCAACGAAACCCGCTGGGTTACAAATGGCTTCACGTTTAGGGGGACATATAGCCGAAAACCCGCATGAATGTTGGTTAGTACCAACATACGATAAAGATGGACTTGAAGTCTGACGAACGTCCTTTAATCAAGCAGGAGGAGTCCTGCAGCTGAACTCAGAAGAGGATCTGCCAAACAACTGAAGTACAGACGGTAAGTACAACACCGTCTACAGCACAAGCTAATAGGATTATACTATTAGACTCGATGATGTGCTCTGTGTTATATGCTAAGTAACATGTATGCAACATGAAAAATGCTAAGTATATGGTTATATGCTAAGACAAGATAAAAAAGAATCAAGTTAGAAAGATGACATCAGAAATGTATGTTCACACGTAAATAAGTCTAAGTAAGAAAATAAGCGCCGTGTCGTACCACCCGCGCCAGGTCGGGTTGGACTGTGTAGTGAACTGGAATTGGTTTGGCCGCCCCAGACAATCCATAGTCGCGCGCCGGATACGAACACGTAGACTAAGGGCCCATAAGATATAAGAACAAGGAAAATAATGAAGCATAAGATGACCTATGCATGCTATGTGTTATACTAAGTATGTCATGTATTATATGTTAAGTATGTTATGTCTATATGCTATGTTAAGTGTTATGCTATGTGTATGCTATGTTATCATGATTTAAATGTTATATGTTATAAGTTATATTATTATTTAATTACGGCTTAGGAGTTGTACTTACTGGGCTTTAAGCTCACCGTTTTGAGTTTGTGCTGTAGGTAAGTCGCCTGCCAGCTGATATTGATGCGGTGGGGAGTAGCGAGTTCAGCACTGTAAATAGTGGGATATGGAACCGCTACGCATTTTTGAGTGGTATATACTTATGAGAGACAAGAAACGTTTTATAAGTAATAGTTAATATGTTTATGCACAGAAACAATATTTTAAGTTTATGTACATAGTTTTTATGTACTATAAAAAATAAAAAATCCGCTGTGTTTTACAAGCTAAGTAAGTAAGTAAGTAATATGTTATGAATGTATGTTATCAAGCAAGGTAGCGGCCTACGCTAGGTGGGTCATTAAAAGAAGCATCCCGTACAGAATAGTGGTGTCACCTTTCGGGCTGAGTCTATGCATATTTCATCCGCAAAGGACAAGAATCCGGTATATAGTTCCATGAATTACTTCGGGTTCATTGAAGATATTTGGGAACTTGATTATTGCGGCTTGCGAATAGCACTCTTTAAATGTAAGTGGGCTGACAATAACTATGTTAAGGTTGATAGTGACAGCGTGACAGTGGTGGACTTTAGGCGATTGGGATACAAAAATGATCCTTTCATCATGGCGTCATAAGCGGTACAAGTATTTTATACAACGGATTCCGCAAATTTAGAGTTATCTTTAGTTGTGCCTATGAAGACAAGAATAATCCGGGATGACTAAGAAGATATTGACGATTGCACCGACATTCCATCATTTACAACGGGTTTGCCACCGATGGAGGAGATTGATGATTTTGACGATGATGTTTCACACTTACTTCGATTGGACGTCGAGTGGACACGTGTTGAGAAGCCCAAAAAAGAGCAGAAAAAAAAAACTTAACAAATTAATGAATAATGTTCTCCAGTACGTTGTAAACATTAGGATACGGTTTTTTAATTACGCATATTATATGGGAACCATTTATCCATGCAAATATGTTTGGAATCAAATAACAATCCGGAATAAATGATTGCACAACATACAGGTCTGCATACTTAAAGGGTATATGTTAACAATTTCATTTTCCTATTATCGTAAATTTTAGACGTACGATGATAGTTAATTAAAAAAGCCATCGTGGTATATAATATACCACGACGGTTTTCCTATAAGACCGTCGTGGTATATGCAGTTGTGGTAGATAACCCTAGCACAACTGTTTAGTCCGAAGAACGTCATGTAAAATCAACCATGACGGTCTATTACAAAGACCGTCGTGGTAAAATAATCTATCACGATGGTCTTTTTAGTTGACCGTCATGTTAGAGTAGTTAAATCAATCAACTATACCACGACGGTTTTTATATTTGACCGTCGTGGTATTTGTAATACCACGACGGTTCTTACATTTAACCGTCGTGGTATATTTTTTACCACGACGGTCTTTTTTGGAAACCGTCGTGGTATCATGTACTACCACGACGGTTTAAATATGAACTATCACGACGATTTTTAACCAGGACCGTTGTGGTATATTGTTTTAGCGGCAAGTTTTGAAATTTTCGTAAATTGTTAAACTTTTTGAATCCTTTTAATAAAACCTAAAAAGCGGCAAAACCCTTCCTTACCTAGTATATTGCCTCTCTAAAACCCTTAAACTCTCTGAAAAACTCTCTGAAACCCTCAAACTCCGACGACATTTTCCAGCACTCACCACGGGTTTCCTCCATTCTCCGACGCCATCCACCACCAACTACCGTGATTTCGGACTTTCCCAGTCTCTCTTGCTGACCAGAACCCACCCTTGACAAAACGGTAAGTTGTAATGCATATTCCAAAATTTTTTTTTTGTTTCTCCTTTTTCTCTCAGTCAATTTATGATAGTCATAAATTTTCAAGAAGTTTCCTTGTGTTTTCATCGATTTCTCTGCATATTTTTCCTTTGGCTATCTAGCTTAGTTGACCAGGAAATAATCGTGTAAAAACATGCAATATTGCCTTTTTTTTTTCTTCAGTTTTTGTTGTGAACTCATCACTTGTTTCACACTTCGTTTTCTTATGTAAATTAGATTTTTCTCTTGTGTTGCTTTTTTCATGTCTTTCATATTCCCCTAATAACATTATTACATATCAGTTGAAAATTTTTAATTACAATATCATATCACATTAATTAAAATATCATGTAAACTAAATATGTAATGTAATATTATAAAATAAAATAGAAGAGAACATAATAAATTGACTTGTTATATTGGTGGTTGTTATATTGGTAGTTGTTTTTACTGGTTCACTTGTTATACTAGTTCACTAAATATGTAATGTAATATTATCAAATACAATAGTCTTACTGGTTCACTTGTTATATTGGTGGTTGTTTTTACTGGTTCACTTGTTATACTGGTTCACTAAATATGTAATGTAATATTATCAAATACAATAGTCTTACTGGTTCACTTGTTATATTGGTGGTTGTTTTTATTTATTTATTTATTTTCTCTTTCTCTCTCTCTCTCTCTCTGAAAAAGGGGAATCAGGTAGTGTATATTCCATTCTCATGCCCATTTAGCTTTTTAGTAGTCCGGAGACTATTGATGAGTGGCCAAGGTCTATATCTAGTCTTACTAAGCTTTTCACTTAGGATCACTATTGCTTGTCACCTAGTTTAACGTTTTAATAACTGAAGTTAAATTATGATTCTTAATAGAGACTACATGATTCAAAACTTAGTAAAAAGAGTGAGAAGACCCAAAAAAGACATCATCACTATCTTATTTTAGGAAAAAAAATTAAATCCCTTATTTTATGGATGCATGATTTATGGAAAATTTTTTTTGGAAGTTGGATTTCTAAATTGACTAGATATTTTCAGTTATTTTGTTCTATTTTTAAGGGAAGAATATTTTTGTTTTATTATTATTTACATTTCAGTTATTGGTATGTTTTATTGTTATATATATTTAGGAGAACTTTTTTATCCGTCACTGTCAGATTGTCTAAAGAGAAAATTCTTTCTATTTCACTGTAGTTTTAGATTGATATACAATGTCAAACGATCACGAGGAGGAAGTGTCAACCCAAACTCAAATTGGAAAACCACGAAGAACCAACTCTTCAAGATTCAATGCCGACGAGGAGGGAAAACGAAGAGCAACGCTCCTTAAAAGAGTGCACATTGTTCGGACGAGGGGAGAACGAATTCAAGTTAGGTTTGACTCAAAAGGCCAACCAATAGGCAAGGAAGGTGATGAATTACAGAGTTGGATTGGAGTGCTAGCTCGGGAGCACATTCCAATTTGGATTGCTGATTTCAGAAGTGCTGATTTGGAACCGAGGAAAGAACGAGTGTGGTTGGAAGTTATAACTTCGTTCACGGTTGATGAATCGCACAAATAGCAAGTTTTGAAGTCGTGCGGAGAGTCAGCTAAATGCTTTAGATATGATCTTTACCAAGCATTTGTTAGGGATCATATTGATGAAGAAACTGTTTGGCAACGACCAGCCAAAGTGGTGAACAATTACCCAACCATCAGCCAGGACGATTGGGAAAGGTTTGTTGCCTATCGACGGACGGCAGATTTCAAGAGACTATCCCAACAAGGAAGCGAGATAAGGAAAAAAAGCAAATACGGTTCAACCACAGGCCGAGACGGCTATAGGAAACGTGATCAAGAAATCATAAGTTAATTAATGGGATACAAAAAAGATTAAAGTCTAATTAAAATTTTGTTATGGCTTGTGTTCTTTACGTTTACGGTCTTTTCAATTACTAAATTGCAGCTCGAGAAGACGGGGAAGTTTGCGGACCGAGCCGTTGTTTGGCGGGACATGCGGCTCAAGCCCGATGGAGAGTACAAGAATCCATCGATTAAAATTATCGGCGATGCAATAGTAAGTCAACATGTTTCCTATTTCAAATAAAGAGTAAGATTGTCTCCATTATATTTACAGGCTCAATAACATATTGTGTAATTGTTATAGGACGAACTAACACAACAACAGACCCAAGGAAGCTTCGAATCCGTGGGTACAGAAGACATCTTGACACGGTCTTTGGGCAATCTCGAGCATTCCGGTCGGCTTCGTGGGCAATCTAAATTTGTCAAGCAGTCGCAATACTTCAATTCCATGCACGGACCAAGGGAGAATCCTGAAGTCACGTTTATGAAGCGACAGCTGGCTGCATTGGAAAGGACGGTGCAGGAACTTTGTGAGAAGCACGGTATCGACCGTGAGACGGTGGCTGAGAAGATAGGCCAACCCACTGTTGATCAGCACAACAGTTTCAAGGCGAGTTGCACCCTCAATGAGAAGGAAGTCGACGCGTCGGATCCGCAGCCCATGCCTAATGCAAGTAAGGAATTCCAGCTTTTCCTTACTGATTTTATTAATGGTGGAGAAGTTTTGGTTGCAATAGATAGGGCATACATGGACTGTGTTCCAACCGACACAGTCCATGGGATTCCTTTGGGCGAGGGGCATGTACGAGTGACAATCAGTGTCCTAAAATTAAGACGTGCACTCCTTCCGATTCCGACGAATGAAGCCACATATATTGAAGAGGCTGTCGGGGGGTTTGTTGCTTGTGTGACGCCCCCTTACTACGTAGGGCCGTCACGCCTTACTTACTTACTTACTTACTTGAAAATTAGGGATACTTTTTTTTTTTTTTGAAATATACTTATAAAACATTTGTTTTTAGTAATACATCATTACTACTTAAGTAAACGTTACTTAAAATCCTTAGTTCCAAAAATACCATAATACATAACTTGTCTTCATCATGTATATATTTATATATACAAAACTTCTTTACTTATCAAAAGATTTGCGGAAACTATGCGTAGTGGTATCCATACCGCCTTCGTCCGCCGCCACACCGCTCCAACAATGCCCAGCATTAAGCTGCGGGTTTCTTACCTATAGTATGAAATATAACTTGATGAGCTTTCGCCCAGTAAGCACAAACATAATCACACAAAACATTAAAAAAACTTGAAAACATTCATCATCATATGCATATGCGTGAACCATTTATGTTCCATTTATGCATTTCTTTTAACATTCTTATCTTTCTTATGGGCCTCATAGTGTACGTACCCTTAACATGTAGCGAGCCGCCAGATATAGTTAGATGGGGTTGCAAGTTCCTAACTGCTCCAGGAAAATAGAAGTGATTACACCCTCTTACAACAACTAGAGGGCGAATCCATAACTTCATCATAAAAATCCTCCACCTTGGGGGAGGTTGGTACGACACTTTACTTGTGATTTCTTACCATGTTATTTATCTTTAGTGAACATACCTTATGATGTCACTATTTGATAACATACTTCTTATCTCATTCATAACATAACATGACATTCTTTTCATTCATAGCATTTGCAAACATGACATTTTTATAAACATGATATTTTACAAATATAGCACTTTTATAATTTTTTGCAGAAATAGCACTTTTTATAAACATAGCATTTTACGAAAATAGCACCTTTTATAAACATGACATTTCGCAAAAATAGCACTTTTCATAAAACATGGCATTTCATAGATATAGCACACAACATATTGCAGCATATTTGAAAACCACATACATGAACATAATTTACTAGTTTTCATACTGCAGGTGAGGTTTGTACTTACCTTAGGTCCTATGCTCTTGGTGTACATTCCTTGCGATATCTCAACAGGTTCATAATCCTGTTTCAAAGGAGGTATAAGATAAGGTTAACTTATCTTACCATAAATCACGACATATGATGTTGGTATCCTAACCAACATCTATGAGCAATCCTAGATGTGCGTGTTGTATGTCCCCTCTAATATCTCTTGTAAACCTGATTGGTTACTTCCTTCTTCTTGGGCTTATATTTTACTTTTCTTGGTTCATAATCCATTGGGTTATTATCTCTTCAATAACCCTAGGTCTTAGCCCATTTCATAAATCTTGGTATCCTTTAGGGTTATATTGGGTAACCCTAAAGTCAACTCTTGGTCAACCCAAGTCAACATGTGGTCAACTAAGGTCAACCCCCTTTTGGGTCTAACGTTGGGCTATGGGCTTAGCCCAGTAACTCGGACATAATTCTGGTTACCATTCGTAGTCGGCTTGATTACCCATTTTTATCTTAAAACTCCATTTCATTATTTTTGGAAAACATTATATAATTATCTTCCAAAAAATCTCATTAATTTGCTTGTAAAAAGCTCTTACTTCATTACTCTTGAAAATACTTGGCTAAAATCATTCTTTCTTTACTTCTTGGAAAAATGTGGAATTTCAATTCTAAACTCTTAAAAATTCCACTTCTCTTGACAAAATCTTATTTTCCCTTTTAACTTGGAAAATTTCATTTTTCTCTTTAACTTGAGAGCTTTGGGTGAATAATCCCAAAAACTCTAAAAATTCATTTTTTTAAAACGGAACTTCATAAAATCATTACGGACTGAAAATCGTCATTGGAACGGTTTTCGTAGTCAAAATAACATTTTTGAGACACTTTACATTTTCTAGAAAACGTTTTTGTAAACCATAGTGCTGGAAATTCTCGGATTCCCTAAGCACTCTTCGTAAAACCAACCCAGATTAAAAATCCATTCATTATCTGAAAAACTTGTCTTCACGAAAGTTGTAGCTATCAAAAAATGCTAAAACTTTTGTGTTTTGCACAAAACCCAGTTCTGGCTAGATCAGTACCAGTTTTCGTTTGAATGTGGCTGATCCTGAAAAACGGAGTGAAACTGGCTCCAGGAGTTAGCCACGGGTTTTCATAAAAATGAAGGCCTTTGGAGCCTTATTTTAAGATTCTGTCCGCGCTTCTCTCTAGTAAAAGTTGTTCCAAACAACTTTTGTGTTTTAACTTTTACCCCATTCGGCCTCTAAGGGCCTGATATTTTCTCTTTCCCGAAACTGGTCAGTTTCGACTCCGAAATGGCAGTTTTGGTTGTTAATCCGGTTTTACGTCCTAGTTCGCGGATTCTAACTCGATCGATCACATCGGGAGCTTAAACATACATCAAACAACGTATCTAACATCCCATGCATACATTCTTGTCCATACATCATACCCATGCAGCCCTTAAAACCGAAAATCCTAGTCTATGGGTCGCATGGTTCTAGCTCTTGGATCCATCATCACATACATCATTTTTCTTCAAGCAAATCAGCCACTGCCTTAGGGGTGATTTGTGACCAAAATTTAGGGGACTTAAATAACACATCTAGCATGCATTCTAGTCATTTTTCAAGCATAAAAATCATGCAAGAAACATCCTAAAATAAGCCAACCAAACCCTAATCCCTATCAAGCACATACACCGAAAATCTTGGCTGAAAAAGGAGATGGACTTATGTCCTTACAAATCCATTTTAAACCACCATAAACATGCTTAAATGGGACTTAATTTAAGCTTGGTTCAAGAGTTTTACCTTAACCCAAGTTAGGGTTTAAAAATCCTCAAAACTTCTTTTGGTTCCTCCTTGGTTTTGGGGGCTCATGGATTCATCATGCTAAATAGGATCCAAACACTTTTTGTTAGTTTCTTTCTTGCTCAACAAAACTGAGCTTTACAAGATGAGAAATCTAAATTTTTACTCATCTTTTTCCTTCTCTAAAGTCCACGGATTTTTGGCTCCAAGAAGTACCAAAAATCTTCTCTTGGCTCATCACACCAAAACCGAACTTCACACATGGCTCTTCCTCAAAAACTTTTCTAGATTTTCTACCTTTCTTTCACTCCTCACAACCCACGGTTTTGTGCCCCAAATGGGTCTCCATGGCTCACCAAATCTCTTCCCTTTCTCCCTTGCAAACCGAACACACACATGCACAAGCCCTCTTGATTTTTTTTTCCAGATTTTCTCTCCTCTTCCTCTCCCTCTCTCCCACGGATTTCTTCTTGCAAAACTGGCAGAAATGATGGAGGAAATGAGGGGGGGAGAGCTGCCGAAACTTGAGGGAAAAGGGATAGCTATGGTTCACTTTGCTTCTCCTTAAACCATGGCTTTATGTCATGTCTTTCTCCATCTCTTAGCTGGCCGAAACTCCAAGGGAGGGAGGGGCTTGCTTGCTGCCGAAAGTTGATGGATGGAGTGGGGGACAAGCAGCTGATTTTGTGGGGAAAAGTGAGGGAGGTTAGCTTGCTTTGTTGACCAACTTTTTTCCTTAATTTAAGGCTTTCTCACATGCCTTCTTGTCCTTGAAGTGCAGCCGGATATTGAAGGGGGAGCAGGCTGCTTTGTGTCCGGATTTTGGGGGGATTTGAATGGCTGATGGCTGGCCATGGGGAGGGCTGTTGGAGCCGAAACTTTAGGGGAAACAAAGGGGACAAGTGGCATGCAAGGGGTGCTCACTTTTTCCTCAAAAAATGGCTTTATGCCATGTCTTTCTTTTCCATCTTTTCTCATGCTTTTCTTTGTCCTTCTTTCCTTGTGACTTGCCGAATTTTTTGGAGGGGAAATGAGAGTGATGTTGCCGAACTTTAATGGAGTGGGAAGAGCTCCATTTCTTTACTTTAACTAGCTCACATGCTACTTTGGTTTAGTTGGAATTGGACTACCATTTAGTTACCAAAACTAAGCCATTTCCTTTCCATTTCTTCTAGTTGTTGGCCGGCCATTAAGGGGGAGAAGTGGGGGCTGTTGATGGCTGAAAAGTAGGAGAGCCAAGTGGCATCCTTTGGGTGGTGGAGAGGGCTCCACACTTTACCAACTTAGTTCACACTTATTCCCTTAAAATAAGGGTCTTGTTTGCCATTTTTCTCCTTCAAAATTAATTCATTTCCTTTCCTTTGTGTCACACAGATATATAAAAATATTGTGCTCCATAATTTTGATCCAAAAATTCTCCCATGTAAATTTTGGACCGAAAACTCTCTTTCTCCAATTTTTCGGAGACCTTTTTGCCCTTAATTCTTTTTCGGTGTGCTTGATTTTTCTATGATGGATTTATGGCTTATAAAACTTCATTTTCGGAGATTCTTTCCATATTCTTTCCTCATACTTATAAAGTCGACGTTGTGACCCGTCATGGTCAAACTTTGACTTTTTGGTCAAAGTTGACTTTTTGGTCAAACATTTGATTTTTGTAAAATTTCATCCTTTTTCGTTCTTTTTCCTTTAAAAACCTCATTCTTGACTCGTAAAACATCAATTGAGTCTCAAAATCATTAAATGAGGACTCGAACATCGTTTAAATAAAATTATGAATTTCTCATTATTATTCATAATTTTTCATATAACACTTCATAAATACATAAATTAGACTCTAATTCCTTATGAATAAGGAGATTACAAGTCTACAAAATTTCGGGTCTTACAGCTTGGCCCCGAAAATTAGTCGTACTTCAGAGCAGTTTAAGCCAGGCCAGTCGAGGTCCCAGTCAAGTTCCCGACCCAGAAGCACAGGGAAGGAAACGAATGAAAAAGAGAGCCGGGAGGAAGAAACTACAGTCACAACCGGAAGTACAACAGCAAACGGCAGAAGACGTACCTACATTGGACATCAATGAAATTCCCCCTGAACTGAGACCACTGGCTTATTACGCACAAAGTTCCTTGGTTGACGGTGACCAAATTCCGTGCCCACCACAACATTCCGATGATATGCCCATATATATTGGGTATGAAGATGTATGCCATTTCTTATCCTTTAAAGAAATCAGTGCAAGCAGTATAATGGTTTACATGAGGTAATTGTTTTTTCCTTAAACAATACTTAATTATTGTTCCAATTAGCTTAAAAGATAGATATATATGTTGATTTTGCAAGCGTAATAAGTTTGACTTAATATTTTGCAGCTACTTATCGGATTGTTGTGCAAGAGCTAGATTGGATCGACGAATCGAGTTTATTTCTCCATTCCTTGTCTCGCCAGTTCAACAGAATGTAGATCGCACAGCCTACATTCGAGAAAGAGCCGATAATATCATCCGGATCATAAGGGACGTACCAAGGGGACAGCTTGTTCTCATGCCATATAACAGCGACCAACATTGGGTATTGGCTGTTATTAATCCATGGGATGACTCCGTCCTCTATTTTAATCCTCTTGGAAACGATCCGGGTGAAGATTTTCAACAGCTAATTACGTTATAAGTATAACTTTGATGTTTTAGTTCCATGATTTGACATTCCATAATTGTTGTTCCTTCTGTATTGATATTTGTTAAATTGTTAGGGCACTAAACGATTGGAAATTGCTGGTAGGACAAGGAATAACAAGGCGACGCAACTGCAAGACGTTGACTCAGACTGCTCGATGCCCGATACAGTAAGGACATGTGCAGTGTGGCTATTTTGTCTTAGGGTTCATGCGAGAAATAACGCTGAACGTCGATGGACTTGCCTCGCTGCAAAACAAGACTTCTTATACTGAAGATGAATTGAATTCGGTTGGGCAAGAGTGGACTACATATGTCATGAGCCAAATACAGTATTGACAAAAACATATTGAGAACAATTTTGTATAGCACGATTTAGTTAAAATATTTGTATAGCATTATTTTATTCTTTGTAACGTAATTTTTTCATGTCATGAATGAATGAACATGAATGAATGAACTGGTGTTCAATTGAACAAATAAATATTTTTTTTTTGTATAAGTTAAAACCTATCACGACGGTTTTATAAAAAAACGGTTGTGGAAATAAGTCTACCACGACGGTTCATTACTAGAACCGTCGTCGTATGTCAAAAACCACGACGATTTGTCGTTTGGCATGATCCACCGTCGTGTAAGTGAAATACCACGACGGTGAATTATAGAAATAGTCGTGGTAGATCAGAAACACCATGACGGTAATAGGATTACTGTACTAAACCGTCGTGGTAAGGCAAAATACCACGACAGTGAATTTTGGGAAACGTCGTGGTAATGTTCACTAACACGACGGTGGTCTACAAAACCCGTGGTGGTAAGGCTTATACCACAACGCTCTCTTATTGTATTTATCCACTTACCACGACGGTTTCTAGTTTCAACCGTCGTGGTAGGTGTCATTAAATAACAAATTTTTATCTTATTTTTGCATATTACACAACGGGTAAATAACCGTCGTGGAATCTGAAAAGATTCCACGACTCTGGATTCCACGACTGTTAGGGAACCGTCGTGGTATCCACATTCTGTAATAATGATGTGTCATTTACAACAATATCTAAATGGTAACATGTAACAAGATTCTAATAAAATTTGTCCAATATCTAAATTCATCCCAATTCGCACTTTCTTGCTCTCGAAGTGAAAAATTTCCGGAGTCCAAAAGTAGAGCAACTGGACTATTTGCGACGTTTCTATATACATTTGAGGACCAAACAATGCTCCTTGTGCTGCTAAGAAGAACAAGGTTTCCATCCCAGACAGTCAATTCACTGTTTGAGTTGGTGAGCGGGTTATTTCGGGTTTCCTTTTGTACCATATTCCTAAGTACTGGTCATTCGATTTTCCACGAGAGAAGAAGCCTAACTTAAAGGCTTGGCCAGGGGAAATTAAGGTGGTTTTGTTACCATAATCTTTGACTGATTGAATTGGAGTTATGGTCTCAATATGAGCAGCCCAGCAGAGTTACAAAAATTGTACAAAGTACTATTTGCTGATCAACACAACACGAGTTTCCTAAAAAGAAAAAAAAACACTAAAAAACTATTTTTCACATATCGCATAGTCAAATTTTAAAAAATTTCAAATGAAAAAAGATGTTTTGTATTTTTGCTCATTCATTTTATTATTTTGGAGATGTCAATCATGCTGTGTCATGTTAGTCTAGCCCATAATCTGCTAAAAATTCATGTGTGTTTCACGTTGTGTTGGGTCTAGTCCGTCAATGTTTTGTGTTGTTCATATCAATTTAAGATTAAATCCTTAGGCGCAATAAGGCCTATTGGCAAAGGCAAATCTCATTCTCTTGTCGTGCTCAATAACAGGTTGTGTCATGTGAAGTTTACGAGCTTAAAACTATGAGCCTAGCACGATCTATACACTTCAGTCATGCTCAGCCTGACCCAATGTCATTGTGTGCCATGTCGTGTCTGTCTCAAAATTTTCATTGTCGTGCCATCGTGCTTGTATTTAATCATTGTTTGGATTTGTGTATATGTTTATTTGTATTTATGTACTTTGTATTAATTAGATTTTGTACAAGTTAAATTGATGATTGGTAAATGTGTTGTTTTAAAAAGCTGTCACCCGTATTCTGGTTTGTTTGCTTTTTTTTTTTTTTTTTTTTTTTCCTTTTCTTCTTCTTTTTTTTTTTTTTTTTGTGGGGAAACTTGTATTGTGTTGATTAGCAAAGACGTAGCTTTTACGGTTTTGTATTTTCATTTTTTTTGATTTTTTTTTTTTGTCATTTTCAAATTTTTGTGGCATTTGACTACGGTCATTTAGGTAAACCGTTGTTAAAAAATAGAATATTGTAATTGAAATTGTCACTTCAAGAATAGTGAGTCTAACCATACTTTTAAATGATCGTCATTTGTCAGATGTGTCTGAAAATTCCACAGCCCTTCCTTGTTCCTTTTCTTTTGACCACAAATCTCGTAAATCAAAATGGGTAGGCTTCTAAGAGTGACGTTCTACAGGAGAAAAGTCTAACAAACTTGTGTTATTTCTCATATTCACAATGCGAGGCTATTCATTGACAAAGTGAAAAGGAATTGTTAGTGGATTTATTTATTTATGTATTTATTTATTCTTTCGGAAGAATAAAAGCATCTGGTGGTACATATGGTAATAACACCTATATGGTTTTGAACTCTCTCTTTAATTTCATATGATGTGGATGTTATATCAAACACTTAGCTTATGTTTGGTTCTCAAGTCCAAATCTAAGTTTTTGTATTTTGTAAAATATCAACAAAAATTATAACTTATTTTTGAAAAATCATCTGACTTTAATATAAAATTTTCATTTCAAATATGTGTTCCAAACGTAAGCATAATTAACTGTATGTTTAATATTGATTCTATTAGACATGCGTATTGACATTAGAGTCGACCATTTTTCATTCTTGAAAAAAAAAAAACGTAGTTGGATATTTTTCCAAACTAATTTCTTGTCCACGAAAAGAAACATGTATTTCATGAGCGTCGCGGCGCTCTGGGCTCAGATTTTTAGCCCAGAAGAGCCCCCAGGGCACCATGCTGCCCTTATGTTGGCGCCTGAGGCTAGTCCAAGCCTCTAATTAGCAGCGTTCGCACTCATCTATTTATGCCTTAGCGTATTTTACACCAAATCAATTATACATGGGCAATCTATCATCCAATAATCAATATAAAACTAATTAAGTAAAACTTTATAATTCTTACTTTACTTATCTTTCACCTAAAACATGAATTCTTAAGCATATTGAAGCCCTTGTCGCTGTCACCTAACTTAACAACATGTTAGCAATATCAATGTATACTAGGTCCTGTGATCACTTAGGAAATCTATACTTATTAACTTATTAAATGAATACTTGAGTGTTATCCATTCCAAAGCGATTTGAAATTACATAGCCTACTATTTTCCTTGTATGGACGAATAACTGTTACAATCACCTCTCATTTAAAAGACCAACGTCCTTGTTGGCCATACTTCCGATTGAGTATAAGCTCTTATTCTATTTGTAATGACCAATGCTTTCCTTTGTTATGATATTTTCCATTTCGGGCCTCGGCCTGCACGGTTTTGCTATTAAACTTTACCCTATAAAGGCCTCATACAGTTAAGAGGTGGTCTCTTTACTTATAAATAATCACATATATCCATTCTCAAGAGATGTGAAACTACATAATTTATTCTATTAATAATATTTATGTACAGTGTTCCATCCATGTTTCACACAACGAACAATCCTCATAGGGCGGTAGATCCTCTAAGGCTTCTCAACGCAAAACCTTCCATGCTATTCTCTTCAACTTAGAAAAAACGGTTTGTGGGCACCAGCCAATTCTCGCTTTATCAGTTTTCTCCATCCAATCCTTAATAGTTGAGGGTTCTTTTGTCTAAAAGGGAGAGACGGAATCCTAGGTGGACGTAAAAAATAATATGTACTAGAAGACACTTACTTGGGTCTTTTTATAAAACCCGTCTAGGGGAGGAGTAGACGCACGCACATCCCCATGTGCGTGTGACATGCGGCACAGGCATGTGCCACGTGTCATTCTGCTACTACATCTATCAGTGCAGTTTACTCCAATTAATTTTCACCATGTATACTACCATTAATTAAAAACTTACATGGTGTTTGGCATCTCCGTTCCAACCACTCAACTCAAACTTTTTTTTGTCTTTTTTTCAAAAAGTTTTTTTCTTTTTCTAAAAAGTTTTTTGTCTTTTCTGAAAATTCAAAAAAATTTACTATTAAAACTTAAAAATCTCAATTCAAACTACTCCATCAAACACCCTATTATTATTAAATCATCCCCGTAATTAATCTTCATCAACCCGATAAAAATCAATTACTACACAACACCTGTTTTATCCTATAAAATAAAATTTTTCCCCACAAAAATTCAATGTCATATGGTAATTGTCATCCAGACGTCCCGGACTTTTTCTAAGGCGATTTTCAACAATACAAAATTATCCCGTCGATGACTATATTTACGGCAACGATTCCAAGATGTTACGACGAACTAATTAGCTGAGAATATTTTTATGTCTTAGCACTAAAAATGTAGAGCTTGCATGGGTCCAGGTGGGCCTTTGTACTCAAAACTCTATTTGTCGGTTATTAATTAATTAAATTATTTAATTAATGAATTGTCGTTGTTCATTTTTGTTTTATTCACTGGTTGATTAACAAATATTTTGTACTTTTATTTTCAAGATTATAGCTATTTGTATATTGTAATGATTACTTTAAAAAATAACATCAATCAATAATAATCAAACATTAAAATTGACATTTGTTACATTTTATTGTAAATTTTCTACAAATTTTAACATATGACAAATTTAATGTCAAAAATAACAATCTATTAAAGAGTTTTTTTAATCTAAATATCAAAATTTATCATTGATATAATAATTTAATATTATATTAGTGATACTTTTATACTACAACAATACTCGTTAGGGGTGCTTTTCGTAATTTTCGTTACACAAATTTTTTTCTATATGCCAAACTTTTGCATCGTGGACCCCATAATCAACATTTTCATAGCCGTTTTTCTTAGAACCGTAGTTTACACTGAACATTGACCAAATGACCTGTCACAAGTCAAAAGACAAGGATATGGTGGAATAGTCAACTAGACAAACTTGTGGAACGGTATGAAGTTATGAACGGTCAAAACGAAAGCAGGAAGAAAAGGAACGAAACTGTATTCGGAAATGTATTAGAGGTGTCCTAAGTTGACCGTCACATCTAAAATCTGGAATTTTTGTTTTTTTTTTTTTGTAAATTGCTTATTTAGTCCCTTAACTTCTAATCTGGTATGATTTAAGTCTATTAACTTTTTTCATACCTGAAATACCGCTAAACTTTTAAAATATTACTACAACAGTCCTTTCCGTCCATTTTTTAACGATATATGTTAATAATTTAATCAAAAAGTGATGCTAACTATTGATTCCGTAAAAAAATTAACAAAAAAAATTACTGTAATAACATTTTTAATAATTTATAATCATTTTAGCTACGAAAAAAAGAACAAAGAATTCACCTAAACTATTAAAATGTTGTTACAATAGTCATTTATGTTAATTTTTAAACGGAACCCATTAGTAATTTGATCAAAAAGTAACTCTAACTAACGAATTCAGTCCAAAAATTAATGTTAAGGACTATTATAGCAACATTTTATTAGTTTAATGGCATTCCAGCTACGAAAAAAAGTCCAGGGATCAAAGTTGCACAAAGTTAAAAGTTCAGGAACTAACTTAATAATTTACCCTTTTCATTTCTACTTTTTATGTTGTCCCACTTTCCATCCTTGTTTCCTATAAAATAAATTCCGTGTAACAATCCGACTTATGCGGCCATTACTTAACTTACTTAAACTACTTAATTTACTTACTTATCTTAGCGGTCTTGTTCATTTAATTGGTGGGTATGGTTTAACTTTGAAAATCAGGAGGTAGACTAAATGAAGTACACTTAGCTACTTATCTTCAATTTTTGTTCTTTAGAAATTTTATTGTTTTCTTCGAATCCACTAATCCTTTTTACTTTGGCAACGAATCTACTAGCCTTGCAGTGTGAATCTGAGAAATTTGGTTTTGCAATCTTGATAAAAATAACAAAAGTTTGTAGGACTTTTCTTCTGTAGAAAAATGGCACTTGTAGCAGCCTACCTACTTTTATTCACGACATTTGCAGTCAATAAAACTAGATTCGATGTCGATTGTTAGTGTCATTATAAGTCTAAGTCGTAAGCTTATGACAAATGACGATGGTTTATAACCATCATGAAATGTATACTATTCTTGAAGTGTCAATTTTAATAAAAATCCTCTACTTTTTAACAACAATTTACCTAAAATGACCGCAGTCAAATGCAAATAAAATTTCAAGAAAAAAATAATACCCTAAAAGGTACGTCTTTGCATAAGCAAATATTATTCATTGATTAAAAATACAAAATTAAACTACCGTACATATTTAATCAACACATTACGATTGACCCCTCGTCATAATCATCACCAATTTAACTAGTGCAAAATATAATTAATACGAAATACTTAAATACAAAGAAAAACTCCTATACGAATCCAAACAAATTAAATGATTAATACAAGCATGATGACATGGCAAAATATTATATATTAGGTGGACTAAGCAGGGCATGAGGCATCAAATCGTGTTGGGCTCATTGTTTCTAAGCATGCATGTAGACTTGACACGACACAAAACGATGTTAAGCATGAACATCATGAGCACATAGAGCACGATGATCCTATATGATGGTTTTCATTTGGATTCAATTTGTCTAGTCTTTCTCTTTCTTTTGGAGGGGTTGTAATAATCAAGTTTACAAATTTAAGAAGCATCAAGGTTTTTTTGCTTAATAATGGTTTGTTGGGCTGCCCAATAATCTTATTAGGCTAAGCATAATAAAAGCACGAGTATGCATGAGCATGAGAATGAGATTGTCTTGGTTGATGGGGCCGTGCTGGGCCCAAGGATTTAATTTTCAACTAGTACGAGCACATCACAAAACTTTGACAGGCTAGACCCAAGATGACATGAAGTATGCACAAGCCTGATCGATTTTGGGCCGGACCGACATAACACAACACGATTAGCATCTCTAAATTTATAAAAAAAGAATGAGTGAACATATAGTGTGATCGACTTTTTCCATTTGAAATTTCTTAAAATTTGACTACGGTATGTGAATGTTGATAGTTGACAACTTTTTTTGAAAAACACTCATCCATCTGTACGTTAATACCGTTGTCAAATGTTAGCATTACAAAACAGTTTTTGAAAATGAAAAAAACAAAAAACAAAAAAACAAAAACAAAAACAAAACCTTTTACGCGCAGCAATTCAGAAAATACCCGTGCCGCGCCCTTTTTCAACCACGTTCAAAGGTTGAATAGTCATCGTTAAATCCTGTATTTGTTGTAGTGAACAATCAAATCAGGATTTCTTTTATTATATTTTATTTTTGTTTGCTTAGATATATTTTATACATAAAATATATATATATATATATATATAAATGCAAGAATCATCATTTACCAAAAAGCCGAATAACGTTCCAATTAAATAAATTAGTACCCAAGTAAACTGTCAATGTTTTCTTCAAAAAAAATTTTTTTTTTGGTTTTGTTTTTGGTTTTGTTTTACTTATTTATTTATTTATTTATTATTATTATTATTATTTTGTTTTTCTTTGAAGTCTTGATAAAAAGATAAAATGATCGTTGAATGCTCTTGCATAATTGACTAGTATGAGTTTTTACTGCTATTGTTTAATTTATATTTTTATTTATGTTGATTTTTTTGTTGTGAGTCATCGACAAGCACAAGTATATCTAATTTAGAGAACCAAATACTAAAATAAAGTTGTATTCCTATTAATTATATATATATATATATATATATATAAAGTTGGAATCCTATTAATGGAAGACCTTCATTTGTTAGCCTTTTTGTTCGCTTCCGTTCTTTCATTTCTACAACTTTCGCAACTCTCTTGGCCTGTTCATATTGAGACCATAACTCCAATCCAATCTCTCACAGAATATGCGAACAAAACTACCTTAATTTCCCCTACCTTAATTTAATAAGCTAACTACTATGTGGCAAAGCTTTGATTATCCTTCCGACACGCTCTTATTCGGGGATGAAGCTTGGATGGGACTTGAACACTGGCTTCGAGCGATACTTAGTGTCATGGAAAAGCGCCGATGATCCGTTGGTTGGCTTGAAAGCTCGATTTCTAAAGGTTTACAAGATTTTAGACGCTTTCAATGAGAATGAGCAATACATGATGTTCGAGAATACAGATCCGTACTCCGCCATTTCGTTTATAAAATTGAGTCCTTCGGGTTTTGGGGTGCATCTTGTTCTTCAGAATAGTAGCACCGATTGGGCTACCATGTACACATTGCTGCCCGATCCACTGTGCGAGAGTTATAGCTACTGTGGGGCTAATGCGATTTTTACAATTACAGGGAATCTGATATGCGAATGTTTGAGGGGCTTTACACCGAGATCCCAAGAGGAATGGAGCGTGATAACATGGTCTAAGGGATGCGTGAGATAGACGCCATTGGCTTGCGCAAAAGGAGAAGAGTTTGTGAAGGTTGCGGCGGTAAAATTGCCAGACATGTTGCAGGTTTGGTCAGACAAAAGTATGAGCCTTAAAGAGTGCGAGGAAGCGTGCTTGACGAACTGTTATTGTAAAGCTTATGCTAATTCTGACGTCACAAAAGGCGGAAGCAGTTGCTTGATCTGGTTTGTGGACTTGATTAATATCCGAGATATGCCGGTGAAAGGCAGTGAACAGATCTCTATACACGACTCTCTGTGTCGGAAACAAATAAGTCTTTGACCCACTTCCTTGCAGCATATTGTTTGAAATATTGTTGATAATTCCTCAATCTGTGATGCAAATAAGAGGAAAAAACATAAGATCCTCTTCTCGGCTTCGTTGACCTCTGGCTCGTGTCTCTTTGGTGTTGCACTCTGGTGCATAACTTGGAAGCTAAGAAATGGGGGAAAAGCTGGTACGCAAATGTTTCCGTCGCCACGGTTTCTTATTCTATTTATGAAAATCGGATACAGTGAATTCTATGGATTTAAAATGCTGATTTTAATAGATAAAATCATGGATGAAGATCTAGATTTGCCAACAATTGATTTGGTTACAATTTTTGCTACTACCTACAACTTCTCCCCGACAAATATGATCGGAGCCGGTGGATTTCGTCTTGTTTATAAGGTAATATTTTTCTTTCAAAAGAATTTACTCGTGATCGTGAAGTACATATTTTTATGACAAAAAGCAGGGGAAGCTTTGTACAGGATAAGAAATCATAGTGAAGAGACTATCAAATAAATCCAGACAGGGTCTTGAAGAGTTTAAAAATGAGGTTGAATTAATCACAAAGCTTCAACATAGGAATCTCATTAGTCTTCTCAGTTGTTGTATTCAAAACGAAGAGAGGATATTGTAACGATCCGTCTAGCGTAGGTCGCTACCGTACTTACTTACTTACGTACTTAACGTAACTTACATACTTGATTACTTAATGTAAATAGCGGAAAAAAATTTATTTTTTATACGGCGCGAACTCACATGATTACGTGCTTACTTATAAACATTTATTACGTAAGAACGTTTGAACATAAAATAAACAAAATGCTTAGCGGCTACTATTCCCACATTTCACAGCTAACAGTGCTACGCTCCACCATCTTGCATCAGAGATTGCCGGTAGGTTGCTTACCTACAGCATAGACGTAAGACATGAGTTTTCGCTCAGCAAGTACAACTTTAACATCCGCGACACAAAACAAAACATAATATAACATAACCATAATCATGCATGAACCGTTTATACTTCGTTATGCTTTCTTATTCTTTCATAACTTAACATACTTTGGGCCCCTTAACATAAGTGTCCATATCGGGCGCACAGCTACGGAGTGGTTGGGGCGGCCAGCCTAGTCCAACTCAAACCGTAGACCTAACCCGACCTAACGCGGGTCGGTACGACATAGGAAAGCTTGCTTGCCATCATACTTAATTTTCATCATCTCATACTTTGATCTTATTCTTATCATAAGAATTGGTAAACATGCTTTATGATGTCACACATAGATAAATCATAATTATATCATAACAATTTCATAAACTTAACACATCATACCTCATATCATAGCATCACAAAAACTTTAACATATCATACATCATATCATATCATGGCATACAACACATCAGGCAAGTAACACAACAAAAGCCTATGCTGTAGGCGGAGTTATACTTATCTCAGATGCTATGTCCTATACTGTATTGTTCTGAATCAGGCTGCAACAGCATGCTACCTCCT
Organism: Ficus microcarpa; assembly: GCA_025413485.1. Classification (NCBI taxonomy): domain Eukaryota; kingdom Viridiplantae; phylum Streptophyta; class Magnoliopsida; order Rosales; family Moraceae; genus Ficus; species Ficus microcarpa. Next base: position 4,423,234 of record CM046381.1, read on the forward strand.
GCTATTATAAAAGGACATAGGTAAGGATTCTATAAATCATAACCATAAAACGTTGGTAACCTAACCAACATTCATACGTGACCTTAGTTATATGTCCCCCATAAATCTCTTTGATAACTTACTTGGTTACTTCAAGTAACCCTAGGGTTCATAATCTACCATACTAAGATCATAACTTATTAGGTTACTTAGAGTAACCTTGGGTACTAAGCCCAAGCATACGTAAATAGTGTTAGGTTACTATCCTAACCTTAGGCCTAAACCTTATCATATTCAATCCATTATCCATTGGTTTACTAGGAGTAATCCTAGGTTTTTAGGCCAATTAACAAACTTAGTATCTTGTTAGGCTATATTGGGTAACCCTTGGTGTGAACCTAAGTCAACTTAGGTAAACTTGGGTCAACTCTTAATGGGTTGTTAAAGCCCAAACTCCTAAGTTATATCTTATTGGTTACTATAGGTAACCTTGGACTTTAGGCCCAATCCAATAACTTGGGTATCATTCCCGGTTACCGTTGGTCATCATCTTATTACCAAATTTTAAGACAACTTGTGGTCCAAAATTTACTTTCCTTTACTTTGGAAAAACTTTGCACTTTATGTTCATTTTATACAAAAATTCTTGTTCAACTTATGAAAAATTACAATTCTTTGAGTAGGGTTTGTAAAAATTACTAAGTGTTGGAAACTACCTTTGGAACAGTTTCCCACAGCCAATTTATCAGTGTGTGTGTAGGAATGTCCTTTTCCTGCACTGTCTTAGAAAATCCTGTGCAGGAATTTCCTGTTTCCTGCACAGTTTTTGGAATCCAAATTTATTTAAAAATCTGGACCGAATCCGAAAAATTTTTCTTCATGAGAGTTTTTAATCTCAAAAAGCCCTACAACTTTTGTGTTTTACTCAAGACCCAGTTGGGTCTCTAACCTACTCATTTCCCCTGTTGAACCTACCTGACCGTGCATGAAATATGGGCATGGCTAGGTTCGGATTTTTGTAAAAACTAAGGCCATTGGAGCCTTATTTTTGAAAACTGTCTATGCTGCGCCCTAGGAAAATCCTTTCTCTACAACTTTCATGTTTTAAGTTTTTTCAAATTCAGCCTCTAAGGGCCTCAAATTCCAGCTTTCCAGAAAACTGGTCAGTTTTACCCGAACTGGCAGTTTTCTTGCTTAAGTCCATTTTACGTCCTATTATGTACATACTAACTCAACCGGTCACACCGGGAACCTAAAATAGTCATGCAGCATTTCTAACGTAAGATCTCATCATCACATAACCATACAACATTCTTAAACATATTGGGGACATACAACCATATCATAAAGTATGCATACAAACCCTAGAATCATGCAATCATAAGCATATAATCATGCATAGAACATAAATAAAAACCACCCATAAACCTAATCAAGCATAAAGCCTAAAATCTAAACTAGGGCAATAGGAAATAGAATGAGCTTATGCTTTGTAATAACCTGAAATTTTTACGGACTCATGATTTTCTTGTATTTAAAGAAATTAAAGTCTGTATTCTGTGTTTATGTGATATTTCATGTAAATTATGAATATCAACGTGAAATTCATGATTTTATCAGTAAATGTTTGAGTTCTCATTTAATTAGTTATAAGATTCAATAAGTAGTTACTTAGTCATGCATAGGGCTTTTTGTGAAAAAGGCATAACAAAAATTCATGATGTTATGTTGGTCAAAGTTTGACCGAAAAAGTCAAAGTTTGACCAGAAAAGTCAAAAGTTGACCCGAAAGGTCAAATGTATGACGGTACTGTAATATGATAAGCAGTATGGAAAATATACTGTGAAAAACTGTCATTACAGACAAGATAGCATGAATTGGATATAAAACCACCATAGAAAAATCAAGCACACCAAGAAGGATATTAAGGGCAAAAAGGTTTCAAGAAATAAGAAAAAATTTTATACAATCCGATTTTATACAGATGAATTTTGGACTGCAGTCAGTGCAACAATACTGTATTATAAGTGAAAACAGTATTGGAAATATCTGTGTTAGCATGAAAGGAACTACATATTAAGGAAAAAGCCAAACAAGGCCTAAAAGGTCGACACCTCATCAAGGATAATTATATAATTTTTGGAATTAAAGAAAAGGTGGAAAGAAATCAAAAACTTATCCACCAAGCACCCAAGGATGGCCGGCCACATGTAGGGGTGAAATTGCAAATATTTTATCCTTAGGGGCTAAAATGTAATTTTAGAAAAAATAAGTGATGTAAGCAAAGTGATGTCATCAAGATGACGTCATCATGATGCAAGAACTTGCCCTACAAGGCAAACCAATGGCCGGCTACATGTTGGACTAAATTGCAAATATTTTGTCCTTAAGGGCTAAAATGCAAATTTTGGAAAAATGTGATGTAAGCATGATGAGGTAAGCATGATGATGCAAGCATTTGCTTGGAGAGCAAGCACATGGCCGGCCAACATGCCACTTGGAGGGCATCTAAGCAAATATTTTTGCTTTATGGACCAAATTGCAAATATTTTGTCCTTAAAGGCTAAAATGCAAATTTTGGAAAAATGTGATGTAAGCATGATGAGGTAAGCATGATGATGCAAGCATTTGCTTGGAGAGCAAGCACATGGCCGGCCAACATGCCACTTGGAGGGCATCTAAGCAAATATTTTTGCTTTAGGGACCAAAATGTAATTTTTGAAAATAAAAATAAATCTAAAAATTAATTATTTTTCACCTATAAATAGGTGAAGGGGGCAGCTGATTTTGTTCACAAAAAATAAGGAAATACCCCAAAGCTATGGTCAAAAAATTCTCACATCCTCCCCCCTAAAATCCGAAGCCAAAAAAGGAAGAGAAAAGAAAAAGAAAAAAAAAAGTGAAGTGAGAAAGCTTGGTGGTGGTCTTGGTAGGGAGCTCAAGTTGAACAGCCAAAAATTTTGGAACCCCATTTGAAGGGGAAGGCCGGTTATGGAGGGTGGCAAGGAAAAAGGGAAAAGTTAGAACCAATCTAGCCAAATCCTTGAATGACTAAGGTAAACCCTCTAAACCTCTAAGTTTTTTATTAAGTTTGGAGCAAGATGTTTATGTGTATGTTTTTCATTTGTGTATGGCCGAAAATGTTGAAGACTTGGATATGCCTTTTTATTTCAAGTATAGTATGTATGCATGGCAAGCTTTCTATGTGAATTAATCTATGTACATATATATGTATATATATTTAAATTATTCTCAGATTTCTAAGTAAGTTTTAAGTTTAAATTACTAAAATCAAGATGCAAGTTTAAGTAAGTAAGGTGACGGCCCTACATAGGTCGGGGCGTTCACAAATTATGTGAATGGTGTTGTATGAGCATGCTAGGTTGATAGAATGAATGGTATGGTTTGATTCAATCTAAAACCCATGCAAACCCTAGACGATGCAATTTCGTTAACGGTTTGCATGGATATGATCGGGTCACATGAATGTTGAATTGGGGTATTAGAAAACGCTGCATGTCTGCTTTCTAGGCTTCCGCGTGTTCTGTGTTAGATTACGTGAAATAGGACGTAAAATGAATTTAAGAACGAAAACTGCCAGTTCGGGTACAAACTGGCCAGTTTTCTGGAAAGTGAAATTTGAGGCCTTTAGAGGCCGAATTGGGAAAAACGTAAAATATAAAAGTTGTAGAGAAGGGTTTTTCCTAGGGGGCTACATGGACTGTTTTCCAAAATAAGACTCCAACGGCCTCGGTTTTTACAAAAATTTGAGCCTAACCGTGCCCAGACTTCATGCACGACCAGGTGGGTTTAACAGGGAATAAAGGCACATTAGAGTCCGAACTGGATTTTCTGCAAAATATAAAAGTTGTAGGATTTTTCGAGAACTTAAACTTTCGTGAAGACAACTTTTTCTAATTCAATCCAGATTTTTAAATATAAATGGATTTCTAAAAACTGTATAGGAAACAGGAAATTCCTGCACAGGATTTTCTAAAATAATGCAGAAAAAGAGTATTTTTAATGATTTGACTGTGAAAACTGTTCCAATGGTAGTTTTCAGCCCTTAATAATTTTTATAAAACCCCATTCTAAGAACCATGAATTTTTATAAGTTAATTGAATGATTTTTTAATTTAATTTACCAAATTTTCCAAGATAATGGAAATTGGATTTTTAAAACCAAAGTTTAGTAACAAGATGATAACGGATGGTAACCGGGAAGGATACCCGAGTTACTAGGCTTGGCCCAAAGCCCAAGTTTGACCCATAGAATATTGACTTTAGTTGACCAAGTTTGACCCATAAGATGTTGACTTTGGTTGACCTAGTTTGACCACCTCAAGAGTTACCCAATATAACCCTATAGGATACCAAGATTGATAATGGGCTAAGATTTAGGGTTACTTATTGTAACAAAGTAAGATATATTGTGTCTAGAGGACATATAATTAAGGCTATGTATGAATATTGGTTAGATCGCCAACATTTTACGATTATAAATCCTTACCTATGTCCTTCATTATAGCAGGAGGTAACCTGCTGTTGCATCCTGATGTGGAGCAGCATATTACTGGACATAGTAGACGAGGTAAGTACAACTCTGCCTACAGCATAGGCTTTAGTTGTGATACTTGCCTAAGTATGTTCGATGTATGCTATGAAGTATATTCAATGTATGCTATGAAGTGTAATATTCGAATTTTTCCATGTACATATTTTTCCTTTTAAGGAATTATTTTCACTTTATGAAAATTTTCGTGAAAAAGTTCGGTTTATGGCTTTTGAAAAGATTTGTGAGTTTAATAGGTCAAGAAGACTCAAAATGAATTTCTAAGCTCGGAAATGGACTTTTCAAGTCAAAAGGATCGAAACTGTGCAAAATTTTACGAAAGTCAACTTTGACCGAAAAAGTCAAAATTTGACCGGTCAAAAAGTCAAATCGTTGACTTTCTGAGATTTTTCAAGTACGGAGCGGGATGAGTTCCGAGATGATGTTTTATGAACTAGTTAGCAAGAATAAGCATTAAAACGCCCCTAGAAAATCAAGCACACTGAGTTAGAGTTTAAGGGTAAAAAAAAAAAAAAAGGGTTCGGAAAAATTTGAGAGAAATATTTTTTCAATCCAAAATTCACACAGATAAATTTTGTACTTCGGTATGAGATAAAAATATTGTGTTTTTAGGAATCACAATATTAGAATTATCTGTGTAGCACAAGAAGAAGAAAAATGAGCTGTGGAGAAGCAAATTGGCCAAACAAAGCCTAACTTAATAAGGACTAATGCCCATACTTGTGACCTCATCTTCCACTAAGCAAAATTTGACCATGTGGCAGCTCCTTCCCCCCTTATTCGGCTGCACAAGAGAAAGAAAATAATAATAATAAGACAAGGAGTAAAACAAGGAAAAAGAGCCTTAAAACAAAGCAAGCAACCAATCACTTCTAACCCATCTTGTCTACAAGAAAACTCTTCCATTCCCTATGCATTTAATGCAAGATTTTCAGCCAACCTCTCACCCCCTCATTCGGCTGCAGCAGCAAGAAAAGAAAGAAAAGAAAACCATGGGATAAAGCCTTAAAACAAGGCAAGAAACCAACCACTTATCCAATCAAAAAAAATCCCTTCCATTCTCTCTATTCTTTTAGTGAAAAAGTGAACCAAACCTTGCCCATTTCCTCTAGAGTTCGGCAGCCAAGTGAGAAGAGAGAGTGGAGAGGAAAAATCAAAACCTTTTGAGAGCTTTTGGTTCTTGGCTGCTCGGTTTTACAAGGGGGAAAACTAGAGCAAAGTTTGGAAAAATTTTTGTGAGATTTTCCAAGGTGTGGCCGACCAAGAAGGAGGAGAAGAAGGTGAGTTGATCTTGAAAATTTTTTTGGGGTTCTCTTCTTAAAGTGCTCGGCTTAGAAATGGAAGAAAGAGCCAACAAATTTTCTTGGATCCCCATTTTTTTTTTTAGGTTGGCCGTGGGATTGGTAAGCTAGGAGGAGGAGGAGAAATTTTGCAACTAAACTAGCTTTGGTTCTAGATAATTTCTCAAACCCTAAACCTCTAATTTTAAGCTTAATTTCAAGTTTAATTTGAGGTTCGATTGGGTTGTAAGGACATAAGTCCAATTTTATTTTTATGCCCTAAATTTCGGTGTATGCTTGATTTGCTAGAACTAGGATGTTTGGCTTTAAAATCTTGCTTGATTTGTGTTGATTTTTATATGAATTTCATGCTAGAAAAACTTAGGTTGTGTGTCCCCATTTTGTGGCCGAAATCTGCCCTAGGCAGCCAAGAAAAATGTATGCTAATTTAGGGCTTAAATGGTGATGCTTGTATGGATGTATGCAATGCTAGAACCAAAGCAACCTTAGGGTTTTGTCTTTAATTTTTGGGTTGCAAGGACTGTAAGGAACGGATTTTGGGCTTAGTGGGACGTTAGAAAATGTTGTGTGTTTGAATTGTAGGTTCCCGAAGTGGCCGGTCGAGTTAGATTCGCGAAATAGGACGCAAACCGAAAGTAAACCCGAAACTGCCCAGATTCGGATTAGGATCTGACCAATTTTGGAAAAATGGAATTTTAAGGTCTCTAGAGGCCGAATGGGTTAAAACTCAAAACACGAAAGTTTCTCAGAACAACTTTTTCTAGAGGACAGCACAAACGGAATATCAAAATAAGGCTCCAACGGCCTTTGCTTTTAGCGAAAACCGTGGCTGATCCCTAGGCCCAGATTCACCCAGATGTTTCAGGATTAGCCGTTTTCAAATGCAAACTGGTATCAATACAGGCGGAATTAGATTTTTTGCAAAACATAAAAGTTTTAGCATTTTTCGAGAGCTACAACTTTTGTGCAGAAACATTTTTCAGATTCTCGACGGATTTTTAAACTGGGCATGTTTTTCGAGGAGTACGCAAGG
>CM046381.1:4430219-4499180 GCA_025413485.1 Ficus microcarpa
AATCTGAAAATTCCTTCACCAAAGTTTTACAAAATGTTTTCAAAAAAATTGTAAAGTGTTCTAAACCGTTATTTAAACTGCGAAAACTGTTCCAAATACAATATTCGACCCTAAATGACACTTACAAAGAATTATTGCAAAGATCGAAAGTTTATAAAGGGTTTTAAGGATTTTTAAGAAAAATGTGGTAAAAGTGTAAAAGGAAGAAAAATGTGATTTTAAGTTAAGAAAAGGAGATTAAGTTAAGAAAAGGAGGTTAAGTTAAGAAAATAGATTTTCATGATAAAAAATGGTAATCAAGCCGATTACGGACCGTAGCTGGGAATAGGACCCGAGTTATTGGGCTTAGGCCCAAAGGGCCCAGAATTGACAAGGGTTGACCAGTAGTTGACCAATTGTCAACTTTGGTTAACCCAACAATCAGTAAGGGTAACCTTAAGGGTTATCCAACGTAACCCTAAGGACTACCATAAGTTTAATGAGCTAAGCAAAATGGGTCAAGGCCATTGACCCAATATGCTATGATAGAATGGTAAAGCCCAAGGTATTAAAGAGAAATCCAATAGAAGATCAAGGAGATGATTAAGAGGTTATCCAACGTAGCCTCTTAAGGGATTAATCAAGTTCAAATTAATCCCCAGCAGTAAAAGGCCAATTTTGGACAAGTCAGTTATCTGACGGGGACATACAACTAGGTTATAGTAGGTATGTTGGTTAGGGTGCCAACATTCTACAATCAGAAACAGAACCTCGCAAATGTCCTTTCTCAAGCAGGAGAGGACTTGTGGCTGTATGCCAAAGAAGGACAGCGAGAGTGAGCTTTTAGCATGAAAAGAGGTAAGTACAACTTCGCCTACAGCATGCTTACTAAAGTGAAATTAGATGAATGCTAAGGGTGTATGAAATTGTATGCTATGCGATGATGTGCTATGCGATTATGTGTTATAAGTTAATTGCCATGCTATAAGTATTAGTATGCCATGCTATTTGATGATGTATAGAAAATATGATTAAGCATGATTTAGATGTTCAGCATGAGTTAAGATTATGCGACATCACGAATGCATGCTCACTAATTCCTAAAAGATAAATGAACTTAAGATTGAGTTAAGAAAAGATAAGAAAAGATAAGAAGGCAAGCGAGCTTGCCGGTGTATTACCACCCGTCTGAGGTCGGGTAGAATTATGGTTTGAGTTGGACATGGCTGGCCACCCCAACCACTCCATAGTTGCGCGCCGGGTACGAACACCAAAGGTAAGGGCCCTAAAAGAAAGATAAACAAAGAAAGTAAATATGAGTATAACTGGACCATGCATGTATAGGCATTGTTAGGTTGTGCAATTGTGAATGAAGTTATGGATGTTTATGTGTTGTATGTATGTTAAGATAGAAGTGTATGGGTATGGATATATGTAAGATTGCGGACGAGACAGTTGTACTTGTTGAGCGAAAGCTCACTGTCTTATGTCTATGCTGTAGGTAAGCAGCCTGTCAGCAATGCATGATGCAAGGTGGCGAGGCGTGACGAGGCAAGCTGTGAAATCGTGGGATATCAACGCCGCTACGCGTTTTGAAAACCTCAGTACTTTTATTTTGTAAATATGTTTATTTCAAGACTTCTGTTTAAGAAACACGTTTTCATTATGTATTAAAAAAAAAAATTCTCGCTGTGTTTTTAGCCCTTTTAGTAAGTATGTAAGTAGCAGTGTAACGGCCTGTGCAAGGCGGGTCGTTACAGAGTTGGTATCAGAGCGGTTCCCTGCGATAAGATTTCACAGTCTGCCAGCCGTCGCCGCCATCATTGTAAGTTAAGTTTTCAGTTATTTATTTTTACGCTCCAGTATTTATGTATGAAGTTATGTTATGTTAGACGTGAGAGATGGATCCGGACGTGGCGTACGCCGATCGCGATACGACCGAAGTATTCTATGGAGCCCGACCTTTATTTTTGACGGCATGGGACAGTAAGTCCCAATAGGAGCATGGATACATGATTTGGAGACGATCTTTCACCTTTGTCACATCGGAGACCATCTGCGGGTTCTGTTAGCGAGTCGGTGTCTTCTTGGGGACGCCCGACTGTGGTAGGTAACGGACGGAGAGCGCCAGCTGCCCGACAGGACATGGGTGCATTTCTGCACACTCGTTCTAGCACGGTATGGACCAACCCCCGCTCAGGGACCAGGAGTTGATGCTCAGTACCGAGACCATGAGATCTACAGAGATATGCAGTACCGACGCTACCAGAGTATGGCTGCCGAGTGGCACGCCTATCCCCACGAGTCGATGCTGCACTACTGCCAGCATTTACAGGAGGCCATGCTGCCTCACATTCCTCAGGACCTACCGTAGCGCTATCTTCACGCCTTAGTGCTACTACGGAGCGGAGTCCCACCTCAGATCCGACGGCATGTCATGGAACCCACGCCGGGAGTGACGATGGAGGCCATTACGGAGTCCATTTTGGACGCGGAGGTTGCTGCTCACATGGCTCAGGCCACTGCCCACCTACACCCTCACCCGATGCCAGCCGACGATGCCGGTCAGGCGAGCCCAGTGTACGAGCCGGGTTCAGTTCTTCCCGAGGACCCGATTCCAGATGTTCCTGAGCAGCCGGCCCCGGTAGACCCAATGGAGGCCGAGGATCACATGGGAGGTGATGACGAGGACGCTGATGATGTGATGGTAGTTATCGACTTACTGGAATACCCTCCACTCGTTATCATCCTCAGTGATGACGAGGACGAGGAGATCGAGGCGGAGCCCGCGACCGGGCTGGGCGTCGAGATCATAGAGATAGAGGACGATGAGGTCGTAGTCATCAGCGATGACGAGGAGTACGAGGACGACCCAGAGGAGTTCCCGTTCCACGATGGAGATGGAGACCTAGATACCGATGCAGACTCCAACGTCTCGATCTACGCGTTTGAGGTGGTTCGTTAGCGTCGAGAGCGTTTGTACTTATTTTGATTTAGGATTGTATGTATTTTGTTTTGTGATTAGTATGTACTTTTGACTAGGATCCTATGTATAGGATGGAAAGTGTTAGACACTTCCGTCCCAGCCCTGATATTGTACGATGGAAAGTGATAGACACTTCCATCACCTTTCTGACAGGGCATGTATATGATGTATGATGGAAAGTGATAGACACTTCCATCCCATTCTTTTTGACCATGTATTTTTGACGATGTATATAGAGCGGTAGAGTGACAGATACTCCCGTCACCCTTATGAGCCATGTTTATACGGCTTGATGGTAAAGTAAGAGACACTTCCATCGTGTATTTTGACCGGGTATATAAAAAGATGTATGAACAGTTTGATGAATGATATATGAAATTGCAGTATGGTAAATTACAATGTACAGAGTATGTGCTTATGATCAGTATTATGTTGTACTTTTGAAAGTGTACAAAGAGATCGTGCAGATACGGCATATGTATGACATGAGTATGTCTATTAAGAAAGTTGAGCTATGATGTACTATTTATCTAGTGTGATGCTATAGTACCTTTTCATTTTGACATGACATGCATGTTGATTTTATGATATGATATGTGTGGAATTGAGATGTTACAGCAAGTTAGTTAAGTTATGAATTGAAGAAAAGATATTGATGATATAATGATATCTTTTCTTATGATAGAGCATAGAAGATGGTTCGTCCAAAGAGAACCATGCCTTTGAACCCGCCAGAGTCAAACCTGGCCGTCGTTGTAGCAGATTTACAATGACAGCTGCAAGAGTCGCAGCAGGAGACAGCGAGACTTCGAGCTCAAGTAGCTCAGATGCAGCAAGGACCTCGGGTCAACGAGGTCCCACCTCCAGCGCAACCGATACCGCCAGTAGTACCACCAGTAGCACCGTCGGCGCCAGTGGCACGGCTAGCAGCCCAACCGGAGGTTCAGCCACCAATCCCTCCGAACGTTAATGTACCCGTAGCACCCGCCGTAGTACAACCAGTGCTGCCGCCAGTGAGGGAAGATCTACTTTACGAGCGCTTCAGGCGGATGAAGGCGCCAGAATTCGAGGGCACGGCAGACCCGATTGCTGCCGACAACTGGCTGATTGACATCCAAGTTATCTTGGATTTTATGAGACTGTCAGAACAAGAGAAAGTCCTTTGTGCATCCTTTGCCCTCAAGAAGGATGCAAGCCATTGGTGGATGACGGTGCAGATGCGCCGGGACGTCGCAAGGATGACTTGGCAAGAGTTCGTGACGGAGTTCCAGACTATGTACTACAACCAGGAGATTCTTGTAGTCCAACAAGACGAGTTTACGAACTTTCGGCAAGGATCGATGATGGTTATGGAGGCGGTAAAGAGGTTCGAGCAGCTGGCTCGGCTATGCCCAGACTTGGTGCCGAGTGAGAAAGAGAAGGTTCGAAAGCTAATAAAGATGTTCCGATCGACATAACTAAGCAGGTTAGCATCGGCAGCAGCTCGCCTACCACGGTGTCTGACTGCATCAGCCGGGCGATTAGGGCCGAGTACTGGATCAACCAGGACAAGGAGGCCAGGACCCAGATTTGCAAGGCCAAGAAGGAAGAGAAAGCAGCTGCGAAGCCCGTACAGTCCCGCCAAGGCTCGGAGAATCCTCAGAAGGGCCAATCAAGCAACCCTGCGCAAGGTTCCAAATAATTTGGGAGGAACAAGCGCAAGGGGAATTTCTCAGGCCAGGGCCAGCAGAAGAATTTCTAGCCAAAGAAGAACAACCGGGGCAACGAGGGGAACAACGCCAACTATGCCCCTTGTGCGAAATGTGGGCGGAAACATCCCGGAGTATGCCGGATGGGCTCAAGTGCTTGCTACGTGTGCGGTAAAGAAGGGCACTTTGCTAGGGACTGCCCTCAGAACACTCAGAGCCAGAACCAGAACCAGCCCTACCCCAACCGGAACGTTAACAACCGCCAACTGCATGCTGTCCAGGCCAGACTGGAAGGACCTATGATCAATCAAGGCAGGCTGGAGGCTCCTGAGCCGCAAGCCAGGATTTATGCCTACACCAGAGGAGATGCAGAGGCCGTAACGTCACACGTGGTGACAGGTCAGATTTCTATCTTCACTCTTCATGCAATTGCGCTATTTGATTCTGGAGCCACCCATTCGTTTATATCGTTGTAGTTCGCCCAGAAATTAGGAAGAGGTGTGGATAGATTAGATCAACCCCTGAAAACTTTTCTGCCATCTGGCGAGGTTCTGTGGTCCAACTTTTGGATTCGAAATGCTCCCATAGTTATATGCGGCAGAGAATTATCCGTAGATCTCATCGCAATCAAGCTCCACGATTTCGATGTGATCTTGGGGATGGACTTCTTGGGAAAATATAACGCAACGATTGACTGTCGGAAGCACTGCGTGACGTTTAACCCCTACGGTGAAAGAGAGTTCAGTTTTTACGGACGACGTCGAAGTTCGACCGCCAGATTCGTTTCAGCCATGAAGGCCGGGAAGATGTTAGCGAATGGTTGCCAGGGATATTTGGCTAACATGGTAGATAAGGAGCGTGAAGCGGAGCTAGAACCGGAAGACGTCCACATTGTGAGGGAATATGTGGATGTATTTCCGAAGGAACTATCGGGACTTCCACCAGAGAGGGAAATTTCGTTTGAGATTGAGTTACTGCCAGGAGTTGCACCCATCTCCAAAGCGCCCTACCGTATGGCACTCGCTGAGTTAAGAGAGCTCCAAGTACAGTTGCAGGAGCTGCTAGATAAAGGATTTATCCGACAGAGCCACTCTCCGTGGGGAGCGCCTGTTTTATTCGTAAGGAAGAAGGACGGATCGCTACGGATGTGTATCGACTACCGAGAGCTGAACAAGATCACGATTAAGAACAAGTACCCTCTTCCGAGGATCGACGATCTGTTTGATCAACTTAGAGGAGCAGTCGTATTTTCAAAAATCGACTTGCACTCAGGCTATCATCAGCTCCGAATTAAGGAGGCGGATATCTCCAAGACGACATTCAGAATGCGCTACGGGCACTACGAGTTTTTAGCAATGCCGTTTGGACTAACCAATGCCCCAGCTACTTTTATGGACCTCATGAACCGAGTGTTCAGGAACTATTTGGATAAGTTTGTTATCGTTTTTATTGACGATATACTAATTTATTCAAGGTCCAAAGAGGAACATGAACAGCATCTAAGGTTGGCCATGGAGACGTTGAGGCAGAATCAGCTGTACGCCAAGTTCACGAAGTGTGAATTTTGGCTGGAGAAGGTACACTTCTTGGGGCATGTGGTATCGAAAGAAGGAATTTCAGTGGACCCAGCAAAGGTAGAAGCAGTTAGTTCATGGTCAGCGCCCAAGAACGTTACGGAAATACGAAGTTTTCTGGGACTGGTAGGATACTATCGACGATTCGTCAAAGGATTCTCCAAGATCGCTGCACCACTGACAACACTCACACGGAAGGACAAGAAATTCGAGTGGACCCCGAAGTGCGAAGAAAATTTCCAAGAGCTTAAAAGGAAGCTGACAAGTGCACCGGTATTGATAATTCCTGACATTGATGCTGGAGACTTCGTAATCTACAGTGATGCTTCTAAAAATGGATTAGGAGCAGTCCTGATGCAGAATGGAAAGGTGGTAGCCTATGCATCACGACAAGTGAAGAATCACGAGAGGAATTATCCTACACACGACCTGGAGCTAGCAGCGATTGTGTTCGCGCTCAAGATATGGAGGCACTATTTGTACGGAAACAAATGTGTGATCTACACCGATCATCAGAGCCTCAAGTACATTTTCACTCAGAAGGAACTAAACATGAGGCAACTTAGATGGCTAGAGCTCGTAAAGGACTACGATTGTAAGATCCTTTACCACCCAGATAAGGCAAACCGGGTAACAGACGCTCTAAGTAGAAAATCAGTAGGCACGCTGATGTCTATCGAAGCACTTCCTAAGCCTCTACAAAGGGAAATTTCTGAGTTTAACTTGGAAATGTTGACCGGAAGATTGTCTGCTCTGACTCTACAATTCGATCTGCTGGACTCCATCAAGAAGCACCAAGAAAAAGACCCCTTTCTGCTGAAAATGCAACTTTTTAACACCAAGGGTAAGGCGTTTAGGACTTCTGCTGTTGGCATTGTCTACTTCAAGGACAGAATTTATGTTCCTAATGTGGAAGCCTTAAGGGATCAGGTGATGTCAGAAGCCCATGAGACGCCATATTCTGTCACGACCCGACTCGCCGCCTCTCAGATCCACGCGGAGTCCGACCGCGAGAACCCGGAGCGTTCGCTTCGGACCGCGACATTAACTTAAACTTACTTGCTTAACTTGATGAAAATAAAGATACCCAAATTTCTAGAGTAAATTTTTTTTTTCTTTCATTTCTAAAAATCGTTACTTAAAACTTTTATTGCGGAAATTGTAAAACTTTAACACAAGTTAAACTAAATTTAAAACTGTTTTTCTTTTATAAAACTTTACTACTTAAAATGTACTCACTCGAGTACCTAGCCTTCACCTATGAGGAAAGCTAGCATATATACATAACTTAACTTAAACATACATGCATACATACTGAATGAAATGAAAACACATTTTCTTTTAAACGCCTTTCGGAAACCCCGTAGCAGTCCATACCCACATTTCACATTCCGTTGCGCCATCTATCCACAGCTTGTTCAGGTAGTGCCGGTAGGAACCTTACCTACAGCATGAACATAAACAATGAGCTAAAAAGCTCAGTAAGCACAACATCCTATCCGCATGCAATCTAAATGCACAACAACGTGAACCAATTATGATTTGTTATTAAAAATCATTTATAGTTTCTATACTGAATCTATCTTAACTTATCTTGCTCCTAAAACATGTGTGTATGTACTTCGGTACGTAACCATGGAGTGATTGAAGGAGGTCCGACCATACCAACTCAAACCATGAAGCACAAAGCTTGACATGGAGTAGTGGAGGCAGCCCTTCCATATCAATTCAAACCATGGGACGTGCCATTTTAACTTACCACAGAGGCAACGTCAGTACAACACAGCATGTCCTACTGCCTTATCTCTTGTCTTACCATGTATCTTATCTTTAGTGAGCATACTTCGTGATGCCACAAAAATAACATAAAACATAAACGTGCATCTGCATAAACATAAACTTAGCTAAACATACATACATACTACATGGCATACATAATGCATACATACTTAACACATACATAACATACATAACACATAACATACATAATATACTTACACATAACATACATAGCATAACATAACATAGACATAGCACATAACATACTTAACATGCATACATACGTGAACATACCCTACATGCATATATAACATGACATCCTAACATGCGTTCATGCCGTAGGCGGAGTTCTACTTACCTTTCCGTCATACGTGCTTAACTGGTTGTCCCGTCCTAATGCTGTTCCACTACTGGTACAGCTGCAGGTTCTGCCTGCTTGAAGGACAGACTGTACTTAGACTCGTGAAAATGCTGGTAAACAAACCAAAGTGTCTACATGATTTTTGGTTGTATGTCCCTTGAGTGCATAGCGTCTAATTTGGTTACACTCGGTAACCTGGCATGCCAAGCCAACTAAACCTCTAAGGGTTGCTTAACTTAGTCCGAAACTATCGGGTCATATCTAATAACCCTTTAGTTGAGCTATCGGTATCCGTTAGGGTCACGTTGGGTAACCCGTGAGGATATTCTAACTCTACACCAAAAGTCAACCAAAAGTCAACCATGGTCAACTTTGGTCAACTGTGGTCAACCTCCTCGGGTCAACCTCTCGGGTCTCGGGCTTGACCCTGCAACTCGGGTCTAACACCCGGTTACCACTCGTAAGCTAACGTATACTTAAAAACTTACTTGAAAAACTCCTATTTTCCATACTTAGAAATTATTTAGGGAAAAATCCCATTTTTTTTTCACTTTTGTATAAAAATTCATAACTTAAGTCATAAAATCCGAATTCTTGAATTTATGCTTTGTAAAATCAATTTAGGTCGAAAACCGTCTTTGGAACGATTTTCGTGGCCAAAATAGTCATTTAAGGTTGTAAAACCAATTTTCTAAAACACTTATAAAAACTGGTGGTTCAGGGATTTCGGATTCCCTGAGCACCCTTGATAAAACAATTTTTATCTTAAAATCGGTACGTTATCTTAAAAATTTTTCTTCACGAAAGTTCTAGCTCTCGAAAAATGCTAAAACTTTCGTGTTTTACAAAACTCCTAATTCGGGCTAGATCAGTACCAGTTTCGAGTTGAAACCGGCTGATCCTGGAGCTAACGGGTCTGGGGGACGTGAATACTTAGCCACGGGTTTTGCTAATTTTGAAGGCATTTGGAGCCTTATTTTGGAAAACGACCCGCGCTGTCCCCTTGGAAAAGTTGTTTTGGACAACTTTCATGTTTTACGTTTTCCCAAATTCGGCCTCTAAGGGCCTGTTATTTTCTGTTTACGAAAACTGGGCAGATAGGTCCGAACCTACAGCCAGTTTCGTGTTACATTACTTTTACGTCTCAACCGATCACTCGGGAGCCTAAAATATCAACATGCAACGTTATCTAACGACCCACATGCTTTGGACATGTTTTCCCCCGCTTGGTCATGCAAACCAAACCAAGGCTACAACCTAGGTTTGCATGCTCTAGGGTTTGGTTCACCAAGAAATTGCATCACATGACCAAACCGAATTAAAATCTAACGCCCTATCATCTTAGCCATACTCGGCAGCAACATAAACAGGGACATAACTAACCGTGAATCATGCAAACCAAGCAAACAAAGCAAGCACAACATAGCACACAAGTCAGAAAAATCATGCAAGCTAATCCTAGCAACCATACACCCTTATCAAGCCTTACACCCTAGCACATACATAACCAAAAATTCTGAACTTAACTTATACAATCCATAGCTTAAATACATCATAAATCCACCAAATTAATGATCAAACAAGGCTTAGGGTTAGGGTTCCTCACCTAACAAATTTTGGCAAATTGGTTCCACCCATGGCCGAACCCTTGTTCCCTTTGGCTGCCCCCTTGGCTGTCCACCATTGCAGCCGAACTCTTCCTCCACCACTTGGCTCCAAATTTCCCAGCCATGAACACACAATCATACACATAATTAAACATCAATTTCCATTCAATTTTGGATGGAAAAAGCTTAGGGTTTGAGAGTCTTTACCATGACTTACCCATGGATTCTTGGAGCCGAAATCTAACTCCTCCTTGTGGCTGATTTCTTGCTCGGTTTTGGACACCAAAGTGCACCAAAAATTTTCACCAACTAGGGTGATCCACTGCTGCCTTAGCCGACCTTCATGCAGCCCCAAACCCATAAATTTTCTTCTCCCTTTTTGCTGCACCAAAGCAGCCGAAACACACCACCCATCAAGCATCAAAACACCTTGGCTCCATGGGTTGGTTCTTCCTTCTCCATGCTCGGCTTCCTCCATAGTTTGGCCTGAAATTTTTCCTCTCTTTCTCTCTTCTCCCCCACGGCTGCTTGGTCAGTTTTTCTGGAGAAAATTCCAGCTTTGCTCCTCCTTGCTCCATGCTCAAGCCGAACACACACACACATGGAGGATCACAAAATTTTTCCAACTTTTGGCTTCCCTTTTTCTTCCTCTCCCTCTCTCGGATTTTCTGGACTAATTTGGCCAGCATATGGCTGCCTTTCTTCATTTTTTTCTGCAGTGGAATGGTCTATTTATAGACCTTTTTATCAACTTTTGAAAATTCTATTTTGGCCCCCTAACTTTTCCATTTCTTGGCCTTGTTCCCCAAGCTTGGCCGGCTGGTCCTAGCTGATTTCCAGCTCATTTACAGCTGGAAAAGGTGATGTCATGGCTGAGCTCATCGCTTATATCACAACTTTTCAAAAATTACATTTTTGCCCCCCGAAAATGGAAATTCTTGCAAAAATACCCTCTAGGTGTCCGATTGTTCCAAAAATCAACACACCCATCCTATTTGATGATATTAACATCTTGGTGACTTCATACGTCCATTTCATCAATTTTCCAAAATTTACACTTTTGCCCCCAAAAGTGAAAATTTTTGCATTTTGGCCCCTAAACTTCAAAATGGCCATAATGCTTGCTTTTCAATCCAATATCATTCTTTTTATGATTTTATGTGATTTTCTTCCATTAAAATCACATATTTTCAAAATTTACATTTTTGCCCCGAATGACAAAATCTTTGCATTTTCGCCCCCGAAAATGACTATTTCTTAATTTCTTTTTGCAAAGCAAATTATTTCCTTATTGTGACCTCATCTAGCGACGTCACTCGGCGTACTTCACATATTTTTCAAAATTTACATTTTTGCCCCCAAAAATGAAAATTTTGACGTTCTTGCCCTTTGACCTGGATTGGTCTCCTTGGGTGATATCTTGACTGAATATATCAGTCTGGCCTTAAATACTGCTAGGGATGCTTGATTTAACGGGTGTTTTCTTATTTTCTGCTGTCTAATTGGGCTATCTCGCCCATACTGACATATTTTGCAGTATTTTCTCATACCGCAGCATTTTTCAATATCGAGTCAACTGTTGACCACTTTTGGTCAAACTTTGACTTTTTCGGTCAAAGTTGACTTTTTCGGTCAAACTTTGACTTTTTCGGCAAAACGTCCCTTATCGCCCCTTTCGACCAGAAAAGGCGTTTTCTAACCTTAAAAATCTGTTTTGAGTCTTATTGAGCCATAAGACTCCGTAAAACATATGAAAAACACTTAACTGAGTTTTTCCGAAAACACATCAATATATGCTCATTATTCCTTTAAAGAAGGAAAATGGCCATCATGAAAATCTGGTTATCACATATTCGGTCCATCCGGGAGCAACTAAGATGTACCAAGACCTCCGAGAGAACTACTGGTGGCCAAATATGAAGAACAAAGTAGCGGAATTTGTGTCAAAATGCCTAACTTGTCAGAAAGTTAAGGCCGAACACCGACATCTCGGAGGAGATCTGCAGAAGATCGAGCTCCCAGAATGGAAATGGGAGCAAACCACTATGGATTTCGTAGTAGGACTACCCAGGACGTCAAATGGGAATGACGCGATTTGGGTCATTGTGGACAGATTGACCAAATCGGCCCATTTTATTGCGATAAAAGCCACATTTTCAGTAGAAAAGTTAGCCGACATCTACGTGGCCCAGATCGTCAGACTGCATGGAGTGCCGAAATCGATCATCTCAGATCGCGATGGATGCATCACGTCTCGATTCTGGATGAGTGTTCATACTGCTATGGGGTCGAAGCTGAAGTTCGGTACAGCATTTCACCCCCAAACCGATGGCCAATCGGAGAAAACCATCTAGACATTGGAAGACATGCTCAGATCATGTATCCTAGATTTCGGAGGAAATTGGGATCAGAAACTGCCATTGATCGAATTTTTGTACAATAACAGTTATCATGCTTCGATTGGAATGGCTCCATTTGAAGCATTGTATGGAAGAAAATGTCGATCACCGATTCATTGGCAAGAAGTTGGACAGAAGTAACTTCACACCACCGATTTCATCAAAAAGACCTCCGAAGATATCAAGAAGATAAAGCAGAGGCTCGACATAGCTTTTAGTTGCCAGAAAAGTTATGCCGATAAGCGAAGAAGACCACTGGAATTCCAAGTCGGCGATGCGGTGTTCATTAAGATTGCTCCGATGAAAGGAGTAATGCGTTTTGGAAAGAAAGGGAAGCTCAGTCCAAGGTATACCGGACCGTTCGAGATTCTTGAAAGGGTCGGCAAGGTAGCCTATAAGCTTGCCCTACCGCCAGAGTTAGTGTCGATGCACAACGTCTTCCACGTATCAATGCTGAAGAAGTATGTGTCAGATCCTTCCCATATCCTTAGCCAAGAGCCGGTTGAAGTCCAAACAGATTTGACGTATGAGGAGAAGTCCGTTCGTATACTGGATAGGGAAGAGAAGGTTTTGAGAAATAAAACCATTCCCCTAGTTAAAGTTCTTTGGCGAAATCACAAGGTTGAAGAAGTAACCTGGGAATTAGAAGAAGAGATGAGGAAGAACTACCCCGAATTGTTCTAATTTTCGATGACGAAAATTATTAAGGGGGTAGATTGTAATATTTGAATTTTTCCATGTATATTTTTTTCCTTTTAAGGAATTATTTTCACTTTATGAAAATTTTCGTGAAAAAACTCGGTTTAGGGCTTTTGAAAAGATTTGTGAGTTTAATGGGTCAAGAAGACTCAAAATGGATTTTTAAGCTCGGTGTAACGCCCCACCTAGCGTAGGCCGTTACCCGTGCTTGTAACATACATTCATACATATTACTTACTTAATTACTTAGCTTGGAAAACACAGCGGATTTTTTTTTTTTATAGTACACAAAACTATGTACATATACTTAAAACATTGTTTCTCTACATAAACATATTAAATATTACTTATAAATATTTCTTGTCTTTTATAAGTGTATACCACACCAAAATGCGTAGCGGCTCCATATACCACGATTTTACATTGCTTGACCCGCTACTCCCCACCGCATCATTATCAGCTGACAGGCGACTTACCTACAGCACAAACTCAAAACCGTGAGCTTAAAGCCCAATAAGTACAACTCCTAGGCCGTAAAACAAATAACAACAATATAACATCTAACACACAATAACGTAACATAACATAACATATACATCGCATACTACATATAGCATACATGACATACTTAGCATACATAGCATACTTAGCATACATAACATACTTAGCATACATAACATACTTAGCATACATGTAACACTTAGCATGCATAGGTTATCTTATGCTCCATTATCTTTCATTATATCTTATGGGTCCTTAGTCTACGTGTTCGTATCCGGCGCGCGACTATGAATTGTCTGGGGCGGCCAAACCAATTCCAGTTCAATTCACAGTCCGACTCGACCTGATGCGGGTGGAACGACACGGCTCTTATTTTCTTACTTAACCTTGTTTATGTGTGAACATACACTTCTGATGTCATCTTTCTACTTAGCTTCTTGCTTATCTTGTCTTAGCATACCTACATACTTAGCATTTTCATGTTGCATTCATAATACAGAGCACATCATCGAGTCTAATAGTTTAATCCTATTAGCTTGTGCTGTAGACGGTATTGTACTTACCGTCTATACTTTAGTTGTTACGCAGATCCTCGTCCGAGCTCCACTGCAGGACTCCTCCTGCTTGATCAAAGGACGTACGTCAGTTTTCAAGTCCATCTCCATTGTATGTTGGTTCTAACCAACATTTATGCGGGTTTTCGGCTATATGTCCCCCCTAACGTAGAGTCTCTTGTAACCCATAGGGTTATGTTGGAAAAATCGTGTCGTATACTTGGCCCATTTAGAAAGCATTGGGTTAGGTCGAACACCTACCCTTGGGCTTGTATTTAAACTTGTTATCTTGTTGGTCAACCAAAGTCAACCATTTTGTGAGCTAAAGTCAACCCTGTTCGGGTCAACTCTGGGCCTTGGGGCGAAGCCCGGTAACTCGGGTGCTGAATCCCGGCTACCTTACGTTCTATGTTTTTCTTTCAAAACTTAGCTTAAAAATCCCTTATCCTTGAAAACTTTACTTAAAATCTCTTTCATAGCACTTAGCTTAAAACTTGATAACTTTCTTTGTAAAAATTTCGTGAATCTTGGCCTATATTTTCATAAAATGGTCGAGGGTCGGAAACTGCTTTTGGAACAGTTTCCGTGCTTGAAATAACGTGTTATGTCCGAAAATAAATTTTCCTAAGTTGGTTCTACAAAATTCGTGTACAGGATTATGTTGAACCCTGCACCATTTTTAGATTTTAGGTTATAGTTAAAAATCCATTTTAAGTTTGAAAATGCTTTCTTCACGAAAGTTCTAGCCCTCGAAGAGTTCTAAAACTTTCGTGTTTTACACTTTTTCTGATTCCTTACCATTTGATGTCAGTTTCAAATCAAAACCGAACTTAACATAAAAACTGGGTCTTCTGACCCACCTACGGTTTTTCTTGCAAAAGTAGGCCTTTGGAGTCTTATTTTGGCAAAGTGCTTGCGTAGTCCCCTAGGAAACAGCCTAGTCTACAACTTTCGTGTTTTACGTTTTGGCCAATTCGGCCTCCATCAGCCAACTGGGACGTTTTACCGAGGCTGTCTCCTGGGAACCCGAGAGACAGTTTCGGTTTTTAAGTTGATTGTTACGGCCTAAGACGTTGGTTCTAGCTCGACCGCCCACTGCGGGAGTTAGGTTCATGGCATGCAGCGCATCTAACGTTCCCTTACGGCCAACTAAGCCAACCCACGAGCTCGTGCAACCCGTCAAACCGAGACTAGATTGCTTAGGGTTGCACGGTCTACTAGCATGCATTCAACAAACTCTTCTAGCAACCTAGCATCATAAAAACCGAGCCATTCATGCACCAAAAATTCTGACCTATTGGGGACAATAAGCCTACTTCACCCTAGCATACATTCTAACAATTTCTAAGCACAAAACCGAGCTCAAAAATCCATGCACACACTACACAAGCCACTCGGCCTCACACATGCACACACACGACACACACACACAAGCACATAGGGCAGCAAATTGAACAAAGCATGGGCTTATACCCTTACAACTTTTTGACACGAAAAATACACATAAATTTAAAGCTTTAAAATCAAATTAAAACTTGAGAAAACGTTTTAGGAATTTACCTCAAGTGGGTGGATTTTCGGCCCTTAGGGTTTGACTAGCCGAAATGGTCCCTATGATCCCCTTTGGTCCCCTAGTCTCGGCTGCTGTTCCTAAGTGCTCCGAAGACCAAAAATTTGGCTCCTTGAGCCTTCCCTTGGCTTGTTCGGCCACTAAGGGTCCTTGGCCCCAAAACTGAAAAATTTTTTCTCCTCCCTAACTCACACCCGAGGCTTGGCTAGAGGCACCAACAAGCCTCCAAAGCTCGCCCAAGCTCACTCCTATGGCTCGGCTAACCCACCCGAACCTTAGCCCCAAATTTTTCCTTGAAAATTTTGGTCCCTCACTCGGCTTTCCCTGCACCAAAACCCACGGCCAAGAGCTGATTTGGCTGGCCAGAATTTTTCTTTTCCTCTCCCTCGGTCTCCCTAGTCTACCCGAAGCTTGGTTGGAAGATTTGGGCTCACAAAATTTTCTGAACTTTCCCTTCTCTCTCTCTCGGATTTTGAGTGGAAAATTTGCAAGAGTTTCACTAGCTTTTTGAATAAAAGTGAATAGAGAGGATGGCTATTTATAGGCACTTGAACAAGCTTTTGAAAATATGATTTTGACCCCTAAATTTTGGAAACTTTAGCCTTGTTTCCTAAGGGATAGTCAACCAACATGGGAGGGTGGAGAACACCAAGGCATGAGTTGGCAAGGGACAAGTGTCATCTCTTGATAGGGTCACCACACCAAAGAGGATAAGAACAAAGGTTGTTCTAGACTTTTCTTGAACAAAACTTGATTTTTGACTGAAAATCGTGAAACGTCGAGTTCAAAAATTTAAATTCCAATACTGTAAATATTATTTTACAGTTTTTGGATTTTTAACGTGCCGTCGGAAAATCGGGTCGAAAAATCTTTTTCTTGTTTTCTCAAACCCTTTCTGCCCTATGAACTCAATAAAATCGCCGGATTTTTAAATAGGATTTCCGGAGTCTTATTTTCATTATCTGTTAATAAAAATGAGTTTCTGCGATATTTTTCGTGAAAAACTGATCTTAAAATTCATGATTCTCAATTTCGACCATTTTGGTCAAACGTTGACTTTTCGGGTCAACGGTTGACTTTTCGGTCAAAATTTTAACTTTTCATAAAATGATCAGTTTTCACTCCTTATCGTCCGAAATATCAGTTTTGAGTCGTTTTAAGCTATAAAAACCCATAATACACACATGAAAGTTCTGAACTGAACTTTTTCATAAAATTGCATAAACTACACATGTTTAATTCTTTACAAGAATTGATAGCATGAAAAACCAGATATCACACTCGGAAACGGACTTTTCAAGTCGAAAGGATCGAAACGGTGTAAAATTTTATGAAAGTCAACTTTGACCAAAAAAGTCAAAGTTTGACAGGCCAAAAAGTCAAAGAGTTGACTTTCTGAGATTTTTCAAGTACGGAGCGGGATGAGTTCCGAGATGATGTTTTATGAACTAGTTAGCAAGAATAAGCATTAAAATGCCCCTAGAAAATCAAGCACACCGAGTTAGAGTTTAAGGGCAAAAAAAAAAAAAAGGGTTCGGAAAAATTTGAGAGAAATATTTTTTCGATCCAAAATTCACACAGATAAATTTTGTACTTCGGTATGAGATAAAAATATTGTGTTTTTAGGAATCACAATATTAGAATTATCTGTGTAGTACAAGAAGAAGAAAAATGAGCTGTGGAGAAGCAAATTGGCCAAACAAAGCCTAACTTGATAAGGACCAATGCCCATACTTGTGACCTCATCTTCCACTAAGCAAAATTTGACCATGTCGTACCTCTCCCCCCCCCCCCCCCCCCACTTATTCGGCTGCACAAGAGAAAGAAAAAAATAATAATAAAACAAGGAGTAAAACAAGGAAAAAGAGCCTTAAAACAAGGCAAGCAACCAGTCACTTCTAACCCATCTTGTCTACAAGAAAACTCTCCCATTCCCTATGCATTTAATGCAAGATTTTCAGCCAGCCTCTCACCCCCTCATTGGGCTGCAGCAGCAAGAAAAGAAAGAAAAGAAAAGCATGGGATAAAAGCCTTAAAACAAGGCAAGAAACCAACCACTTGTCCAATAAAAAAAAAATCCCTTCCATTCTCTCTATTCTTTTAGTGAAAAAGTGAACCAAACCTTGCCCATTTCCTCTAGAGTTCGGCAGCCAAGTGAGAAGAGAGAGAGGAGAGGAAAAATCAAAAACTTTTGAGAGCTTTTGGTTCTTGGATGTTCAGTTTTACAAGGGGAAAAATTAGAGCAAAGTTTGGAAAAATTTTTGTGAGATTTTCCAAGGTGTGGCCGACCAAGAAGGAGGAGAAGAAGGTGAGTTGATCTTGAAAATTTTTTTGGGGTTCTCTTCTTAAAGTGCTCGGCTTGGAAGTGGAAGAAAGTGCCAACAAATTTTCTTGGATCCCCATTTTTTTTTAAGGCTGGCCGTGGGTTTGGTGAGCTAGGAGGAGGAAGAGAAATTTTGCAACCAAACTAGCTTTGGTTCTAGGTAATTTCTCAAACCCTAAACCTCTAATTTTAAGCTTAATTTCAAGTTTAATTTGAGGTTCGATTAGGTTGTAAGGACGTAAGTCCAATTTTCTTTCTATGCCCTAAATTTCGGTGTATGCTTGATTTGCTAGAACTAGGGTGTTTGGCTTTAAAATCTTGCTTGATTTGTGTTGATTTTTATATGAATTTCATGCTAGAAAAACTTAGGTTGTGTGTCCCCATTTTGTGGCCGAAATCTGCCTTAGGCAGCCAAGAAAAATGTATGCTAGTTTAGGGCTTAAATGGTGATGCTTGTATGGATGTATGCAATGCTAGAACCAAAGCAACCTTAGGGTTTTGTCTTTAATTTTTGGGTTGCAAGGACTGTAAGGAACGGATTTTGGGCTTAGTGGGATGTTAGAAAATGTTATGTGTTTGAATCGTAGGCTCCCGAAGTGGTCGGTCGAGTTAGATTCGCGAAATAGGACGCAAACTGAAAGTAAACCCGAAACTGCCCAGATTCGGATTAGGATCTGACCAGTTTTGGAAAAATAGAATTTTAAGGCCTCTAGAGGCCGAATGGGTTAAAACTTGAAACACGAAAGTTTCTCAGAACAACTTTTTCTAGAGGACAGCAAAAACGGAATATCAAAATAAGGCTCCAACGGCCTTCGTTTTTAGCGAAAACCATGGCTGATCCCTGGGCCCAGATTCACCCAGATTTTTCAGGATCAGCCGTTTTCAAATGAAAACTGGTATCAATACAGGTGGAATTAGATTTTTTGCAAAACACGAAAGTTTTAGAATTTTTTAAGAGCTACAAATTTCATGAAGAAAAGTTTTTCAGATTCTCGATGGATTTTTAAACTGGGCACATTTTTCGAGGAGTACGCAAAGAATCCGAAAATTCCTTCACCAAAGTTTTACAAAATGTTTTCAAAAAATTGTAAAGTGTTCTAAACCATTATTTTAACTGCGAAAACTGTTCCAAAGGCAGTATTCGACCCTAAATGACATTTACAAAGAATTATTTCAAAGATCGGAAGTTTATAAAGGGTTTTAAGGATTTTTAAGAAAAATGTGGTAAAAGTGCAAAAGGAAGAAAAATGTGATTTTAAGTTAAGAAAAGGAGGTTAAGTTAAGAAAATAGATTTTCATGATAAAAAATGGTAATCAAGCCAATTACGGGCCGTAGCCGGGAATAGGACCCGAGTTATTGGGCTTAGGCCCAAAGGGCCCAGAATTGACAAGGGTTGACCAGTAGTTGACCAATTGTCAACTTTGGTTGACCCAACAATCAGTAAGGGTAACCTTAAGGGTTATCCAACGTAATCCTAAGGACTACCATAAGTTTAATGGGCCAAGTAAAATTGGTCAATTGACAAGGGTTGACCAGTAGTTGACCAATTGTCAACTTTGGTTAACCCAACAATCAGTAAGGGTAACCTTAAGGGTTATCCAACGTAACCCTAAGGACTACCATAAGTTTAATGGGCCAAGTAAAATGGGTCAAGGCCATTGACCCAATATGCTATGATAGAATGGTAAAGCCCAAGGTATTAAAGAGAAATCCAATAGAAGATCAAGGAGATGATTAATAGGTTATCCAACGTAGCCTCTTAAGGGATTAATCAAGTTCAAATTAATCCCCAGCAGTAAAATGCCAATTTTGGACAAGTCAGTTATCTGACGGGGACATACAACTAGGTTATAGTAGGTATGTTGGTTAGGGTGCCAACATTCTACAATCAGAAACAGAACCTCACCAATGTCCTTTCTCAAGCAGGAGAGGACTTGTAGCTGTACGCCAAGGCAGGATAGCGAGAGTGAGCTTTTAGCAGGAAAAGAGATAAGTATAACTCCGCCTACAGCATAGGCTCTAGTTGATGCTTACTAAAGTGAAATTAGATGAATGCTAAGGGTGTATGAAATTGTATGCTATGCGATGATGTGCTATGCGATGATGTGTTATAAGTTAATTGCCATGCTATAAGTATTAGTATACCATGCTATTTGATGATGTATAGAAAATATGATTAAGCATGATTTAGATGTTCAGCATGAGTTAGGATTATGCGACATCACGAATGCATGCTCACTAATTCCTACAAGATAAATGAACTCAAGATTGAGTTAAGAAAAGATAAGAAGGCAAGCGAGCTTACCGATGTAGTAGCACCTGTCCGAGGTCGGGTAGAACTATGGTTTGAGTTGGACATGGTTGGCCGCCCCAACCACTCCATAGTTGCGCGCCGGGTACGAACACCAAAGGTAAGGGCCCTAAAAGAAAGATAAGCAAAAAAAGTAAATATGAGCATAACTGGACCATGCATGTATAGGCATTGTTAGGTTGTGCAATTGTGAATGAAGTTATGGATGTTTATGTGTTGTATGTATGCTAAGATAGAAGTGTATGGGTATGGATATATGTAAGATAGCGGACGAGACAGTTGTACTTGCTGAGCGAAAGCTTACTATCTTATGTCTATGCTGTAGGTAAGCAGCCTGTCAGCAATGCATGATGTAAGGTGGCGAGGCATGACGAGGCAAGCTGTGAAATCGTGGGATATCAACGCTGCTACGCGTTTTGAAAACCTCAGTACTTTTATTTTGTAAATATGTTTATTTCAAGACTTCAGTTTAAGAAACACGTTTTCGTTATGTATAAAAAAAAAAATTTCCGCTGTGTTTTTAGCCCTTTTAGTAAGTATGTAAGTAGCAGTGTAACGGCCTGTGCAAGGCGGGTCGTTACATGAAGTATGTTCAATATATGCTATGAAGTATGTATGATGTGTGTTATGAAGTATGCTATGATGTAGGGTATGTTAAGTTATAATGTGGTTATGTTACGATGTATGATATGTCAAGTTCATGATGCATGCTATGTTAAGATTATGTTATGGCTAAGACATAAGTTATGTACGTGTGACATCATGAGCCATGTTCACAAATTCTTATGACAAGAATAAGATCAAAGTATGACATGATAAGTAAGCATGATGGCAAGCAAGTTGCCTGTGTCGTACTGACCCGCGTTAGGTCGGGTTGGACTATGGTTTGAGTTAGAAATGGACTAGCCACCCCAACCACTCCATAATTGCGCGCCCAATACGGACACTTATGATAAGGGGCCCACAAGCAAGATAGTTAAGAAAGAATAAGAAAGTACAAGAAGAGCATAATCGGTTCATGCATATATCATGTTATCATATGTTAAGTTCTGACATGATATGCTATGCTATGATATGAGATGTTACGATATGTTATGTTTGTATGGTGTCGCGGTATATAGTAGTTGTACTTGCTGAGCGAAAGCTCATTGTCTTACGTCTATGCTATAGGTAAGCAACCTACGAGCAACTGTTGATGCAAGATAGGGGAGCATGACAGGGCGAGCTGTGCAATATGGGAAATAAAGCCGCTACGTGTTTTGTCCTTTTATGCATATTATTTGATATGAGAACATCTTTATTTACTTATCATTATACGCTCGTACGCACCGTATAAAAAAAATTTTCAGATGTTTACTCTGAATAAGTAAGTACGTCGCGTTAAGTATGCATGTATGTACGGTAACGGCCTGTACTAGGCGGGTCGTTAGAATATACCACCCTTTATAAGAACAATCCATCCTAAAACTAGAAAACAAGACAAAACCATAAACTAACTATTACTACCAGGAACTAATGTCTGTCAGGATAAGTTCCACACTATGTGTTTGAAAATCAATCCCTTAGATAGATATTATTAAAATCCTTCCTAGTATAACATAATAAAAAAAGAACTGATAAGAAAAAAAAGAATGTCTATGCCAGCCATGATAACCTTAAATAACTAGAAAACCCTCCCACTAAAAAAGTAAATAAGCCGATTAGACAATGTTAAAGTTGATCTGTACATGATTGGGAGTGGGCACATGACACTGATCCCTTTCTGGGCATCATCACGTGTCAGTTTTTTACATCACAACATAGTATCCAATCACAGTCCAAGTTTTTGATAACGAATATCTTGTCTAGAATTTGAAACTGATATTATTATTTTAAATATTTAAAATAAGTTATTTTCCATACTTAACAGCTGAGCACATAATTACTTATGCAATCATTAATTTACCACTTCTCGATGCTTTTAGGGCGCCGGGAAATTGAGTTTTTGTTCACAAGTTTTGTACCGTCTTTTATTGTAAAAATTGAATTTCTCAAAAGTACAAAAAATACTCTTAAATAGGAAATATAACAATTAAAAATTAATAACTTTAAATTAAACGCTCTAAGAGTTAGGGATTTTTGTTTCCTTCTTATAACTACGTTTTTGATTAATAACGTTTTTGATTAACTTTTTCATGATTTCAATTAAATACTTCGCAAGATTTAGATAAAAATAATCTTTTAGTCGACAAGGAAATCATGTATGATAAAACATGTATATATATATAATTTTTATTTTGATGATTTTCATTTTTAGTTTACATTTTAGAATGAAATCAGATATATAAAGTTACATTAAACTATGCCTATAACCACTATAGAAAAATATTGTTATTCTTCAAACAACAAAGCTACCAAAAGCTTACTTTAAACTGTTCTTTCAAATATTATTCTTGATAACTTTCATTTCAACAACATATAATGTAACGCCCCGACCACCCACGTAGGGCCGACCACGCGAATGGGGGCCGTTACATTACTTACTTGACTTAACTTAACTTAGTTTCTAAATTTAATATTTAGACTAATTGGGAAAAATTTCAGAATAAATTTTTTTTTCTTTCTTTTTCTTTTGAAACTTCATTTTAAACTCGTGATTTGAAAACATTACATACATACATAAACTTGTACATATGGGTAAACTTTATCATGAATACCCATTACCTGTTATGCCGATTGTAAGGTCCCATAATAACCTTTAAACCGGACTTAAAACATTTCATACATAAAGTAACTTGATACTTAAACATACATGTAAAACTTCATAATCAAAATAGTTTGCGGAAAATATGCGTAGTGGTATCCCATACCGCCCTTCACTTGCTGCATCGTCTCCATAGCTCACCAGGTGAGGCTGTAGGCCTTTTATCTTTACCTACAGTATGGAATATATCTGATGAGCTTTCACCCAGTAAGCACAAACATTATCTCACAAAAACATGTTAACATCACATGACATATGCATGAACCCTTTATGTTCGTTTATGAGTCTTTTATGATTAGTTATTAACTTGACTTATTATCCTTCTTTAACATGTGGGCCCCTTGTGTACGTACCAGATGCGCACTCTCCAGATAAAATTAAGGTTTGCAAGGTCCCTAACAGTTCTGGGAAACATAAACTTGAACTTAAACATGAATAACCCTCCACCTGATGGGAGGTTGGTACGACACCTTACTTGTGTGTTCTTACCATATGTTTTAACATTAGTGAGCATACCTCATGATATCACTATATCATATCCTATACATACACATGGCATAATTTAACATAACATGGCATGTCATTCTTTAAAAACATAACATTCTTTGAAACATGGCATTTTGAAACCATGGCATATTCGTAAATATGACATCTTTGAAAACATGGCGTTTTTGAAAACATGTCATTTTTGTAAATATGACATTTTTGTAAACATGGCATATTTTCGAAAACATGGCGTTCTGTAAAACTTGATATTCTTTAAAACTTGGCATTCTTTAAAACTTGGCATTCTTTAAAACATAAACATGGCATTCATAATATAGCATTCATAACATAGCATTAAACATATCATAGCATACTTAAAAATAGATTACTATCTTCCACACCGCAGGTGAGGTTTGTACTTACCTGAGGTCCTATGCTCTTGACTTAAAGTTTCCAACATGATACATCAACAGGTTCCTATTCCTATTTCAATCAAGATGTAAGATAAGATTGTCCTATCTTACCATAAATCATTTGTAACGACTCGCCTAGTACGGACCGTTACCTTGCTTACGTACTTACATACATGAATAATTTATACTGAACTTACTTACTTATTACATGAAAACACAGGGGAAATTTTTTTTTTCTTTTCTATACGGTATATGTACAAATACGAAATATAAAATACGAACTAAAGCATAGTTGTGCGTACGAGCATACTACTAACTAACTATCACTGAACATTACATAACTTTCTTATAATATCAAAACGCATAGCAGTTTCCATTTCCCACTATTCACAGTGCCCGGCCACGCGACTCCACCTTGCATCATCATCAGCTAGCAGGTGGCTTATCCATAGCACAAACTTAAAATAATGAGCTTTCGCTCAGCAAGTACAACTCCTAGACCGCGACACATAATCTACACATAACATCATTCTATTGCATATACTTCAAGACATATAGCAGTTTCCATTTCCCACTATTCACAGTGCCCGGCCACGCGACTCCACCTTGCATCATCATCAGCTGGCAGGTGGCTTACCTACAGCACAAACTTAAAACAATGAGCTTTCGCTCAACAAGTACAACTCCTATACCGCGACACATAATCTACACATAACATCATTCTATTGCATATACTTCAAGACATATAGTATGCATGAACCAATTATGTTCATGTTATGCTTTCTTATTCTTTCTTAGCTTACTCCCTTAACTTATTTAATCTATGGGCCCTTACATGAGTGTACGTACCCGGCGCGCAACTATGAATTGGTTACCAAGTCCAACTCAATCCACAGTCCAACCCGACCTAAGGCGAGTGGCACGACACAGGCAAGCTTTCTTGCCGTCCAGCTACTCTTCATCTTGTCATGTCATACTTACTCTTATTCTTCTTATTATAATTAGTGAGCATGCATCGTGATGCCACTTATTCTTCTTCTTGACATGTAATCTAATCATACATATCATAACATACTTCATAGCATAAGCATAAATCACGTTTTGATATGCCCTGTAGCATATCAATTAACACTTAGCATAACAACACATCACATAGCACATAACAAATAAACCATGTCTAGGTAAAATATCCTAATAGCCCATGCTGTAGGCGGCGTTGTACTTACCTCGTCTACTCCTGACGTGAAGTTGTTCCACCTCGGGCTCAGCTGTAAGTTACTTCCTGCTTAATCGAAAGACTAGGTAAGGTTCTAATCTAAGACCATAATATGTTGGTTTTCCACCAACATTCATGCATGACTTTGGTTATATGTCCCCCTATAGTAAAACATATTATGAGTGGTTACACTAGGTAACCTCTCCTACTCGGGTTACTACATCGCTCTTACGAGCTCATACAAGAACCTATTAGGTTACGTTGGATAACCTTCCATACTAATCTTACTTATGAGCGAATAGGTTTAGGCTAGCACCTAACCTCGGCTTAACATTTATCTTACCCACTAGGTTAACCAAAGTTAACCTCTACGGTTACTAAGGTCAACCCTCCTTTGGGCCAACCTCGGGCTTTGGGGTTAAGCCCAGTGATTCGGGTATAAATTCCCGATCACCGTTCGTCTTAACTCTTTACATAGCAAACCTTGAACTTGTACATCTTAATCTCTTTTCTTTATCTTTGAAAAAAACTTTTGGCATTCGAGCCTAAAAACTGCTATAATTTCTCTTAAAAATCCTTGAATCTTAAAACATGGTTTATAAAACGTTTGAGGGTTTGAAACTGCCTTTGGAACAGTTTCTATGTTCAAAATAGAGTGTTTAAACCGAAAAACAATTTTTCTCTATGGGTTCTATAAAAATCTGTGCAGGAACATTTTGCTCCTTGCACGGTTTTCAGATTTCAAGGTCTAACTTAAAATCCTTTTAGAATTTGAAAAAGTTTCCTTCACAAAAGTTCTAGCTCTCAAAGAGATCTAAAACTTTCGTGTTTTACAAAAATTCTGATTCTGCACCAATTAGTACCAGTTTTTATTTGAATCTCGGTGATCCTAAAAACTGCGTCCTGATGAACCACCTTCGGTTTTTCATGAAAACAGAGGCCTTTGGAACCTCATTTTGAGAAATGGTCCATGCTGCTCCCTAGGAAAGACCCTGTTCTACAACTTTCATGTTTTACGTTTTCGCCCATTCGGCCTCTAAAGGCCCGCAATTACCCATTTCCTACGACTGACCAGTTTGGAACCCCAAATGGCAGCCCTACTTACTAGGTTTGGTTTACGTCCTAATTTTTGGTTTCTACCTCAACCGATCACATCGGGAGCTTAATGTCAATTCATGCAGCGTTTCTAATGTCTTGCATGTCCCAACATGCAGCCCTAACCCGTTCATGCAGCCCATAGAAACCAACTCCTAACCTAGGGTTGCATGGCTAACATGTTCCAACCATTCATTCCATACATTCCATCACATACCAAAATAAATTCAAACCATTCATGCACATGTTCATTCATACCCTAAGGGACATATAACCTCATGAAATACTTCTAGCATGCAATCCTAGCATACCAATCAAACATAAACATATTAATGAACATAAAGGAACCAAACCACATCTAGCAACCTAATCAAGCACATTTAAGGGCATAAACTAAATTAGTGAGCTTATGCTCTTACAACCATTAACTTGAACAAATACATTTAAATTTGAGTTTAAAAACTTGATTGGAAAAGGATTAAAGCTTTTGAAAAATTTTACCTTGAATTGGATCGGGATTGGCTCTAGGACTTGAACCAAATCTCACACTTGACTCAACACTCCCACAACCGGTTTTGGCTCACCAATTGAACACCAAATGGGCTGTTTTGGCTCTCAAATTTGGCCCCCACCTAGTGCACGGCCACACCACCCCTTAGGACTCAAAATCTGAAAATTTTTCCCTTAAAATCCTGCACAACTAGCGGCTGCTTGCAGGGAGGAAAAAGACTCCAAAACTTGCTCAAATCTTGTTTTTGGTTGGTAGAAACACACCCGAACTTGCCCCCTAAAGTTTCCCTTAAATTTCTGAATTTTTTTTCACTCTTTCCCTGTTTGCTGCCCACGGCTACAGCCACCAAAATGGGCTGGAAAAATTTTTTCCTCACTTCCCTCTTGTTCTCCCACACAAACCGAACAACACTAACTAGTTGGCTCAAGAAAATTTTCTGATTTCTTCCTCACTTTGGCTCTCGGTTTTCATAAAGAAAAATGGGCAGAATAGAGTTGCATTTTCTGATTTTAAAAGGGGTGGAGGCAGCCCTATTTATAGGCAATGTGGGACACAAAATTCTTTGCAATTTGGCCCCCAAAATTTTTGAAACTTTGCACAAAAATCCTTCCTTTTGGCCGGCTGTTTTGGGGTGGAAGACAACCAAGAATTAGCTAGCACAAGACACATGTCATGTGGAGATTTGTTCTTGAAAAAGTTGGTGATGTCATAATTCAAAAAATTTATGATGTCATAAATCATAAAGGCTCGTTTGGCTCCTTTTTCCAATAAACAGTATAATTTAAACTTAACATAGATAAATCTAATACTGTGTTGTACTAATACATAGTATTAATATTTTATACTGTCATAAAAATTTTATCTGTGAAAAATCGGGCTGAAAAATTTTTTCTTTATTTTTCCGAACCCTTTTGCCCTGTACCCTATTTTTGCGTGCTTGATTTTTCTATAGTGGTTTTAGTTCTCAATTATGTCATCTTATCCGAAAAATGAGTTTTTCACAGTATTTTTCCTATACTGCATCTCATAAAATTGTACAGTGAGGGTTTTGACCATTTTGGTCAAACTTTGACTTTCCCGGGTCAAAGTTGATTTTTTTGGTCAACCCTTTGACTTTCCTAGAATGATGCAAAATTCATCTCTTTTCATCCGAAAAGACCATTCATCAATCAAAACAAGCATATTCGAGTCTTATAAAACTATAAGAGCTCGTAACACATATTGGAGTTCTAAAGCGAACTTTTCCCTAAAATGCCGATACGGCATACATTCAATTCCTTCTAGAAGGAAAAATACTCACATAGAAAAGCAGGTATTACAATCTACCCCCCTTAAAAATTTTCATCCTCGAAAATCAGCACAAACTGGTGTAGTTCATTCCGATTGGCCGTCGGTCTGAGGTTGAAATGTCGCCCTAAACGTCAATTTCAAGCCCATAGCAATGTGAACACTCATCCAAAATCACGAAGTGAAGCGTCCATCACGATCCGAGATGCTCGATCTTGGTACTCCATATACCTTAACGACCTAAGCTACATAGATTCCTGTCAATTTTCTACCGAAAAGGTGGCTCTAATCGCGATAGAGTGAGTCGATTTGGTCAATCGGTCGACAGTGACCCAAATCGTGTCGCTCCTAATTGTAATTTTAGGTAGTCCTACGAACAAACCCATGGTAATTCGCTCCCATTTTCATTCTGGAGACTTTGTTTCCTGCAAATCTCCTTCGAGATGTAGGTATTCAGCCTTGACTTTCTGACAAGTTGGGCTCTTTGACACGTATTCCGCTACTTCACCCTTCATGTTGAGTTCCGCAACTGCTCGTAATGGTTAAATCCTTCCTTATCGTACTAGCTAAACGTCCCACAACGCTCTAAGTAGTCATACTTAGCGTTGTAATAACTTAAGAAATTAGTTTCTAAGATCACATCGAAATCCTAAGGCTTGATTGCGATGAGATCTACAAACAATTCTCTGTCACATAAAACCATAGAAGTATTATGCATTCAGAGATCAAACCACAAAATTCTTTCTCAAAAAGGTAAAGGAGTCTTTATAAAGCTGTTTTAAACCTTTTTACACTACTTCCTACTTTCCGAGCACTCTCTAAAAATACATACAAGTGAGTGACACTAGAATCATATAATACAATAACATCCTATATAGCGATAGAAGTCTATTTTGTCACCGCGTGTGAAGTTCCAGCTTTGGCGTCTCCATCAGTGTAAGCATAAATCCTGGTCTGGGGTTCAGGAGCCTCTAATCTTCCTTGCGTAATTGAGGGTCCTTCGAGCCTTGCCTGGACTGCGTGCAGCTGGTGACTATTGTTGCTCCAGTTCGGATATGGAGAATTCTGGTTCTGGTTATTCAGGGGACAGTTCCTTGTGTAGTGCCCTTCCTTACCGCACTGATAGCAAGCAGTTGACCCCTTCTTGCACACTCCTAGATGTTTTCTTCCACAACTTGCGCACACAGGGTAGTTAGTGTTAGTATCCTCATTCCCTTGATTATTCCTCTTTTGGGAAGAACTCCCTTGTTGGGTCTGGCCCGAGAAATTCCCTTTTCTCTTGTTCTTCCCATACTGCTTGGGACTTTGGTCGGGGTTACTAGCTTGGCCCTTCGAATTCGAATCTGCACATTGACGAGGTTGCGTTGACTTAGCGGCGGCCTTTTCCTCCTTCCTGGCTTTGAAGATCTGAGCCCGAGCCTCTTTGTCTCTGTTAATCCAATACTCGGCTCGTATGGCTCGGCTTACGCAGTCAGACACTGTCCTAGGTGAACTACTGCCAGCACTGACTTGCTTGGCAATGTCGGTCCTAAACATTTTCATCATTAGTCGCACTTTTTCGGCTTCACTTGGTACTAGGTTCGGGCATAACCTAGCGAGTTGCTCGAATCTCGTGATAGCTTCCATCACCGTCATCGATCCTTGATGGAAGTTAGTAAGTTCATCTTGCTGCACGGCGAGTACCTCTTTGTTGTAGTACATAGCACAAAACTCATTCTCGAAATCCTGCCAGGTCATAGCCATCGTGTTCCGGCGCAGTTGTACTGTTCTCCACCAATGGCTCGCGTCCTTCTTCAGAGCGAAAGAAGCGCACAGCACCTTCTCTTGTTCCATAAGTCGCATAAAATCCAAGATGACTTGGATGTCGATAAGCCAGTTGTCAGCGGCTATTAGATCGGTAGGTCCCTCAAATTCGGGCGATTTCATTCTTCTAAAACGTTCGTAAAGAAGATCCTCACGTACTGGCGACGGATTTACTGGTACTCCAGTCGGTGCCACCGGAATCTCGACATTCCGAGGAATGTCTGGTTGAACTTCCGGCTGAACTTCCGGATGAACATTGGGTACCTGAGGTACCACTGGCGGAACTTGCGGCGCTGGCTGTGGGGCCTCTTGGACCTGAGGTCCTTGATTTAGCTGAGTTAGTTGTTCGCGTAACCTAGTCGTCTCTCGTTGCTGTGCTAGCAACTGTTGTTGTAAGTTAGCTACTAAGGTTGCTAAATCCGGCTGGGGCGGATTTGCAGGTGCGTTCCTACGTGTACGAACCATCTTCTAATTTTCTATATAAGAAAAGATATCATACTATCAATATCTTTTCTTCCATGCAAATCTTATCATATCCTACTACATCACATTCATACTACACAATAACCATACTTATCATACATAAAATCATATCACTACACATGTCATGCCATAACTTAGTGGCATATTCGTATCATACTAGGTACTGCTCATAATTTTCAAACTCATAACATAACTCTGGTCATATATCCCGTATCTACACGGTTTCTTTGTACAATTTCAAAAGTACACTACTAGATCAAAAGTATATTACTGGGTCAAAATACATCGTCAAAAGTACATATTTTTCACGTTTTCGAAAGTACATATTGTCTATATACATTTTTCAAAAATACATCATACTGTACAAACATATACATGGCCAAAACTGGATGGAAATGTCGACCACTTTACCATTGTACATATATACATCCTAACATCCGAATAACAAAATACTATAGTTAGTCCTACCGTCCAAAAAGAAAATACAACGGCCCTAGATCTAAACGATACTCTCGAGCGTGTTAATGGACGCGTCGGAATTAGAATCATGGTCCACGTCCTCATCTCCATCATCTAAATCGATCACATGCTGCTCCTCCTCCAACGGAAGCTCTTCTGGGTCGTCGGGGTCATTGTGATACGCTACCCAGTCCCAACCACCCTGAGCAGGTTCCGGCTCTAACTCCTCATCGTCCTCGTCGTCCTCGTCATCGCTGGAAATAACGATGACTGGGGGGTCCTCCGGCTCCGGTGGGTCGATCGCTATGACATCGTCATCCCAAGCCTCATCGGCGTCATCTGCTGGAGCCTGTGAACTACTGGCCTGACCACCAGGATGGACTATCTGGGCGATAGTCTCGGCCTCAAGGATGTCATCAATGAAACTACCAGCTGTCATCTCCAGTGTAGGTGATGGAACGAACGTGCGAATATGGGCTGGCACTCCGTTCCGTA
This sequence comes from Ficus microcarpa, assembly GCA_025413485.1. Lineage (NCBI taxonomy): Eukaryota > Viridiplantae > Streptophyta > Magnoliopsida > Rosales > Moraceae > Ficus > Ficus microcarpa. The sequence continues at coordinate 4,461,543 of CM046381.1, forward strand.
GGAGTAATAATGCCTCCATCTCGGCCATCGGAAGATCCGTAGGAACGTATGGAAGCATCATCTCCTGAAACCTCCAACAGTAATGACTCATTGTCTCGCCCGGGTACGTATGCCAGTCCTGCGAGAGCCTCTGAAAGCGAGAGTGTCGCGTGTCCCGGTAGATCGCAGGGTCACGGACAGGCTCATGGATCTGTCGAGCAGGTAACAGTTCGTATCGAGTGAGTACGACAGTCCGGAAATGCGCCCACGTACGACTGGGCATCTGAATCTCTCCCAACGTAACCCACCACATCATAGAACCTCCAACCAGACATCTACTGGCGATGGTAACCTGTAGATGTGCCTCGATGTGGCAGATCTCAAAAATCTGCTCCATGTCGTGTAACCATGCTCCGATCGAGACTGACCGTCGAAGACTATCAAAATATAACGGCTGTGATCGATAAAAGGCGACTATCGCATCACAATCCTCTTCTACTGGGATCGGGTCCATAATCTCGTGTCTATCACGTATATAACTTTAAACGTAAGTATCTTCGCGTATACTTTAAGAGAAATAATATCTAATACCTACTTACAATGATGGAGGCGATGGCAGGAAACTATGAATTCTTGTCGCAGGAAACCGCTCTGATACCAACTCTGTAACGACCCGCCTAGCACGGACCGTTACCTTGCTTACGTACTTACATACATGAATAATTTATACTGAACTTACTTACTTATTACATGAAAACACAGAGGAAATTTTTTTTTTCTTTCCTATATGGTATATGTACAAATACGAAATATAAAATACGAACTAAAGCATAGTTGTGCGTACGAGCATACTACTAACTAACTATCACTGAACATTACATAACTTTCTTATAATATCAAAACGCGTAGCAGTTTCCATTTCCCACTATTCACAGTGCCCGGCCACGCGACTCCACCTTGCATCATCATCAGCTGGCAGGTGGCTTACCTACAGCACAAACTTAAAACAATGAGCTTTCGCTCAGCAAGTACAACTCCTATACCGCGACACATAATCTACACATAACATCATTCTATTGCATATACTTCAAGACATATAGTATGCATGAACCAATTATGTTCATGTTATGCTTTCTTATTCCTTCTTAGCTTACTCCCTTAACTTATTTAATCTATGGGCCCTTACATGAGTGTACGTACCCGGCGCGCAACTATGAATTGGTTGGGGCGGCCAAACCAAGTCCAACTCAATCCACAGTCCAACCCGACCTAAGGCGAGTGGCACGACACAGGCAAGCTTTCTTGCCGTCCAACTACTCTTCATCTTGTCATGTCATACTTACTCTTATTCTTCTTATTATAATTAGTGAGCATGCGTCGTGATGCCACTTATTCTTTTTCTTGACATGTAATCTAATCATACATATCATAACATACTTCATAGCATAAGCATAAATCACGTTTTGATATGCCCCGTAGCATATCAATTAACACTTAGCATAACAACACATCACATAGCACATAACACATAAACCATGTCTAGGTAAAATATCCTAATAGCCCATGCTGTAGGCGGTGTTGTACTTACCTCGTCTACTCCTGACGTGAAGTTGTTCCACCTCGGGCTCAGCTGCAGGTTACTTCCTGCTTAATCGAAAGACTAGGTAAGGTTCTAATCTAAGACCATAATATGTTAGTTTTCCACCAACATTCATGCATGACTTTGATTATATGTCCCCCTATAGTAAAACATATTATGAGTGGTTACACTAGGTAACCTCTCCTACTCGGGTTACTACATCGCTCTTACGAGCTCATACAAGAACCTATTAGGTTACATTGGATAACCTTCCATACTAATCTTACTTGTGAGCGAATAGGTTTAGGCTAGCACCTAACCTCGGCTTAACATTTATCTTACCCACTAGGTTAATCAAAGTTAACATCTAAGGTTACTAAGGTCAACCCTCCTTTGGGCCAACCTCGGGCTTTGGGGCTAAGCCCTGTGATTCGGGTATAAATTCCCGATCACCGTTCGTCTTAACTCTTTACCTAGCTGTCACGCCCCGACTTATCGCCACCAAGGCCACGCGGTGTCTGACCACGCGAACCTGGAGCGTTTGGGTTCGGTTCGTAACAATTACTTACTTACTTGTCTTGCTTGATTTGAAAAATAATAGTTACCCAATTTCTAGAGTAAATTTTTTTTTTCTTCATTTCTAAAAATCGTTACTAGAAAACCTTTATTCCGGAAATCATAAAGCTTTAAACTCGATAAAAGCATAACTTAAAACTGCTTTTCTTTTATAAACTTTACCTGATGTACTCACTCGAGTACTGAGCTTTCACCTATGAGGAAAGCTCCATACATACATACATACATAATCTAAATCGTGGACCAGATCCGACCTACAGCAGACCGGTACGACACGTGGCAACTGGCTTGTCATACTGCTAAAACTTGAAAACTGAAACATACCTACTGAAACATAATGAAAACACATTTTTATTTTAAACGCATTTCGGAAACCCCGTAGCAGTCCATACCCACGTTTCACATTCTGTTGCGCCATCTCTCCACAGCTTGTTTCAGGAAGTGCCGGTAGGAAACTTACCTACAGCATGAACGTAAGTAATGAGCTAAAAAGCTCAGTAAGCATAACGTCCTATCCGCATGCAACTAATGCACAACAACGTGAATCAATTATGATTTATTATTAAAATCATTTATGGTCTTTCTACTGATCTTATCTTGTTACTATAACATGTGTGTATGTACTTCGGTATGTAACCATGGAGTGATTGAAGGCGGTCCGTCCAAACCAATTCAAACCATGAAACACAAAGTTTAACATGGAGTAGTGGAGGCAGCCCTTCCATATCAAGTCAAACCATGGAACATGCCGTTTTAACTTACCACGGAGGCAAAGTCAGTACAACACAACATGTCCTACTTAACTTATCTCATATCTTACCATTTGACTTATTTTTGGTGGACATGCTTCGTGATGTCACAAAATTTAACATAAAACATACTACATGCTTGACATAATATAAACATTCTACATAGCATGTTCATAACATGAACATACTGCTTAACCTAACATGAAATGTACTGCATACTTAACATACATGGACATACTACATAACATCATAACACATATTGCATAACCTACTGCATAACATGAACATACATACTGCGTAGCCTAACATGAAACATACTGCATGACTTAACACATAAACATACTGCATAATATCATAACACATACTGAATCATGAAATCCCATTCATGATTTCTTAAACACATCATATGCAAACAAACATGTTCATACTGTAGGCGGAATTGTACTTACCTTTCCGTCATACATTCTTGCTTAACTGTCCCTTCCTAGTGCTGTTCCACTCCTGGTACAGCTGTAGGTTCTGCCTGCTTAACATAGGACATGATCTACTTAAACTCGTGAAAATGCTAGTAAACCAACCAACATGTTTACATGATCTTGGTTGTATGTCCCTTATGTGCAAAGCATCTAACTTGGTTACTCTTGGTAACCTGGCGTGCTAAGTCAAAACTAAACCTCTAAAGGTTGCTTATCTTAATCTGAAACTATCGGGTTATATTTGATAACCCTTTAGTTGAGCTTAAACTATATCCCTTGGGGTTACTTTGGATAACCCTTAAGGATAAACTAAACCATACTATTAGTTAACCAAAAGTCAACTAAAGTCAACCTTGGTCAACGGCGGTCAACTATGGTCAACCCTCTATGGTCAACCTTTTGGGTCTCGGGCTTGACCCGGTAACTCAGGCATAACTCCCGATTATCATGCGTGAACTAAACGCTTACTATAAACTTTGCTTGAAAATCACTTTTCCATACTTGGAAAACTCTTAGGGAAATAATCCCAAAATTTCATATTTTCTTGTAAAATTCCTTACTTAAATCATAAAATCCAAAATCATAGATTTATACTTCGTAAAATCATTTTAGGTTGAAAACCGTCTTTGGAACGATTTTCCGAGTTAAAATATTCGTTAAAGGTTGAAGAACCATTTTCTAGAAACACTTGATAAAACTTGTGGTACAGGGATTTCGGATTCCCTGAGCACCCTTCGTAAAACAATTTTCGTTTTAAAATCGGTAAGTAATCTGAAAAAGTTTTCTTCACGAAAGTTCTAGCTCTCGAAAAATACTAAAACTTTCGTGTTTTACAAAACTCCTAATTCGGCCTAGTTTCGTACCAGTTTTGAGTTGAAACTGGCTGACTCCTGGAACGAACTGGGTCTGGGGACGTAAAAAGATTAGCCACAGGTTTTGGCATTTTTAAAGGCCATTGGGGCCTTATTTTGGAAAACGACTTGTTTGTCCCCCTAGAAAAAGTTGTTCTGGACAACTTTCATGTTTTACGTTTTCCCAAATTCGGCCTCTAAAGGCCTGTTATTTTTCGTTTACGAAAACTGGGTAGATTAATCCGAACCTACCAGTTTCGTGCTTACTTGATTTTACGCGTCCTATTTCGCGAAATCTAACTCAACCGATCACTCGGGAGCCTAATTAGACATCATGCAACGTTAACTAACGTCCCACATGTGTTGACATGTCATCCCCTCATGGCCATGCAAACCAAAACCGGACTACTTAAACCTAGGTTTGCATGTGTTCTAAGGTTTGCATCACATGGATTGGCATCACATAAACCAAACCGAAGCTAGGTCTAACCTCCTAGCATTCATGCCTTACTCGGCTGCACCTAGGGCAGGGACTTAATCAACCAATTAACCATGCAAACCATGCACTCATGCAATCATAAATCATGGCACAACAAACATAAATCATGCATACTAGACTAACATGCTACACACCCTAATCAAGCATCACATTCCTAGCCTAAGCATAACCAAAATTTTCTGAGCTTATGCCCTTACATTCATGCTTGAAAATACATCAGAAACTCCCAATTTAAAGCTTGAACCAAAAGCTTAGGGTTAGGGTAATTTACCTCACAAAATCCGGAGTTGGTTCCACCTATGGGAGCCGAACTCCATGCATGCTCTTGGCTGCCCTTTGCAGCCGAATTCTCCCACCAAAGGGTTCCAAATTTTCCAGCCATGCATACACAAACATAACCATAAATAATCCATCTAATCTTACATGGAAATTTCTTAAAAGAATTCAAGGGTTTACCTTGACTTACCCTTGGTTTAGGCTATGGGTTATGAACCCGAAAATCTTGTCCCTCTTTGGCTGCCACTGCACACGGTTTTGGCTCCCAAATTGCACCAAAAATTTTCACCATCTTTGGTGATCCTCTCAGCCAAAGCCGAACCTCATGGCTGCCCTTAATACCCATCAATTTTCTGCTCCTTCTTGGTCGAAACAGCCACCCACCAAGCACCAAAACTCATCTTGGTTCTTGGTTGGTTTTCTTCTTCTCTTTGCTCGGCACTTCCTTGGGTTTGGACTGAAAATTTTCTTCACTTTTCTCCTCTCTTCCATGCACGGCTGCTGCCTAATTTCTGGAGAAAAAATTCCAGATTTGGGCTTGGTTCTTGCACCAAACCCGTGCACTCACCCATGGAAGATCACACATGGGATTTCCAATTTTTTTCTTGTCTTTTCTCTCCTCCTTGGGTCTCGGATTTTTCTGGGGAAAATTGGCCATAATTTGGCTGCTTTTCCTCAATTTTTTCAGCACCAAAATCTGCCAAATGCATGGGTATTTATAGGCATTTTTCAACTTTTGAAAATTGCACTTTGACCCGTAAAGTTTCAACTTCTCTTGCTTTCTCCCCAAGGTGGCCGGCTGTCTTCAGCTCATTAACAGCTGGGTTTTGCTGATGTCATGACTGATGTCACTTGCTTACATCATCGCTTACCTCACAATTTTCTAAAATTGCACTTTTGCCCCCAAAAATGGAAATTCTTGCAAAAATGCCCTCTAGGTGTCCGATTGTCCTAAAAATCAATACACCCATCTTATTTTATGATGTCATCATCTTGGTGATTTCATATGCTCATATCGTCAAATTTCTAAAATTTACACTTTTGCCCCAAAAGTGAAAATTTTTGCATTTATGTCCTTAAACTTCATAATTGGCCATAATGCTTGCTTTTCAAGCAAATATTATTCTTTTCATGATTTTATGTGATTTTCTCATACTTGAATCACATATTTTCTAAAATTACATTTTTGCCCCGAAAGACAAAAATCCTTTCAATTTCACCCCCAAAAGTGGCCAGTCCTTATTTCTGCTTGTTAGGCAAATCATTGCCTCATTGTGACATCTTCTAACGACGTCACTTTGCTTACTTCACATATTTTCCAAAATTTACACTTTTGCCCCAAAAGTGAAATTTTTGACATTTTTGCCCCTTGACTTTGACCAGTCCTTTTGAGTGACTTCTTGACTAAATCTGTCGTTCTTGACCTTAACTAATGCTAGGGATGCTTGATTTCTAGGGTGTTTCTACTGTCTACTTGGGCTATCTCGCCCATACTGACATATTTTACAGTATTTTCTCATACTGCATCATTTTTCACTATCGAGTCAACCGTTGACCACTTTTGGTCAAACTTTACTTTCTTGGTCAAAGTTGACTTTTTCAGTCAAACTTTGACTTTTTCGGAACTGCGTCCTATTTTGTCCTTTTCGACCTGAAAGTGCGTTTTCTAACCTTAAAAATCTGTTCTGAGTCTTATTGAGCCATAAGACTTCGTAAAACGTGTGAAAAACTCTTAATTGAGTTTTTCCGTAAACATGTCACATATGCTCATAATTCCTTTAAAAGAGGAAAAATGGCAATCATGAAAATTCTAGGTATCACACTAGCAAACCTTGAACTTGTACATCTTAATCTCTTTTCTTTATCTTTGAAAAAAACTTTTGGCATTCGAGCCTAAAAACTGCTTTAATTTCCCTTAAAAATCCTTGAATCTTAAAACATGGTTTATAAAACGTTTGAGGGTTTGAAACTGCCTTTGGAACAGTTTCTATGTTCAAAATAGAGTGTTTAAACCAAAAAACAATTTTTCTCTATTGGTTCTATAAAAATCTGTGCAGGAACATTTTGCTCCCTGCACGGTTTTCAGATTTCAAGGTCTAGCTTAAAATCCTTTTAGAATTTGAAAAAGTTTCCTTCACAAAAGTTCTAGCTCTCAAAGAGATCTAAAACTTTCGTGTTTTACAAAAATTCTAATTCTGCACCAATTAGTACCAGTTTTTATTTGAATCTCGGTGATCCTAAAAACTGCGTCCTGATGAACCACCTTCGGTTTTTCATGAAAACAGAGGCCTTTGGAACCTCATTTTGAGAAATGGTCCATGCTGCTCCCTAGGAAAGACCCTGTTCTACAACTTTCATGTTTTACGTTTTCACCCATTCGGCCTCTAAAGGCCCGCAATTACCCATTTCCTGCGACTGACCAGTTTGGAACCCCAACTGGCAGCCCTACTTACTAGGTTTAGTTTACGTCCTAATTTTCGGTTTCTACCTCAACCGATCACTCTTTCCCTGTTTGCTGCCCACGGCTACAGCCACCAAAATGGGCTGGAAAAATTTTTTCCTCACTTCTCTCTTGTTCTCCCACACAAACCGAACAACACTAACTAGTTGGCTCAAGAAAATTTTCTGATTTCTTCCTCACTTTGGCTCTCGGTTTTCATGAAGAAAAATGGGCAGAATAGAGTTGCATTTTCTGATTTTAAAAGGGGTGGAGGCAGCCCTATTTATAGACAATGTGGGACACAAAATTCTTTGCAATTTGGCCCCCAAAATTTTTGAAACTTTGCACAAAAATCCTTCCTTTTGGCCGGCTGTTTTGGGGTGGAAGATAACCAAGAATTAGCTAGCACAAGACACATGTCATGTGGAGATTTGTTCTTGAAAAAGTTGGTGATGTCATAATTCAAAAAATTTATGATGTCATAAATCATAAAGGCTCGTTTGGCTCCTTTTTCCAATAAACAGTATAATTTAAACTTAACATAGATAAATCTAATACTGTGTTGTACTAATACACAGTATTAATATTTTATACTATCATAAAAATTTTATCTGTGAAAAATCGGGCTGAAAAATTTTTTCTTTATTTTTCCGAACCCTTTTGCCCTGTACCTTATTTTTGCGTGCTTGATTTTTCTATAGTGGTTTTAGTTCTCAATTATGTCATCTTATCCGAAAAATGAGTTTTTCACAGTATTTTTCCTATATTGCATCTCATAAAATTGTACAGTGAGGGTTTTGACCATTTTGGTCAAACTTTGACTTTCCCGGGTCAAAGTTGACTTTTTTGGTCAACCCTTTGACTTTCCTAGAATGATGCAAAATTCATCTCTTTTCATCCGAAAAGACCATTCATCAATCAAAACAAGCATATTCGAGTCTTATAAAACTATAAGAGCTCGTAACACATATTGGAGTTCTAAAGCGAACTTTTCCCTAAAATGTCGATACGGCATACATTCAATTCCTTCTAGAAGGAAAAATACTCACATAGAAAAGCAGGTATTACATCATTACATATGATGTTGGTATCCTAATCAACATCTATGAACAACCCTAGTCATATGTCCCCCACTATATCATCTCATGCTAAACTTGTTTGGTTACTTTCTTCTCCTTGGGCTTCTATCTTATTTTTACTTAGTCCGTAATCCATTGGGTTATTATTAATAACCCTAAGTCTTAGCCCATTTTATTAATTTTGATATCCTTTAGGGTTATCTTGGGTAACCCTTAAGATCAAACTTAGTCAAACTTTTGGTCAACTAAAGTCAACATTTGGTCAACTAAAGTCAACATTTGGTGAACTAAGGTCAACCCTCTTTGGATCAAATTTTTGGACTTTGGGCTTAGCCCAGTAACTCGGATATAACTTCCGGTTACCATCCGTAATCGATTTACTATCAACATTTTACTAAACCTTAGCTTGAAAAATTCAATTTTTCCTTAACTTGGAAAATTTTGGGGAAATCAATCAAAAACTCTTTACTTAACTTGTAAAAATTCATATTCTTAAAACGGGGCTTCATAAAATCATTTAAAGCTGAAAACTGCCATTAGGGCAGTCTCCATAGTCAAAATAGTGGTTTTGAGGAAAAATACAGTTTTTCTAAACTGTTTTTAGAAAATCCTGTGCAGGAATTTTCTGTTCACTGCACAGTCTTTGGAAAACATTGTCAGTTTGAAAATCTAATTTGAATCTGAAAAATTTTCTTCACGAAAGTTCTAACTCTCAAAAATTCTAAAACTTTTGTACTTTACGAAAAATCCAGTTCTACCTGTATCCTTGTCAATTTTCGTTTGAAATTGGCTGGTCGTGTAAACTAGATCTAGGCAGACTAGCCTCGGATTTTTATAAAAACGAAGGCCATTGGAGCCTCATTTTGAAAATCTGACCATGTTGTCCTCTAGAAAAAACCCTTCTGAACAACTTTCATGTTTTACATTTTTCCAAATTCGGCCTCTAAAGGCCTCAAATTCCACTTTCTCGAAAACTGGCCAGTGTCCACTCGAACCTGGTAGTTTTTCGGTTTTAAGTTCGTTTTACGTCCTATTGTAGCAAACTAACTCAACCGAACATGCAGGAGCCTAAAAAAAAAATCATGCAGCATTTTCTAGCATCCCATTTTGACATACATGCAATTCCATCGTACCCATGCAGCCAATCAACCAAACTGCCCTAACCTAGGGTTGCATGGTTCTAGTTCAAATCCATCATTCCATTTATTCACATTCATTCTAGCAACCTAACATATCATGCTTGAACATCATTGGGAAACATACAACACATCCACATCTAGCATGCAATCCTAATAAGCATAATCAATCAAAATTCATAAACAAACCACCCTTAAATCTAATCAAGCACACACCTATCAACCTAGGGCAATAAAATAATTTTGAGCTTATGCTCTTACAATCATGACTTGGAAATACACTTAAATTTCAGATTTAAACCTCAATTGAAAAGGGTTAGGTTTTGGAGCTATTACCTTGATTATCTTAAAATTTTGGGGCTAGGGTTTGGCTCACCAAATTCCCCCCATAGGTCCTTCAAAACTGGTTCTAGCCCTCCAATTGACATCTGAAAGTTTGGTTGGTTTCTTGAACCAAAACCATGCACTACTAACCTTAATTTTTTCTCACTTTTCCCTCCACTCACAGCCGGCTCTTAGTCCAGAAAATGGTCCCAAAAATTTCCCAAATCCTCACTTAAAGTCACTAGAAGAAAATCCAACACCCTAGCACTAAAACCCCTTTGATTCACAATTTTTTTTTCTCTCTTTGGGTGGCTAATTTGGGTTCGGATTCTTGGAGAAGAAAAAAGGGCAGAGCTTGGCTATTTTTCTGCATTTTTCCAGCCCAAAAACCGACCTCCTTGGTGGCTATTTATAGTGGTGGAGAAATTTTCTAAAAATTGCATAAAAACCCCTCAAAAACCAAAATTTTCACTTTGACCCCCAATAGGTGTCATGTTGGCTGGCCATTCCTTGGTCTCCAAGGCTTGCTTACCTCATCAAGGTGACATTATCTTGATGACATCACTTGCTTACATCATCAATTTTCCAAAAATTACATGTTGGCCCCAAATGACAAAATCTTTACATTTTTGCCCCCTAGGTGGCCGGCCACCTCACCCCATTTCTAGATAAGTCCATAATTCTTTCCATCCTTTATATAATCATTTATGATATCATAAATCTATGGTGAGGGGATGTCATCACCTAAGGCCTCGTTTGGCTAATTCCTTAATACGAGTCTATTTTTTTTGCTACACAGATGTTTTTAATACTGTTATCTACTAATAACAGTATTTTACACTGTACTACAGTCCAAAATTTATCTGTGTAAAAATGGACAGTAAAAATTTTTTTCTATTTTTCAAAGTCCTTTTTGCCCTTTATTTCTAACTTGGTGTGCTTTATATTTCTATGGTGGTTTTGAATCTTAATCTTCCGATCTTGTCTATAATGACGGTTTTTCACAGTATATTTTTCATACTGCTTATCGAATCTCAGTACCGTCATGCTTTTGACCTCTATGGTCAACCTTTGACTTTTTGGTCAAACTTTGACTTTTTCGGTCAAACTTTGACCAACATAAAATCATGAATTTTTGTGATGCCTTTATCACAAAAAACCCTATATATGGCTAAGTAACTATTTATCGAGTCTCATAATTAATTAAATGAGAACTCAAATATTTACTGATAAAATTATGAATTTTACGTTGGTATTCATAATTTTCATGAAATATCAAATAAACGCATAATACGGACTTAAATTCCTTTAATTGTAAGTCCGTAGAAATTTCGGGGTATTACTGTAAGACCCGAAATTTTGTAGACTTGTAATCTCCTTGTTTATAAGGAATTAGAGTCTAATTTATGTATTTATGAGGTGTTATATGAAAAATTATGAATAATAATGAGAAGTTCATAATTTTATTCAAACGATGTTCGGGTCCTTATTTAATGATTATGAGACTCAATTAATGTTTTACAAGCCAAGAATGAGGTTTCTAAAGGAAAAAGAACGAAAAAGGATGAAATTTTACAAAAGTCAAAGGTTTGACCAAAAAAGTCAACTTTGACAAAAAAAAGTCAACTTTGACCAAAAAGTCAAAGTTTGACCGTGACGGGTCACAACGTCGACTTCACAAGTATGATGAAGAAATATGGAAATAATTTCCAAAAATGAAGATTTATAAGCCATAAATCCACCCTAGAAAAATCAAGCACACCGAAAAAGAATTAAGGGCAAAAAGGTCTCCGAAAAATTGGAGAAAGAGAGTTTTGGTCCAAAATTTTCATGGAAGAATTTTTGGATCAAAATATAAAATAAGAATGCTCATCACAGTGTTGGAAATAACTGTAGAGCGCGAAAGGAGCTGTGAAAGAACGAGATGGCCAAACAAGGCCTTGGAAGAGCTAGTGGAAGATGACATCAACTCTTGACATCACCCTCCACTAACTCAAGACTTCAAATGGCAGCCCATTCCCACTCAAAAAAATTCGGCCAACTAGAGAAGAAAAAGGAAAAGATTTGGTTTGTTTTGGTAACTAGATGACCAACCAAAGTCTAACCAAGCAAAGGACAAGAGCCCATGCCCATGACATCATCCTTTACTATCTTAAGCTTACTTGTACAACCATCTTTCCCTCCCTCACAGCCGGCTGCAACCCAAACAAAAAAAAAAAGAAATGGGAACAAGACATAAAGCCATGATTTAAGGACCAAAAAGTTGAGCAAGCATGGGAGAAATTTTTGAGATCTCTAGGACCAACCAAGAGAGGACACATGTCCCTCCTTACCCTTCAATTTTCGGCAACCAAGGCAGCCAATCCCCCTCCCTTTGGTCGGCAATAGCTGGGGACAGCCAAGAAAAGGAAAAAAAAAAAATGGGAGCAAAGGCTAGACATCAAGCCTTAAATCAAGGAAAAGGTGCAACCACTCTTGTCCATCAAGTCCCCTCACTCACTAGTCATTTTTGTTGAACAAAAATGAGTCAAACCCATGCCTTTTTCCCCACCAAATCCGGCAGCTCAACCCCCCTTTTCAGCCCCTTGGATTCGGCAGCTAGAGGAAGGGAAATGACTTGACACAAAGCCTTGAATTAAGGGCAAGAAACCAACCACTAAGTCACATCACAAGTCCTCCCTTTCCTTGTGCCTTTTGTGGGAAAAAGTGAGCCAAAAGCTCTCACTTTCTTGGGTCATCTTCGGCAGCAAAGAGGAAGGAGAGAGAGAGAGAGTGAATCAAAGAGATTTTTGGGAGTTTTCATCCCCTTGGTGAGTTCGGTTCTAGAGAGAAAGAGCTAAGAAAAGTGAGAAAAATTTTGGTGAGCTTTTGGGGTGTTGGCCGAGCAAGAGAGTGAACAAGAAAGTTTGAGATTTTTCTTGTGAGTTCGAGTGGTCTAGCAAGGAACCAAGAAGAAAAATTTTGGTGCACCTTTTTGTACCAAAACCGTGAGCAACCAAGAGCAAGGAGAGCATTTGAGAAAATTTTGTGGATTTCTCCAAGACTTGGCCGAACAAGGAAGAAGAGAAGAAGGTAAGAGAAATTTGGTTTTTCTCCTTATGATGCTCGGTTTTTTTTTTTTTTTTTGTTAGAAGCAAGAAGAGCTAACAAAAATGTTTTTGGATGCATTTTCTTGGAAGAAACCGTGAGCTAGAGGAACCAAAGGAAAGTTGAGATTTTCAAAACCCTAACTTGGGTTGAGGTAAATCTCTTAAACCACCTTGAATCTAAGTTTTATTTAAGTGTTTTGAGGTTGATTCAAATGGTTTGTAAGGACATAAGTCCACCTTAATTTTCTGCCCTCATTAATGGTGTGTGTGTGCTTGATAGGATTAGGGTTGGTTGGCTGATTTTAATGCTTGATTGCTTTAAAATTTGTGCTTGAAAATAATGGATTTTTCATGCTAGAAATTAGGTTGTATGTCCCATAAAATTAGGCCAAAAATCTGCCCTTGGCAGCCATGAGAGCATGCTAGACTTAGGGTTGGATTTTGTGTTGATGGTATGTGATGATGCATGAGTTAGAACCATGTAACCCTAGTCTTTTTAATTTTCGGATTTGGGTTGCATGAGTGTATGAGATGGATGTATGGGTTTCAATGGGACGTTAGAAGCGCTGCTTGATGTTATCTAAGCTCCCGATGTGATCGGTCGAGATAGATTCCGCGAATAGGACGTAAACCGAAAGGAGGAACTGAAACTACCAATTCGGATGCGAATCTGGCCAGTTTCGGGAAAGGGTAATTTCAAGGCCCTTAAAGGCCGAATGAGGTAAAACTCAGAACACGAAAGTTGTTCGGAACAACTTTTCCTCGAGGACAGCGCAGACAGAATCTCGAAATAAGGCTCCAAAGGCCTCCGTTTTACCCAAAACCCGTGGCTGAACCCTGGGACGTTCTCCACACAGTTTTTCAGAGTTAACCCGTTTTCAAATAAAAACTGGTATTGATTTAGGCCGAACTGGATTTTGTGCAAAACACAAAATTTTTAGCATTTTTTGACAGCTACAACTTTCGTGAAGACAAGTTTTTCAGATTTCAAGCGGATTTTTAAACTGGGCGCGTTTTGTGAGAGACGCGCAGAGAGCCTGAAATCTTGCAAATGAGTCTCACGAAAATATTTTCTAGAAAAATTGTGAAGTGTTCTTAAATGGTCATTTTAGCTTCGGAAACCATTCCAAGGGCGATTTCTGACCCCAAATGATTTTATAAAAGATTTGTTTCGAAAACCATGAATTTTAAGGGCTCGGGTTTGAAATCCCACATTTTTCCACAAAGAAAAGACAAAGAGGGTTTCATACCAAACATTCCAAGTTAAAGAAAATAATGAGATCCAACCAAGGTATTTTCTAATTAAAAGAGTTAGAATTTTTATAAGAAGAATGAAGGATTTTTGGAAGTTAATTGCACAAGATTTTCCAAAAATAAGAAAGAGGAATGTTAAAGTAAAATTGGTAAACAAGCCGATTACAAACGGTAACCGAATAGTATATCCGAGTTACAACCCCAAGGATTACCAAGGGTTGACAAAAAGTTGACCCAAGGTTAATTAAGGTTAACCTTAAGGGTTACCCAACATAACCCTAAGGGATACCCACATGTACAATTGGGCTAAGATTTAAAGGGTTAATGGAAATAACCCAATAATAAGGATGTATGAGCAAAGCCCACTAATAGAACAAGTCTCTAAACCAAAAAGGTTACCCAACGTAACATCTTAAGGATTTAATCGAAGTTCAATAAAGAATGGGGATTAAAGTGGCCAAGATGGATATCATGGATAGGGGACATACAACCAAAAGTAAATGTGAGTGTTGGTAGGTCACCAACACCTTACGAAAGGATCCTGATCCTATATTTTTGGTATATCAGGAAAGTGAATTTCGGTTGTCGACAATTTAAGGAACGCGATTCTAAGGATACGGCACTAGAGGTAAGTACAAACCTCACATGCAGTATGAAAACTAATAAATTATGTTCAAGTATGTGGTTTTCAAATATGCTGCAATATGTTGTGTGCTATATCTATGAAATGCCATGTTTTATGAAAAGTGCTATTTTTGCGAAATGCCATGTTTATGAAAGGTGCTATTTTCGTAAAAAGCTATGTTTATATAAAGTGCTATTTTTGCAAAAGATTATAAAAGTGCTATATTTACAAAATGTCATGTTTATAAAAATGTCATGTATGCAAATGCTATGAATGAAAGGAATGCCATGCCATGTTATGAATGAGATAAAAAGTATGTTATCATGTAGTAACATCATAAGGTATGTTCACTAAAGATAAATAACATGATAAGAAGTCACAAGTAAAGTGTCGTACCAACCTCCACCAAGGTGGAGGATTTTTATGTTAAAGTTATGGATTCGCCCTCTCGTTTTTGTAAGAGGGTGTAATCACTTATGTTTTTCTGGAGCAGTTAGGGACTTGCAAACCCATCTAACTGTATCTGGAGGCGCGCTATATGTTAAGGGTACGTACACTAAGGGGCCCATAAGAAAGAGAAGAAAGTTAAAAGAAATGCATAAATGGAACATAAATGGTTCACGCATATGCATATGATGATGTATGTTTTTCATGGTGTTTTAATTGTTTTGTGAGATTATGTTTGTGCTTACTGGGCGAAAGCTTATTCAGTTATATTTCATACTGTAGGTAAGAAACCCGTAGGTTAATGCTGGGCATTGTTGGAGCGGTGTGGCGGCAGACAAAGGCGGTATGGATACCTCTACGCATAGTTTCCGCAAATCTTTTGATAAGTAAAGAAGTTTTGTATATATAAGTATATACATGATGAAGACAAGTTATGTATCATGGTATTTTGGAACCAAACACCTTAAGTAACGTTTACTTAAGTAGTAATGATATGATGCTAAAGATAAATGTTTTATAAGTATGTTTCAAAAAATATATATATATCCCCAAATTTTCAAGTAAAGTAAGTAAGTAAGTAAGGCGTGACGGCCCTACGTAGTAAGGGGGCGTCACAGAGTTGGTATCAGAGCGGTATCCTGCCAGCCTACTTCATCTCGCTCCGCATCGTTCTGCAATAGCCGAAGTAAGTTAAATTATTTTCTTACGCTTAGAATTAGATTTTCGTATTTAACGCATATCGATGGTTCGCAATGGAAAGGTTGGATGTGAGAATGACGTTGGGTTGTACCCTGGCTTGGTGGTGGTAAAACAAGTAACGTATGCCCATGATGAGTAAATTATGTATTTTCCTAAAAACTATGTTTATGAAATGAAGATTATGGTTCTGTATAAAAGATATGATTTTATGAAAGTTTTAAAAAATAAGAAGCTTATTTTGTCGCTTCTATACAGAACCATGCTACCAAGACGTCGAGCGGCACAAGCCCAAAACGTCGATCTTGCAGCTCAACTGAACGAGCTGAGAGAGATGATGCTAGCCCAGCAACGAGAAATAGGTGGGCTTAGGGCTCAGATAGCCCAACAGAACCAAGGACGGCCCGAGGCCAGGATACCACCGGCACCTGAAGAGCAACCAGCGGTACCGGAATTCCCCGAGGAAGAACCAGTAATTCCGGAACACCCTGAGGCCCAAGAAGTACCAATGGCGCCGGTAGCTGCTCCGCCAGCACCTCGAGCTCGAACATCGGCAGAGCTGTATCATGAATTTCGGCGTATGAAGGCGCCAGAATTCGAGGGATCAACGGACCCGATCGAGGCCGATAACTGACTCATCGACCTTCAGGTTTCCCTAAACTTCTTAGGGCTCGATGATAAAGAGAGAGTCCTTTGCGCGTCCTTTATGTTGAAAAAAGACGCCCAGTTATGGTGGGAAACGGTCCAAATCAGACGGGACGTCACCCAAATAACATGGGAAGACTTTGTGGAAGAGTTCCGTGAGAAATACTTCAACACGGAAGTAATGGAAACTCAACAGGATGAATTCATCAATTTCCGTTAGGGAAATTTGTCAGTGGCTGAAGCTGTAAGGAAGTTTGAACAGCTCGCCCGTCTCTGCCCTCAACTCATCAGTTCCGAGAGGGACAAAGTGAGAAAGATGATGAGAATGTTCCGGCCAGACTTAGCCGTGCTTATCAGCAGTGGCCCTCAACCACCGCTCACTGTCGCCGAGTGCGTCAGTCGAGCAGTTCGAGCCGAATACTGGGTCGGTCAGAACAAGGCCCAACGGGCTCAGTTCTTCAAAGAAAGGAATGAGGAGAGGGCACTAGCCAAACAAAATCAGACTAAGCCCGGCCAACCATCACAGCAGAAAGGTCAAGGAGGACCTTCTGGCCAACGCGGCGGCAATAAGCCGTATGGCAACCCCCAGCAAAAAAGAAAGTGGAATGTTGGAGGGCAAGAGAGCCAACAGAATCCTCCTCAAAAAAGAATGCCCCTGACAACAGTGGAACTCCCCCTTGCCAGAAATGTGGGAGAAAGCACCCGGGAGACTGCCGGGCAAGGACAAACCGCTGTTACCTATGTGGCAAGGAAGGCCACTTTGCTAAGAATTGCAATGCAAATGTCCAGCACCAGCAGAATTACCAGCGGGGTCAGGGAAGTCAGTTGCACGCTGTGCAGATGAAGCTCGAAGGACCTGCAGTTCCTCAAGGCCGAGCTGAAGCTCCAGAACCGCAAGGACGCATCTATGCCTACACAAAGGAGGATGCTCAAGCTGGACCGTCCACGGTGGTGACAGGTCAGCTTCCTTTTGTAAGACCCGAAATTTTGTAGACTTGTAATCTCCTTATTTATAAGAAATTAGAGTCTAATTTATGTATCTATGATGTGTGATATGAAAAATTATGAATAATAATGAGAAATTCATAACTTTATTCAAACGATGTTCAGGTCCTCATTTAATGATTTTGAGACTCAATTAATGATTTATGAGCCAAGAATAAGGTTTCTAAAGGAAAAAGAACGAAAAAGGATGAAATTTTACGAAAGTCAACTTTGACCAAAAAAGTCAAAGGGTTGACCAAAAAGTCAAAGGGTTGACCAAAAAGTCAGAGTTTGACCGTGACGGGTCACAACGTCGACTTTACAAGTATGATGAAGGAATATGGAAAGAATCTCCAAAAATGGAGTTTTATAAGCCGTAAATCCACCCTAGAAAAATCAAGCACACCGAAAAAGAATTAAGGGCAAAAAGGTCTCCGAAAAATTGGAGAAAGAGAGTTTTGGTCCAAAATTTATATGGAAGAATTTTAGGATCAAAATATAAAATAAGAATGCTCATCACAGTGTTGGAAATAACTGTAGAGCGCGAAAGGAACTGTGAAAGAACGAGATGGCCAAACAAGGCCTTGGAAGAGCTAGTGGAAGATGACATCAACTCTTGACATCACCCTCCACTAACTCAAGACTTCAAATGGCAGCCCATTCCCACTCAAAAAATTCGGCCAACTAGAGAAGAAAAAGGAAAAGATTTGGTTTGTTTTGGTAACTAGATGACCAATCAAAGTCTAACTAAGCAAGGACACTAGCACATGCTTCTTCCTCCCCTTAATTTCAGCTACCAACAACCCCACCATCCCTCCATAACTTCGGCTGCACAAGGAAGGAAGAAAAGAAAAGGAAACAAAGGACAACAAGGCATGACAAGGTGTGACATAAAGCCTTAATTTAAGGACAAGAAATCTCTCCATCTTTCACTCCACCAAGGATTGCCACATGCCCTCCTTTCCCTTCCTATTTTCAGCAACCAAGGCAGCAAATCCCCTCCCTTTGGTCGGCAACAGCTGGTGGCAGCAAAGAAAAAAAAAAATGGGAGCAAAAACTAGACATCAAGCCTTAAATCAAGGAAAAGGTGCAACCACTCTTGTCCATCAAATCCCCTCACTCACTAGTCATTTTTGTTGAACAAAAATGAGTCAAACCCATGCCTTTTCTCCCCACCAAATCCGGCAGCTCACCCCCCATTTAGCCCCTTGGATCCGGCTGCACAATGGACAAGAAATGACAAGACAAAAGCCTTGAATTAAGGACAAGTCTCCACCCACTTTGGTCAATCAAAGAAGCCCTTCCATCCCTTAGACTTTTGTGGGGAAAAGTGAGCCAAAGCTCTCACTTTCCTTGAGCATACTCGGCAGCAAAGAGGGAGAGAAAGGGGGAGTGAGAGCAAAGAGAAATTTTTGAGTTTTCCATCTCAAGGGTTTCGGTTCTAAGAGAGCTAAGAAAAAGTGAGAAAAATTTTGGTGAGTTCTAGCAAGAGGAGGCCAACCAAGAACAAGAAAGAAAGAGGAAAAAGAGGTGAGTAACTCTTGATAAATTTTTGGATCTCCTTCTTGTGATGCTCGGTTTTGTTAGAGCAAGAAAAAGTTAACAAAACTCTTTTGGGTTCCACTTCCTTGTGCAAGACCGTGAGCCACCAACAAGGAAGGAGTTGAGATTTTTTTTGGTGAACTTTTGGGGAAGGAAACCGAACAAGGAAGAAGAGAATAAGGTAAGAGAAATTTTGGTTTTTCTCCTTATGATGCACGGTTTTTGGTTAGAAGCAAGAAGAGCTAACAACAAAAATTTTTGGATGTATTTTCATGAAGAAACCGTGGGCTAAGAGCAAGCCAAGGAAAGAAGGAAATCTTTAGATTTCAAAACCCTAACTTGGGTTGAGGTAAAACCTCTTAAACCACCTTGAATCTAAGCTTTGTTTAAGTGCTTTTAAGGTTGATTCAAGTGGGTTGTAAGAACATAAGTCCACCTTAATTTCTGCCCTCATTTATGGTGTGTATGTGCTTGATAGGTTAGGGTTGGTTGGCGGATTTTTAATGCTTGATTGCTTTCAAATTTGTGCTTGAAAATAATGGATTTTTCATGCTAGAAATTAGGTTGTATGTCCCATAAGATTAGGCCAAAAATCTGCCCTTGGCAGCCATGAGAGCATGCTAGACTTAGGGTTGGATTTCGTGTTGATGGTATGTGATGATGCATGAGTTAGAACCATGTAACTCTAGTCTTTTAATTTTCGGATTTGGGGTTGCATGAGCAGAATGAGAGGGATTTATGGGTTTTAATGGGACGTTAGAAGCGCTGCTTGATGTTGTCTAAGCTCCCGATGTGATCGGTCAAGATAGATTCCGCGAATAGGACGTAAACCGAAAGGAGGAACCGAAACTGCCAATTCGGATGCGAATCTGGCCAGTTTCGGGAAAGGGTAATTTCAAGGTCCTTAAAGGCCGAATGAGGTGAAACTCAAAACACAAAAGTTGTTCGGAACAACTTTTCCTAGAGGATAGCGCAGACAGAATCTCGAAATAAGGCTCCAAAGGCCTCTGTTTTACCCAAAACCCGTGGCTGAAACCTGGGACGTTCTCCACACAGTTTTTCAAAGTTAACCCGTTTTCAAATAAAAACTGGTACTGATCTAGGCCGAACTAGATTTTGTACAAAACACGAAAGTTTTAGTATTTTTCGA
Organism: Ficus microcarpa; assembly: GCA_025413485.1. NCBI lineage: Eukaryota > Viridiplantae > Streptophyta > Magnoliopsida > Rosales > Moraceae > Ficus > Ficus microcarpa. The sequence goes on from CM046381.1 coordinate 4,481,939, forward strand.
TAGCTACAACTTTCGTGAAGAGAAGTTTTTTAGATTCCAAGCCAATTTTTAAACTGGGCGCGTTTTGTGAGAGACGCGCAGAGAGAGCCCGAAATCTTGCAAATGAGTCTCACGAAAATATTTTCTAGAAAAATCATGAAGTGTTCTTAAATGGCCATTTTAGCTTCGGAAACCATTCTAAAGGCGGTTTCCGACCCCAAATGATTTTATAAAAGATTGGTTTCGAAAACCATGAATTTTAAGGGCTCGAGTTTGAAATTCACATTTTTCCATAAAGAAAAGAAAAAGAGGGTTTCATACCAAACATTCCAAGTTAAAGAAAATAATGAGATTTAACCAAGGTATTTTCTAATTAAAAGGAGTTAGAATTTTTATAAGAAGAATGAAGGATTTTTGGAAGTTAATCACACAAGATTCTCCAAAAATAAGAAAGAGGAATTTTAAAGTAAAATTTGTAAGCAAGCCGATTACGAACGGTAACCGGATATTATATCCGAGTTACAAACCCAAGGATAACCAAGGGTTGACAAAAGGTTGACCCAAGGTTAATTAAGGTTAACCTTAAGGGTTACCCAACATAACCCTAAGGGATACCCACATATACAATTGGGCTAAGATTTAAAGGGTTAATGGAAATAACCCAATAATAAGGATGTATGAGCAAAGCCCACTAATAGAACAAGGCTCTAAACCAAAAAGGTTACCCAACATAACATCTTAAGGATTTAATCGAAGTTCAATAAACAATGAGGATTATGTGGCCCAGATGGATATCATGTATAGGGGACATACAACCAAAAGTAAATGTGAGTGTTGGTAGGTCACCAACACCTTACGAAAGAATCCTGATCCTATATTTTTGGTATATCAGGAAAGTGAATTGCCGTTGCCGACGATTTAAGGAACGCGATTCTAAGGATACGGCACTAGAGGTAAGTACAAACCTCACCTGCAGTATGAAAACTAGTAAATTACGTTCAAGTATGTGGTTTTCAAATATGCTGCAATATGTTGTGTGCTATAACTATGAAATGCTATGTTTTATGAAAAGTACTATTTTTGCGAAATGCCATGTTTATAAAAGGTGCTATTTTCGTAAAATGCTATGTTGATAAAAAGTGCTATTTTTGCAAAAGATTATAAAAGTGCTATATTTGCAAAATGTCATGTTTATGAAAATGTCATGTTTGCAAATGCCATGAATGAAAAGAATGCCATGCCATGTTATTAATGAGATATAGAGTATGTTATCATGTAGTGACATCATATGGTATGTTCACTAAAGATAAATAACATGGTAAGAAGTCACAAGTAAAGTGTCGTACCAACCTCCCCAAGGTGGAGGATTTTTATATACAAGTTATGGATTCACTCTCTCGTTTTTGTAAGAGGGTGTAATCACTTGTGTTTTCCTGGAGCAGTTAGGGACTTGCAACCCCATCTAACTATATCTGGAGGCGCGTTATAAGTTTAGGGTACGTACACTATGGGGCCCATAAGAAAGGTAAGAAAGTTAAAAGAAATGCATAAATGGAACATAAATGGTTCATGCATATGCATATGATGACGTATGTTTTTCATGATGTTTTAAATGTTTTGTGAGATTATGTTTGTGCTTACTGGGCGAAAGCTCATCAAGTTATATTTCATACTGTAGGTAAGAAACCCGCAGCATAATGATGGGCATTGCGGGAGCGGTGTGGCGGCGGACGAAGGCGGTATGGATACCACTACGCATAGTTTCCGCAAATCTTTTGATAAGTAAAGAAGTTTTGTACATATAAGTATGTATGGTAAAGACAAATTATGCTTTACGGTATTTTGGAACCAAACACCTTAAGTAACGTTTACTTAAGTAGTAATGATATGATGCTAAAGACAATGTTTATTAAGTATGTTTCAAAAAAAAATATAAGAAAGTCAAAAAAAATATATCCCCAAATTTTCAAGTAAAGTAAGTAAGTAAGTAAGGCGTGACGGCCCTACGTAGTAAGGGGGCGTCACACCTTTTGCCCAACAAGATGCTTATGTGTTGATTGATTCTGGAGTTACGCATTCATTCACATCACCTAGGTTTGCTAAGAAACTAGGTAGAAATAATGAGAAAATTGGAAGAACCTTTCGTACTGCATTACCCTTCGGGGAAATCTTGTTGTCTGATTATTGGATACGCCACGTTCCAATAATCATATGCGGTAGAGAGATATACGTCAACCTAATCGTCATTGACCTATATGACTACGACGTAATCCTGGGTATGGATTTCCTGGGAAAGTACAACGCGGTTATAGACTGCCAACGCCGCGCAGTTGCCTTCAAGCCAGTTGGAGATAAGGAATTCATCTTTAGAGGATCGACCCCGAAACAACCGAAAATGTTTATTTCGGCATTAAAGGCTAGAAAGTTATTGGCGGAAGGATGTATGGGATTTCTAGCCAATATGGTAGATAAGACGCAAGAGACCGAAAGTAAGCCGGAAGATGTATTAATAGTCAAGGAATTTGTGGATGTTTTTTATGAAGATCTGCCAGGATTGCCACCTGAACGAGAAATCTCTTTTGAGATTGAGTTACTTCCAGGATCAGCGCCAGTATCCAAGGCACCTTATAGGATGGCGCCTACTGAACTCAAAGAATTGCAAGTCCAGTTGAAGGAGCTCCTAGATAAAGGATTCATCAGACAGAGCTATTCACCATGAGGAGCCCCGGTGTTGTTTGTTAAGAAGAAGGACGGCACCCTTAGAATGTGCATCGACTATCGGGAATTGAACAAGATCACCATCAAGAACAAGTATCCTTTCCCCAGGATCGACGATCTGTTCGACCAACTGAAGGGAGCCTCCGTCTTTTCGAAGATTGATCTACGATCGGGATATCACCAGCTCCGAATCAAGGAAGGAGATGTTCCGAAGACGGCGTTTTGCACTCGATATGGGCACTACGAGTTCCTTGTGATGCCGTTCGGACTGACAAATGCACCAGCCGCCTTCATGGATCTGATGAATCGAGTATTTAAGGACTACTTGGATAAGTTCGTCATCATTTTCATCGACGACATTTTGATATATTCAAGGTCGAAAGAGGAGCATGAGGAGCATCTAAGGATTGCACTACGGATTTTGAAGCAAAACCAGCTTTACGCCAAATTCTCCAAGTGCGAGTTTTGGTTGGAGAAGGTCCATTTCCTTGGACATGTAGTCTCAAAAGAAGGTATATCCGTAGATCCGGCTAAGATTGAGGCGGTAAGTAAGTGGCCAGCCCCCAAAAATGTCACCAAAGTGCGCAGTTTCCTCGGATTAGCGGGCTATTACCGACGATTCGTCGAAGGATTTGCTAAGATCGCGGCGCCACTTACCGCACTCACAAGAAAAGGGAAGGTTTACGAATGGACAACTAAGTGTGAAGAGCACTTCCAAAAGCCAAAAAGCAAGTTGACGAGCACTCCAATCCTTACAATTCCAGTTGTGGAGGAAGAAAACTTCGTAATTTATGGCGATGCTTCCAAGATAGGATTGGGAGCCGTACTTATGCAAAACGGAAAAGTGATCGCTTATGCCTCGCGACAGCTCAAGGAACACGAAAAGAACTATCCGACGCATGATTTGGAGCTTGCGACGGTAGTATTTGCCTTAAAGATTTGGAGGCACTACCTCTACGGTACAAAATGCGAAGTGTACACGGACCATCAGAGTTTGAAATATATCTTCACACAAAAGGAGCTTAACATGAGGCAAAGAAGATGGCTCGAATTGGTGAAAGACTACGACATAGATATCCGATACCATCCGGGAAAGGCTAACAAGGTGGTCGATGCCCTCAGTCGGAAGTCGTCTTCCTCAATGATGTCAATCAGGTTATTGACTGAGCCTCTTCAAAAGGAGCTAATGGAAGCCAAAATCGAGCTTATTACGGGAAGATTAGCTGCTCTAACCTTCCAGCCAACCATTTTAGATGGGATGAAGGAACGTCAAGAAGCCGATGCCTCGCTGCTTAGGACGAAAAACGAGGTTATAGAAGGAAGGGAGTCGGACTTTCACATATCCGATGAAGGCATACTCTACCAAAAGGATAGACTATGCATTCCTAACGAGGAAGAACTAAAGAAAAAGATCATGAAAGAAGCTCACGAGACTCCGTACTCTGTTCATCCCGGAGCCACAAAAATGTATAAGGACCTAAAGGAGAGCTTTTGGTGGCCTAAAATGAAGAACGACGTTGCTACCTTTGTCAGTAAGTGCCTTACTTGTCAAAAAGTAAAGGCGGAACACCAACGTCCAGGAGGAGAATTGCAGAAAATCTCCATCCCATAATGGAAATGGGATCAAATGACGATGGATTTCGTGGTTGGTCTGCCTCGAACTCCTAGCGGCAATGACGCTATTTGGGTGGTCGTTGACCGATTGACAAAGTCGGCGCACTTTATAGCCATCAAGCTCAGCTTCTCTATGGAACAATTGGCAGAATTGTACGTGGCTCAAATCGTTCGCTACCATGGAATTCCGAAGACGATAATCACGGATCGCGACGGTCGCTTTACTTCGAAATTTTGGAGGAGCGTACATGAAGCAATGGGTACCAAGCTTTCGTTTAGTACAGCTTTTCACCCACAAACGGATGGACAATCAGAAAGGACCATTCAGACCTTGGAAGATATGTTGCGAGCTTGCGTTATGGATTTCAAGGGAACTTGGGATAAGAAGCTTCCTTTGATTGAATTCTCGTACAACAACAGTTTTCACGCTTCAATTGGAATGGCTCCTTATGAAGCTTTATATGGAAGAAGATGCAGATCTCCAGTCCACTGGTACGAGACAAGAGAAAAAGAGCTTGTATCTACAGACTTCATTCGAAAGACCACGGAAAACGTGAAGCTCATACGACAAAGGATGGAGACAGCATTTAGCCGGCAAAAGAGTTACGCCGACAAACGCCAAAGACCTTTCTAGTTTGAAGTAGGAGACTTGGTTTTCCTCAAAATCGCTCCATTTAAGGGAGTTATGCGATTCGGAAAGAAGGGGAAATTGAGCCCAAGGTATATAGGGCTGTTCAAGATACTCGAAAGAGTTGGGAACATAGCCTACAAGTTGGCTTTACCCCAAGAATTAGCTTATGTGCACAATGTGTTTCATGTATCAATGCTAAAGAAGTATGTTCCGGATCCCTCACACGTAATCGAGCATGAACCGATCGAGGTTCGAGAAGATCTGACTTATGAGGAGAAGCCAGTCCAGATCTTGGCACGAGAAGAAAAAGTGTTAAGGAATAAGGTTATCCCTATAGTCAAGGTACTATGGAGAAACCGCCACATCGAAGAAGCGACGTGGGAACGAGAAGAAGGTATGAAGAGAGACTACCCCGATTTGTTCTAATTTTCGAGGACGAAAATCTTTTAAGGAGGGTAGGTTGTAAGACCCGAAATTTTGTAGACTTATAATCTCCTTGTTTATAAGGAATTAGAGTCTAATTTATGTATTTATGAGGTGTTATATGAAAAATTATGAATAATAATGAGAAATTCATAATTTTATTTAAACGATGTTCGGGTCCTCATTTAATGATTATGAGACTCAATTAATGTTTTACAAGCCAAGAATGAGGTTTCTAAAGGAAAAAGAACGAAAAAGGATGAAATTTTACAAAAGTCAAAGGTTTGACCAAAAAAGTCAACTTTGACCAAAAAGTCAAAGGGTTGACCAAAAAGTCAAAGTTTGACCGTGACGGGTCACAACGTCTACTTCACAAGTATGATGAAGAAATATGGAAATAATTTCCAAAAATGAAGATTTATAAGCCATAAATCCACCCTAGAAAAATCAAGCACACCGAAAAAGAATTAAGGGCAAAAAGGTCTCCGAAAAATTGGAGAAAGAGAGTTTTGGTCCAAAATTTTCATGGAAGAATTTTTGGATCAAAATATAAAATAAGAATGCTCATCACAGTGTTGGAAATAACTGTAGAGCGCGAAAAGAGCTGTGAAAGAACGAGATGGCCAAACAAGGCCTTGGAAGAGCTAGTGGAAGATGACATCAACTCTTGACATCACCCTCCACTAACTCAAGACTTCAAATGGCAGCCCATTCCCACTCAAAAAAATTCGGCCAACTAGAGAAGAAAAAGGAAAAGATTTGGTTTGTTTTGGTAACTAGATGACCAACCAAAGTCTAACCAAGCAAAGGACAAGAGCCCATGCCCATGACATCATCCTTTACTATCTTCAGCTTACTTGTGCAGCCATCTTTCCCTCCCTCACAGCCGGCTGCAACCCAAACAAAAAAAAAAAAAATAAATGGGAACAAGACATAAAGCCATGATTTAAGGACCAAAAAGTTGAGCAAGCATGGGAGAAAATTTTTGAGATCTCTAGGACCAACCAAGAAAGGACACATGTCCCTCCTTACCCTTCAATTTTCGGCAACCAAGGCAACCAATCCCCCTCCCTTTGGTCGGCAACAGCTGGGGACAGCCAAGAAAAGAAAAAAAAAATGGTAGCAAAGGCTAGACATCAAGCCTTAAATCAAGGAAAAGGTGCAACCACTTTTGTCCATCAAGTCCCCTCACTCACTAGTCATTTTTGTTGAACAAAAATGAGTCAAATCCATGCCTTTTCTCCCCACCAAATCCGGCAGCTCAACCCCCCTTTTCAGCCCCTTGGATTCGGCAGCTAGAGGAAGGGAAATGACTTGACACAAAGCCTTGAATTAAGGGCAAGAAACCAACCACTAAGTCACATCACAAGTCCTCCCTTTCCTTGTGCCTTTTGTGGGAAAAAGTGAGCCAAAAGCTCTCACTTTCTTGGGTCGTCTTCGGCAGCAAAGAGGAAGGAGAGAGAGAGAGTGAATCAAAGAGATTTTTGGGAGTTTTCATCCCCTTGGTGAGTTCGGTTCTAGAGAGAAAGAGCTAAGAAAAGTGAGAAAAATTTTGGTGAGCTTTTGGGGTGTTGGCCGAGCAAGAGAGTAAACAAGAAAGCTGAGATTTTTCTTGTGAGTTTGAGTGGTCTAGCAAGGAACCAAGAAGAAAAATTTTGGTGCACCTTTTTGTACCAAAACCGTGAGCAACCAAGAGCAAGGAGAGCATTTGAGAAAATTTTGTGGATTTCTCCAAGACTTGGCTGAACAAGGAAGAAGAGAAGAAGGTAAGAGAAATTTGGTTTTTCTCCTTATGATGCTCGGTTTTTTTTTTTTTTTTGTTAGAAGCAAGAAGAGCTAACAAAAATGTTTTTGGATGCATTTTCTTGGAAGAAACCGTGAGCTAGAGGAACCAAAGGAAAGTTGGGATTTTCAAAACCCTAACTTGGGTTGAGGTAAATCTCTTAAACCACCTTGAATCTAAGTTTTATTTAAGTGTTTTTGAGGTTGATTCAAGTGGTTTGTAAGTGTGACTCTGTGACGCCCCCTTACTACGTAGGGCCGTCACTCCTTACCTTACTTAGATTACTTGAAAATTTGGGGATTTTTTTTTTTTTTTAACTTCTTATGTATCTTAAAACTCTTATCTTTTTTTTTTTTGAACATACATAATAAACATTGCCTTTAGCATCATATCATTACTACTTAAGTAAACGTTACTTAAGGTGTTTGGTTCCAAAATACCGTAAAGCATAATTCGTCTTTACCATACATACTTATATGTACAACACTTCTTTACTTATCAAAAGATTTGCGGAAAACATGCGTAGTGGTATCCATACCGCCTTCGTCTGCCGTCACACCGCTCCAACAATGCCCACCATTAAGCTGCGGGTTTCTTACCTACAGTATGAAATATAACTGAATGAGCTTTCGCCCAGTAAGCACAAACATATCTCACAAAACATTTAAACATCATGAAGAAAACATACATCATCATATGCATATGCATGAACCAGTTATGTTCCATTTATGCATTTCATTAATTTTCTTATCTTCCTTATGGGCCCCTTAGTGTACGTACCTTTAAATTATAGCGCGCCTCCAGATACAGTTAGATGGGGTTGCAAGCCCCTAACTGTACAAGGGAAACATGAGTGATTACACCCTCTTACATAAGCGCGATGGTGAATCCATAACTTGTACATAAAAATCCTCCACTTCAAGGAGGTTGGTACGACACTTTACTTGTGACTTCTTACCATGTCATTTATCTTTAGTGAGCATACAATATGATGTCACTACATGATAACATACTTTTCATTTCATTATTAACATGGCATGGCATTCTTTTCATTCATGGCATTTGCAGATATGACATTTTCATAAACATGACATTTTGCAAATATAGCACTATTATGATTATTTACAAAAATAGCACTTTTCATCAACATAGCATTTTACGAAAATAGCACCTTTTATAAATATGGCATTTCGCAAAAATAGCACTTTTCATCAACATAGCATTTTACGAAAATAGCACCTTTTATAAATATGGCATTTCGCAAAAATAGCACTTTTCATAAAACATGGCATTTCACAGATATAGCACACGACATATTGTAGCACATTTGAAAACTACATACTTGAACATAATTTACTAGTTTTCATACTGTAGGTGAGGTTTGTACTTACCTCTAGTGCCGTGTTCCTTTAGAATTGCGTCCTTTCGATCGTCGGCAACCGCAATTCACTTTCCTGATATATCCAAAATATAGGATCAGGATCTTTTCGTAAGGTGTTGGTGACCTACCAACACTCATATTTACTTTTGGTTGTATGTCCCCTATTCATAAAATCCATCTAGGCCATTTTTTTTTTTTATCCCCATTCTTTATTGGACTTGGATAATTCCTTATGAGGTTACATTGGGTAACCTTTTTGGTTAGAGCCTTGTTCTCTTATTGGGCTTTGCTCATATATCTATGTTATTGGGTTATTTCCTTGAACCCATTAAATCTTAGCCCAATACACTTGTGGGTATCCCTTAGGGTTATGTTGGGTAACCCTTAAGGTTAACCTTAATTAACCTTGGGTTAACCTCTTGTCAACCCTTGGTTATCCTTGGGTATGTAACTCGGATCTAATATCCGGTTACCGTTCGTAATCGGCTTGTTCACCAATTTTATTATAAAATTTCTCTTCCTTATTCTTGGAAAATCTTGTGTAATTTACTTCCCAAAAATCCTTCATTCTTCTTATAAAATTCTAACTCCTTTTAGTTAGAAAATTCATTAGCTTAATTTTATTATTTTCTTTATCTTGCAATTGTTTGGTTGAAACCCTATTTTTCTTCTCTTTATGGAAAAGTGTGAATTTCAAACCCGAGCCCTTAAAATCCATGGTTTTCGAAATAATTATTTTGTAAAATCATTTGGGGTCGGAAACCACCTTTGGAACGGTTTCCGATGCTAAAATGACCATTTTGGAACACCTCATTACTTTTCTAGAAAAGATTTTCGTGAGATTCATTTGTTGATTTTCGGACCCTCTGCGCGCCTCTCACAAAACGCGCCCAGTTTAAAAATCGGCTCGGAATCTGAAAAACTTTTCTTCACGAAAGTTGTAGCTAACGAAAAATTCTAGAACTTTTATGTTTTGCACAAAATCTAGTTCGGCCTAGATCAGTACCAGTTTTTATTTGAAAACGGGTTAGTTCTGGAAAACTGTGTGGAGGACGTCCCAGGGTTCAGCCACGGGTTTCGAGCAAAACGAAGGCCTTTGGAGCCTTATTTCGAGATTCTGTCCGCGTTGTCCTCTAGGAAAAGTTGTTCCGAACAACTTTTGTGTTTTGAGTTTTTCCCTGTTTGGCCTCTAAAGGCCTTATATTTTCGTTTTTCCAAAACTGCTCAGGTTCGAAACCGAACTGGCAGCTTGGTGAGTTACTCCGGTTTACCTCTTAAGCTAGCATACAATAAGTGGGTTGTTTTGGCAGATTTTTGGCCTAATCTTATGGGACATATAACCTATCTTCTAGCATGAAAAATCCATCATTTTCATGCACAAATTTTTAAAGCAACAAGCATAGAAAGATTAGCCAACCAACCCTAACCTATCAAGCACATACACACCATAAATAGGGCTGAAAATTAAATGGACTTATGTCCTTACAAATCTCTTGAACCAACCTTAAAAACACTTAAATAAAGCTTAGATCCAAGGGGTTTTAGAGATTTACCTCAACCCAAGTTAGGGTTTTCAAAATCCCAAAGATTTTCTTCCTTCCTTGGCTTGCTCCTAACCCACGGTTTTTCTTCATGAAAATGCATCCAAAAATTTTTGTTGTTAGCTCTTCTTGCTTGCAACTAAAACCGAAATCCATATGATGAAAAACCAAGTTTTTCTTACCTTTTTCTTCTCTTCCTTGTTCGGCCAAGACTTGGAGAAATCCACAAAAATCCTCTCAAGTTTCCTTGCTCTTGGTTGCTCACGGTTTTGGTGCTAGAATGAGATCCAAGAGTTCCCTTTTTATTAGCTTCTTCTCAACTCAAAACCGAGCATGATCAAAGGAGAAATCCAAGAAATTTTTAAGATTCTCTTACCTCTTTTCTCTTGCTTGGTTCGGCTATCCTTGGAGAACTCACAAGAAAATTTTTCCAATCTCTCTCTCTCTTTCTCTCAAAGCCGTGCACCCTTGGAATGGGAGTTCAAAACTTTTGAATCTCTCTTTCTCTCTTCCTCCTCTTGCTGCCGAACATGAACAAGGGAGAATGAGAGGTTTTGGCTCTCTTTTTCTTACAAAAAGCACAAAGGATGGAAGGGTTTCCTTTGATTGATTGGAGTAGTTGGTTGCTTGCCTTAACTTAAGGCTTTTGTCAAGTCTTGCTTTCCTTTCCTTGCAGCCGAATCCAAGAGGATTAAGGGGGGTTGCTTGCTGCTGAAATTGAAGGATGGGAGGGGAGACATGGCAGCCGGATTTGTGGAGAAAAAAAGGGGAGTAGGTTAGTTTATTTTAATGGCTTGTTGACCAACCCTTTTTCCTTTAAAAAAAAACTTTTTCCCATGCTCCTTTTTCTTTCCTTGGTGCAGCCGAAACTCATGAGGAGAGGGGGAAAGGTGCAGCCGGCTGTTTGTGGGGGATTGGACAAGGGATTTAGTCCATTTTTTTAGACAAAAAGTGACTAGAGATGGGGGACCTTTGATGGACAAAAGTTGGTGCACTTTTCCTTGATTTATGGCTTTGTCTCTCACTTTGCTTGTCCTTTTGGATTTTCTTTTTCTTTCTTTCTTTCTTCTTTGTGTGGCAGCCGAATATGATGGGGGGAAAAGGACAAGCTCACTTATTTACTCTTTGATGAGTGGAGGATGATATCATGGGCATGGGCTCTTGTTTGGCCATTTCGGTCTTGCACAGCTCTTTTTGCGCTCTACAGTTATTTCCAACACTGTGATGAGCATTTTTATTTTGTAATTTGATCCAAAAATTATTCCATTAAATTTTTGGACCAATAATCTCTTTCTCCAATTTTTCGGAGACCTTTTTGCCCTTAATTCTTTTTCGGTGTGCTTGATCTTTCTAGGGTGGATTTACGGCTTATAAAACTCCATTTTCGGAGATTCTTTTCATGTTTCTTCATCATACTTGTAAAGTCGGCGTTGTGACCCGTCCCGGTCAAACTTTGACTTTTTGGTCAACCCTTTGACTTTTGGTCAAATCTTTGACTTTTGTCAAATTTCATCCTTTTTCATTCCTTTTTCCTTTAAAAACTTCATTCTTGGCTCGTAAAACCTTAATTGAGTCCCAAAATCATTAAATGAGAACTCGAACATCGTTTAGATAAAATTATGAATTTCTCATTATGATTCATAATTTTTCATTTAACACATCATAATTACATGAATTAGACTCTAATTCCTTATGAACAAGGAGATTACAAGTCTACAAAATTTCGGGTCTTACAACCTACCCTCCTTAAAAGATTTTCGTCCTCGAAAATTAGAACAAATCGGGGTAGTCTCTCTTCATATCTTCTTCTCGTTCCCACGTCGCTTCTTCGATGTGGCGGTTTCTCCATAGTACCTTGACTAGAGGGATAACCTTATTTCTCAATACTTTTTCTTCTCGTGCCAAAATCTGGACTGGCTTAATCCTCATAAGTCAAATCTTCTCGAACCTCGATCGGTTCATGCTCGATTACGTGTGAGGGATCCGGAACATACTTCTTTAGCATTGATACATGAAACACATTGTGCACATATGCTAATTCTTGGGGTAAAGCCAACTTGTAGGCTACGTTCCCGACCTTTTCGATTATTTCGAACGGTCCTATATACCTTGGGCTCAATTTCCCTTTCTTCCCGAATCGCATAACTCCCTTAAATGGAGCGATTTTTGAGGAAAACCAAGTCTCCTACTTGGAATTCGAGAGGTCTTCGGCGCTTGTCGGCATAGCTCTTTTGCCGGCTAAATGCAGTCTCCATCCTTTGTCGTATGAGCTTCACGTTTTCCGTGGTCGTTCGAATGAAGTCAGTAGATACAAGCTCTTTTTCTCTTGTCTCGTACCAGTGGACTGGAGATCTGCATCTTCTTCCATATAAAGCTTCATAAGAAGCCATTCCAATTGAAGCGTGAAAACTGTTGTTGTACGAGAATTCAATCAAAGGAAGCTTCTTATCCCAAGTTCCCTTGAAATCCATCACGCAAGCTCGCAACATGTCTTCTAAGGTTTGAATGGTCCTTTCTGATTGTCCATCTGTTTGTGGGTGGAAAGCTGTACTAAATGAAAGCTTGGTACCCATTGCCTCATGTACGCTCTTCCAAAATTTCGAAGTGAAGCGACCGTCGCGATCCGAGATTATTGTCTTCGGAATTCCATGATAGCGAACGATCTGAGCCACGTACAATTCTGCCAATTGTTCCACAGAGAAGCTGAGCTTGATGGCTATAAAGTGCGCCGACTTTGTCAATCGGTCAACGACCACCCAAATAGCGTCGTTGCCGCTAGGAGTTCGAGGCAGACCAACCACGAAGTCCATCGTCACTTGGTCCCATTTCCATTCTGGGATGGAAATTTTCTGTAATTCTCCTCCTGGACGTTGGTGTTCCGCCTTTACTTTTTGACAGGTAAGGCACTTACTGACAAAAGTAGCAACGTCGTTCTTCATCTTGGGCCACCAAAAGCTCTCCTTTAAGTCTTTATACATCTTTGTGGCTCCGGGATGGACAGAATACGGGGTCTCGTGAGCTTCCTCCATGATCTTTTCCTTCAATTTTTCCTCGTTAGGAATGCATAGTCTATTCTTTTGATAGAGTATGCCCTCATCAGATATGTGGAAATCGGACTCCTTTCCTTCTAAAACCTCGTTTTTCGTCCTACGCAGTGAGGTATCGGCTTCTTGACGTTCTTTCATGCCATCCAAAATGGTAGGCTGGAAGGTTAAAGCAGCTAATCTTCCCGTGATGAGCTCGATTCTGGCTTCCATTAGCTCTTTTTGAAGAGGCTCGGTTAATAACCTGATTGACATCATCGAGGAAGACGACTTCCGACTTAGGGCATCGGCTACCTTGTTAGCCTTCCCGGGATGGTATCGGATATCTATGTCGTAGTCCTTAACCAATTCGAGCCATCTTCTTTGCCTCATGTTAAGCTCCTTCTGTGTGAAGATGTACTTCAAACTCTGATGGTCCGTGTACACTTCGCATTTTGTGCCGTAGAGGTAGTGTCTCCAAATCTTTAAGGCAAAAACCACCGCCGCAAGCTCCAAATCGTGCGTCGGATAGTTCTTCTCATGTTCCTTAAGCTGTCGTGAAGCATAGGCGATCACCTTTCCGTTTTGCATAAGCACGGCTCCCAATCCTATCTTGGATGCATCGCTATAAATTACGAAGTTTTCTTCCTCCACAACCGGGATCGTGAGGATTGGAGCGCTCGTCAACTTGCTCTTGAGCTCTTGGAAGTGTTCTTCACACTTATTTGTCCATTCATAAGCCTTCCCTTTTCGTGTGAGCGCAGTAAGTGGCGCCGCGATCTTGGCAAAACCTTCGACGAATCGTCGGTAGTAGCCCGCTAATCCGAGGAAACTGCGCACTTCGGTGACATTCTTGGGGGCTGGCCACTTACTTACCGCCTCGATCTTGGCCGGATCTACGGATATGCCTTCCTTTGAGACTACATGTCCGAGGAAATGGACCTTCTCCAGCCAAAACTCGCACTTGGAGAACTTGGCGTAAAGCTGATTTTGCTTCAAAATCCGTAGTGCAATCCTTAAATGCTCTTCGTGTTCCTCTTTCGACCTTGAATAGATCAGAATGTCGTCTATAAGACAATGACAAACTTGTCTAGGTAGTCCTTGAACACTCGATTCATCAGGTCCATGAAGGCGGCTGGTGCATTTGTCAGTCCGAACGGCATCACAAGGAACTCATAGTGTCCATATCGGGTGCGAAACGCTGTCTTCGGAACGTCCCCTTCCTTGATTCGGAGCTGGTGATATCCCGATCGTAGATCAATCTTCGAAAAGACTGAGGCTCCTTTCAGTTGGTCGAACAAATCGTCGATCCTGGGCAACGGATACTTGTTCTTGATGGTGATCTTGTTCAACTCCCGATAATCGATGCACATTCTTAGAGTGCCGTCCTTCTTCTTAACAAACAACACCGGGGCTCCCCATGGTGAATAGCTTTGTCTGATGAATCCTTTATCTAGGAGCTCTTTCAACTGGACTTGCAATTCCTTGAGTTCAGCAGGCGCCATCCTATAAGGTGCCTTGGATACGGGTGCCGATCCTGGAAGTAACTCAATCTCAAAAGAGATTTCTCGTTCTGGTGGCAATCCTGGCAATTCTTCAGGAAAAACGTCCACGAATTCCTTGACTATCAGTACATCTTCCGGCTTACTTTCGGTCTCTTGTGTCTTATCCACCATATTGGCTAAAATCCCGTGCATCCTTCAGCCAATAACTTTCTAGCCTTTAATGCCGAAATAAACATCTTCGGCTGCTTCGGGGTCGATCCTCTAAAGATGAATTCCTTGTCCCCAACTGGCTTGAACGTAACGGCACGACGCTGGCAGTCGATAACCGCGTTGTACTTTCCTAGGAAGTCCATACCCAGGATGACGTCGTAGTCGTATAAATCGATGACGATTAGGTTGACGTACATCTCTCTACCGCATATGATTATTGGAACATGGCGTATCCAATAATCAGACAACAAGATTTCCCCGGAGGGTAATGCAGTACGAAAGGTTCTTCCAATTTTCTCATTATCTCTACCTAGTTTCTTAGCAAACCTAGGTGATGTGAATGAATGCGTAGCTCCAGAATCAATCAACACATAAGCATCTTGTTGGGCAAAAGGAAGCTGACCTGTCACCACCGTGGACGGTCCAGCTTGAGCATCCTCCTTTGTGTAGGCATAGATGCGCCCTTGCGGTTCTGGAGCTTCAGCTCGGCCTTGGGGAGCTGCAGGTCCTTCAAGCTTCATCTGCACAGCGTGCAACTGACTTCCTGACCCCGCTGGTAATTCTGTTGGTGTTGGACATTGGCATTGCAATTCTTGGCAAGTGGCCTTCCTTGCCACACAGATAGCAGCGGTTTGTCCCGGCACGGCAGTCTCCCGGGTGCTTTTTCCCCACATTTCTGGCAAAAAGGAGTTCCACTGTTGTCAGGGGCGTTCTTCTTCTGGGGAGGATTCTGTTGACTCCCTTGCCCTCCAGCATTCCATTTTCTTTTCTGCTGGGGGTTGCCATACGGCTTGTTGCCGCCGCGTTGGCCGGAAGGTCCTCCTTGACCTCTTTGCTGTGATGGTTGGCCGGGCTTGGTCTGATTCTGCCTGGCTAGTGCCCTCTCTTCATTCCTTTCCTTAAAGAACTGGGCCCGATGCGTCTTGTTCTGGCCGACCCAATATTCGGCTCGAACTGCCCGACTGACGCACTCGGCTACCGTGAGCGGTGGTTGAGGGCCACTGCTGATAAGCACGGTTAATTCTGGCCGGAACATCTTCATCATCTTCTTCACCTTGTCCTTCTCAGAACTGATAAGTTGAGGGCAGAGGCGGGCGAGCTGTTCAAACCTTCTCACAGCTTCAGCCACTGACAGATTTCCCTGACGGAAATTGGTGAATTCATCCTGTTGGGTTTCCATCACTTCCGTGTTGAAGTACTTCTCACGGAACTCTTCTACAAAGTCATCCCATGTCATCTGGGTGACGTCTCTTCTAATCTGAACTGTCTCCCACCATAATCGGGCGTCCTTTCTTCAGCATGAATGACGCACAGAGGATCTCTTCTCTATCATCGAGCCCTAGGAAGTTCAGAGAAACTTGGAGATCGATGAGCCAGTTGTCGGCTTCGATCGGGTCCATTGATCCTTCGAATTCTGGCGCCTTCATGCGCCGAAATTCATGGTACAGTTCTGCCGGGGTTCGAGCTCGGGGAGCTGGCGGAGCAGCTACCGGCGCCATTGGTGCTTCTTGGGCCTCAGGGTTTCCGGATTACTGGCTTTCCTCGGGGAATTCCGGTATTCTGGTTGCTCTTCAGGTGCCGGTGGTACCCTGACCTCAGTGGTCCTTGGTTCTGTTGGGCTATTTGAGCCCTAAGCCCACCTATTTCTCGCTGTTGGGCGAGCATCATCTCTCTCAGCTCGTTCAGTTGGGCTGTGAGATCGACATTTTGGACCGGTGCCGTTCGACGTCTTGGTGGCATGGTTCTGTATAGAAGCAAACAAAACAGGCTTCTTATTTTCAAAACTTTCATAAAATCATATTTTTATACAGAACCATAATCTTCATTTCAAATCATAGTTTTAGGAAAATACATAATTTCCTCATCATGGGCATACATTATTTACTTTACCACCACCGAACTAGGGCACAATCCAACGTCATTCTCACAACCAACCTTTCCATTGCAAATCATCGATATGCGTTGAATACGAAAATCTAATTCTAAGCGTAAGAAAATAAATTAACTTACTTGGGCTATTGAAGAACGATGCGGAGCGAGACGAAGTAGGCTGGCAGGATACCGCTCTGATACCAACTCTGTGACGCCCCCTTACTACGTAGGGCCGTCACTCCTTACCTTACTTAGATTACTTGAAAATTTGGGGATATTTTTTTTTTTTTATGTATCTTAAAACTCTTATTTTTTTTTTTTGAACATACATAAAACATTGCCTTTAGTCATATCATTACTACTTAAGTAAACGTTACTTAAGGTGTTTAGTTCCAAAATACCGTAAAGCATAATTTGTCTTTACCATACATACTTATATACAAAACTTCTTTACTTATCAAAAGATTTGCGGAAACATGCGTAGTGGTATCCATACCGCCTTCGTCTGCCGCCACACCGCTCCAACAATGCCCAGCATTAAGCTGCGGGTTTCTTACCTACA
>CM046381.1:4499280-4638280 GCA_025413485.1 Ficus microcarpa
ACCCTCTTTAAGTCAAACTTTGGGCTTTGGGCTTTGGGCTTAGCCCAGTAACTCGAATATAACTTCCGGTTACCATCCGTAATTGATTCGCTTACTAAACTTTAGCTTGAAAAATTCCATTTTTCCTTAACTTGGAAAATTTTGGGGAAATTAATCCCAAAAACTCTTTACCTAACTTGTAAAAATTCATATTCTTAAAACGGGGCTTCATAAAATCATTAAGGGCTGAAAACTACTATTGGAATAGTTTTCATAGTCAAAACAGTGGTTTTGAGGAAAAATACAGTTTTTCTAAACTGTTTTTTAGAAAATCATGTGCAGGAATTTCCTGTTCCCAGCACAGTCTTTATAAATCCGTATCAGTTTATAAATCCAGTTTGAATCTGAAAAAAATTATCTTCACGAAAGTTCTAGCTCTCGAAAAATCCTAAAACTTTCATGTTTTACGAAAAATTTAATTCAGACTCTAACATGTTCATTTTCTTGGTTGAATCCACCTGACCGTGCATGAAACCTGGGCACGGTTAGGCTTGGGTTTTCATGAAAACCGAGGCCATTGGAGCCTCATTTTGAAAAATTGTCTGCTCTGTCCTGTAGGAAAACCTCTTCTGAACAACTTTTATGTTTTACGTTTTACCCAATTCGGCCTCTAAAGGCCTCAAATTCCACTTACCAGAAAACCGGGCAGTTTCTACCCGAACCTGGCAGTTTTCTGTGTTTAGGTTCGTTTTACGTCCTAATTGCGTAATCTAACTCAACCGAACACGCGGGAGCCTAAATAGCAAGCATGTGGCATTTTCTAACATCTCACTTTAATATTCATGCAGTCCTACCGTGTCCATGCAGCCCCTTAACCAATTTGCCCTAACCTACGGTTGCATGGTTCTAGTTTGCATCATACATACCATGCATTCAAACTTTGTTCTAGCAACCTATCATACCATTCTAGAACATGCTTAAACATTTTTAGAAGACATACAACACATCAAGCATTTAACATGCAATCCTAAAAATCAACCAAGATCATAAGCAAACCACCCTTAGATCTAATCAAGCACACACCTAATCAACCTTAGGGCAATAAATATATTTGAGCTTATGCTCTTACAACCTTAACTTGAAATACACTTAAATTTCAAATTGAAAGCTCAATTGAAAGAGTTTGGGGTTTAGGAAGATTTACCTTGATTTATCTCAAGAATTGGGTTAGGGTTTGCTTCACAAAAATTCTCCCCGTAGGTCACCACTATGGCCGGTTCTTCCACTCCAAATGACAAAATCTTTGCATTTTTGCCCCCTAGGTGGCTAGCCACCTCACCTCTCTTCTAGAAAATTCCATAATTCTTTCCATCCTTTATTTAATCATTTATGATGTCATAAATCTATGGTGAGGTGATGTCATCACCTAAGGCCTCGTTTGGCTAATTCCTTGATACGCAGTCCATTTTTATGCTACACAGATATTTTCAATACTGTGTTCACTTATACACAATATTTTTATACTGTACTACAGTCCAAAATTTATCTGTGTAAAATCGGACTGTATAAAAATTTTTCTTATTTCTTGAAACCTTTTTGCCCTTTATTTCTAACTTGGTGTGCTTGATTTTTCTATGGTGGTTTTGAATCTTAATCTTCTTATCTTGTTTATAATGATGGTTTTTTGCAGTATATTTTCTATACTGCTTATCGTATCACACAACCGTCATGCCTTTGACCTCTATAGTCAACCTTTGACTTTTTGGTCAAACTTGGACTTTTTCGGTCAAACTTTGACCAACATAAAATTATGAATCTTTGTGATGCCTTTATCACAAAAAGCCCTATACATGACTAAGTAACTATTTATTGAGTCTCATAACTAATTAAATGAGAACTCAAATATTTACTGATAAAATTATGAATTTCATGTTGGTATTCATAATTTTCCATGAAATAGCACATAAACACTTAGTATGGACTCAATTTCTTCAAATCGTGAGTCCGTGAAAATTCCGGGTGTTACATACTTAGCTTAATACACTATCATTGAGTCTTATAACTTATAAGGACTCAAACATATTCTGATAAATTAGGCATTCATTTAACATAGACATACACAGTACAGACTTAGATTTCCTCCGTATCAAATGAAATCATGACTCTGTAAAGAAGTTGATTATTACATTTCAGAAATCAGAATAATACCATACACATGTACTTCAGTTGCTTTTTTGTGGAGAAATAGATACCCTACAGTAATTGCTAGTTTCATCTTGTCACAAAAACATTTTAGGGCAAAAAGTGTAAGGCGATAGTTTTTAAATATTTATTCAACATTAAAAATTCCTTTTTTTTTTATTTCTTGAAATATGCCTACAAGATGAGTATTTCACTTATAGTCCGTATGGATATTGTTTTTGGAAATTTTTTAAAAAGTGCGTTTGTGATTTTTTTCTCATAAAAATTTCAATTTATTGTTCAAATTTATTTTTGATATGTATGATCCAAATATGATTTAAACTTGAGGGACATAATCAACATGTGGTATACATTGTGTTATGAAAACGGATATATTTTTGTCATTTTTGTCGTCAAGTTTTATCATCTAACATTCCATTCCTATTCCTATTCACACTTTTAATTCATTCCATCAAACCAAAAGTTTCTTTAAAGTTCTCAAATTCAAACTATCCTTGAATACCCAAAGATATCATGGATATATACTATGGATACTTTTAGAGGTTGTTGACATTTGACGGATTCAGGAGTGTTCATCGAAAAGAATCCATCCTATTTTAGTCGTAAAACATCTAATCCTCTCAAATGTCAGTTTTTGAAAATTTCACCCAATCCAATCCATTAATGGCATAGCGTCCAATCTAATCCAATCCATTTATGATTGGTTTCGATTAGATTAGATTAATTGGTTGTTCTTGGATTTTATATTAGACTTATATATTTTTTTTCTTCTTCTTTGTCTATTTTCTTGTTTGGCCTATCTATAATAAGTAATCTATTAGGGCTTTATATATATATATATATATATATATATATATAAATCATCTATTTGTTAAATATCAACATTTAAACAAAACAAGCAAGAATTATAGGACATGGGAATGTGTACACAATATGTTAGGGAACTAGAAATTGAAGGAATTATTTTTCTAGTGTTAATCTCACACTATGAAGGTTTTGAAGTTTTCTATTGTGAAGGTGTATGAAAAAAATTCTAAATGTTGTACAAATTATTTAAATCATAGATACACCCGTTTTTTTTTTTTTTTTTACATAAAAAATAAATAAAAGGTTGGATTGGATTGGATGTTTTGAGGATAAAAGTGCATCCGATTAAAGTTAGGTCAATTTTTGAGAGTTGACATCCGATCCGATCCAGTCCAATAGAGGTCAGTTATCTGCAAAAAAGAGATTGGATTGAATTAGATTGAACGGTTTGATCAGTTGATAGGATACGACGAGCACCCATACTTCTAAAAGAAATATCCTCCCCCTTCCCTTCCCCCCCTATTATTCATGTTGAGAATTCAAATTATGGATAATGCCATGGAAATGTTGACGATCACTTGGGCATTTTCATCCTTGGTACGGTTAGAAGAGCTTCTAATCTCCAAAAGTATTATTGTCAAAGCAAAAAAAAAAAAAAAGATTTAAAACAAAATATCTTCCAAATTGACTTTAAAATTGTATAAGAGTTTAAGTTAGATATTAGAAAACTTATTTTATTATTATTTTACTTGTTAGAAATCTTTAAAATTTTGACTTTAAAAGTTTTTTTAAAAAGTGATTCTCAAATACTTATCACAAAACCACGCATTTACTTATCTTACTCTATTGATTTAAAAGTAAAAGTAGAAGCCCTGTCAAAGCGGGCCCTACATATAATTCCTTATGTTTTGGATTTAACATATGTTTGCACAGATTACTTTATTAAACCTTGCTACTGTCCTTAATAGTTGAAGGTTAGTTTAGAAGGTAATTACATGGTTCGTTTTTTGTTTCCATCACTACAACAAAAGTTGGCTTACACGACGGAAAATACATGACGGTTTTTGTGAAACCGTCGTCTTAAACAAGATTACACGACGGTTTGATAAAACCGTCATGTAAACAAAGGATTACACGACGGTTTTGATGAACCGTCGTGTAATCTGGCAGCATTTCAAAAAAAAAATAAAAAAAAAAGGATTACACGACGGTTATATAAAACCGTCGTATAATCCTCCGAAAATTTTCAAATTTTTCAAAATTTCAAATTAAAAAAAAAAGAATTGCACAACGGTTTTGAGCAAAACCGTTGTGACGCCCTCTTCCTACGTAGGGCCGCCACCTTACTTACTTAACTATACTTTCCTTGAAAATTTGAGGATAATTTTTTTTTTGAAATATTTTTCTTTTCCAACGTACTTATATATATATATTAGGTTTGACCATAACAATATTTACATACATACTTACCAAAATAAAAAGGATTGTTTAAAGTATTTAGTGCCAAACATATTACGTAACATACTTTGTCTTTGAACTATATACACATATACAAAAACTTCTTAACTCATCAGAAAAGGTTGCGGAATATTTGCGTAGTGGTATCCATACCGCCCTTCATCCGCCGCATCGTCCACACATGGCCCATCATTTAGGCTGCAGGTTTCTTACCTACAGTATGAAATATAACTGAATGAGCTTTCGCCCAGTAAGCACAAACATATCTCACAAAACATTTTTATTTTAAACAACTTGAAAACATACAATCATCATAAACATATGCATGAACCATTTATGTTCCTTTATGCATCCATTTTTTACTTGACTTATTATCTTCCTTTAACATGTGGGCCCCTTGTGTACGTACCAGAATTATAGCGCGCCTCCAGATAAAGTTAGGGGTTGCAAGATCCCTAACAGTTCTGGGAAAACATGATTGATTATACCTTCTCGCATCAACGAGAGGGTGATAATCATAACTTGAACATGGAAACCCTCCACCTGATGGGAGGTTGGTACGACACCTTACTTGTGATTTCTTACTATGTTGTTTATCTTTATTGAATATACCTTATGATGTCACTATATGATAACATAACTTTCATCTCATTCATAACATGGCATGGCATTCTTGCAAACATAATATTTTTGCAACTATAGCACTTTTGAAAAATATGACATTTTATAAATATAGCATTTTTGCAACCATGACATTTTGCAATTATTGTACTTTTAAAAACATGGTATTTTGCAAAGATAGCACTTTAAAAAACATAGCACTTTCGTAAAATAACATTTATGCACATATAGTATCTTGTAAATATAACATTTATGCAAACATAGCATTTTTGTAAAGCATGACATTTAAACATGGCATCACCTTGAACATAGCATACTATCTTTCATACTGCAGGTGAGGTTTGTACTTACCTCTTGTGCCGTATCCTGAATGTTGTGTCCTCAGACCAGGCGGCAACAGCAGATCACTTCCTGCTATATGAAAAATATAGGATCAGGATCCTATCATAAACTGTTGGTAACCTAACCAACATTTATATCTCATCTTAGTGGTATGTCCCTGATACTTGATATCTTGCTTGATCCCAATTGGTTACCCTACTGCTTACGAATAATCAATATTTGATTATTTCATAGGAGGTTACGTTGGATAACCTCTCCTTGGTGCTAAGCCTTTACTCTTTCCGTTAGGGTCTAAGTTTATCATTCATCCTTTGGGCTTTACTCTTACATCATACACATTGGGTTATTTCCATTAACCCTTAAATCCTAGCCCAATTTCATCTTTTGTGTATCCTTTAGGGTTACATTGGGTAACCCTTAAGGTCAACCTTAATTCAATAGTGGGTCAACTAAAGTCAACATTTGGTCAACTAATAGTCCACCCATGGTTATCCTTGGGCTTGATCCTGTAACTCGAATATAATATCCGGTTACCGTTCGTAGTCGGCTTGATTACCTAATTTTTATCTTAAAACTCAATTTCCTTACCTTTGGAAAATATTGTGTAATTATCTTCCAAAAATCTTTTAGTTTTCTTGTAAAAATTCTTATTTCTTTGGGTAACATTTTTATAAAACTATTTAGGGCTGAAAACCACTTGGTATGTTTACTTTGCCCTATCTTGGCTTAAAATCCCATTCTTCCCCTTAACTTGAAAAGATGTGAGGAAAATTCTGAAACTCTTAATTTTTACTTATAAAATTCATGTTTTCAAAATAGATCTTTATAAAAATCATTTAGGACTGGAAACTGCCTTTGGAACAGTTTCCATAGTCAAAACAGGAGGTTTTAGAAGAAAAACAGTTTTTCTAAACCAGTTTTAGAAAATCCTGTGCAGGAATTTTCGGTTCCCTGCACAGTCCTTGAGAAAACAGTACCAGTTTAAAAATTGACTCTGAATTTGAAAAACTTTTCTTCATGAAAGTTGTAGCCCTTGAAAAATGCTAAAACTTTCGTGTTTTGTGAAAAATCCAATTCGGCCTCTATTAGTACCAGTTTTTGTTTGAAACTGGCTGATCATCAAAACTGGGTCTGGGCAGACCAGCCACGGGTTTTTGCAAAACGGAGGCCATTGGAGCCTCATTTTGAGATTCTGCTCACATAGTCCTCTAGGAAAAACCCTTCCGAAGAACTTTTGTGTTTTAAGTTTTACCCAGTTCGGCCTGTAAAGGCCTTAAAATTTTACTTCCCGAAACTAGCCAGTTTCGAATCCGAAATGGCAGTTTCGGTTGCTTAGTCCGGTTTACGTCCTATTTCATGGATCTATCTCGATCGATCACATCGGGAGCTTATAGCTCAAATAAGCAGTGTATCTAACGTCCCATACATCCAAACATGTCAATCCCACACATCCATGCATCCCTAAACCGAAATCCTTTTCCTTGGGCTACATGATTTCTAGCCTAGCATCAAAATCAAGCATTCATCACTGCATTCACCATTGAACTAGCAGCCACACTTCCACTGCCTGGGGCAGATTTTGTGACCAAAAATCAGGGGACATACCAATC
Source organism: Ficus microcarpa (assembly GCA_025413485.1). NCBI lineage: Eukaryota > Viridiplantae > Streptophyta > Magnoliopsida > Rosales > Moraceae > Ficus > Ficus microcarpa. Next base: position 4,506,300 of record CM046381.1, read on the forward strand.
ACATCTAGCATGCATCCTAACAATTTTTCAAGCACAAATAAAGCAAGCAAACATCATAAACAAGCCAACTAACCCTAATCCCTAACCAAGCACACACATCCAAAACTAGGGCTGAAAATTAAATTGGACTAATGTCCTTACAAATCCAACTTAAACCACAAATAAAATGCTAAACTTGAACTTAATTTAAGGATTGGCTCAAGATTTTACCTTAAACCCAAGTTAGGGCTTGAAAATCCCAAATCTCCTTTGGTCCCTTGCTTTCCTTCTAGCTCACAGTTTTTGGCTCTAGGTGGGATACCTAAAATTTTTCTTGGCTCCTTGGTAGAGATCTACTCAAACCCGAACTCTCACCAAGGATTTCCCCCAAAAATTTCAACTTTTTCCTCTCCTTTTTCTTTCCCCAAACCCACGGCTATACTAGCCCAAAAATGGGTCTCCAAGTTCTCAAAATTTTTTTTCTTGTTTCTCCCTAGCAAAGATCTAACTCTCCCAACCAAAAGCCCTTTGAAAGATTTGGTTTTTCTCCTCTCTTTTCCCCCCCAATACCCCCGGATTTTTTGAGTAGAAATTTGGCAAGAGTTTGGCTATGTTTCTTGAATTAAAATGGGTTTTTGGGTCTAGTATTTATAGAGGAAGGGGGGGGGGGGGGCATGGTCAGCCAAGGGGGGGTATGTGGCAACCAAAGGGTGGTGGGAAGGCTCTAGACTCTTCTAGAAGTTTTCTTCCAAAGCCACATAAGGCCAGTGATGTCATGGTTCCAAAGCCAAGTGATGTAATTCCCTTAAGAAACAAGAGCCTTGTTTGGCTCTTTGACTTTTCTCCAAAATAATCTATTTTTCTTGTGCCACACAAATATTTCTAATACTGTGCTCCGTATTTTCGTACTGTACTTCGGTCCGAAATTTTTCTGTGTAAAATCGGACCGTAAAAATTTCTCTCTTATTTTTCGGAGACTTATTTGTCCTTAATCCTAACTCGGTGTGCTTGATTTCTAGGGTGGTTTTACGGCCTATTCTTACTATCTTGATCAAAAGAAAGTGTTCGTCGACTCTTTTCTTTCCTATCTTTCATCATACTGTAAAGTCAATTTTTTGACTTTCCTTAGTCAAGGTCGACTTTTTCGGTCAAACCTTTGACTTTCGTAAAATCACATCCATTTTTCGTTCTTTTTCCTTTAAAAACCTCATACATGGCTAATCAATCATTCACGGAGTCTCATAGTTTATTTAATGAGAACTCAAACGTTAGCGAATAAAATTATGAATTTCTCATTAATATTCATAATTTTTTTTCATGAAGCACTTAATAAACACATAATTTGGACTTTAATTCCTTATGAATAAAGAAATCATGAGTCCATGAAAATTCGGGTCTTACAACCGTCGTGTAATCCTCCGAAAATTTTCAAATTTTCAAAATTTTCAAAATTTCAAAATTTCAAAATTTTAAAATTTTCAAATTAAAAAAAAAAAAAGGATTACACGACGGTCCTAATGTCTGTCGTGTAATCCTCCGAAAATTTTTAAAATTTTCAAATTTTCAAAAAAAAAAAGTATTAAACGACGGTTCTAAAAACCGTCGTGCAATCCTAAGATTACACGATGGTTTTAAACAAAACCGTCGTGTAATCTTCCGAAAATTTTTAAATTTTCAAAATTTTCAAATTTTCAAAAAAGGGATTACACGACGGTTACAAAAACCGTCGTGTAATCCTCCGAAAATTTTCAAAATTTTCAAATTTCATGCTTTGAAATTCGAACGAAAACCCATTACTTAAATACACTTTCTTCTTCATTTATCATCATTTTCATCTTCAACACTTTAGACAACTCAAACTTTTCTCCTCCCCACCTCCTTCGCCCGCCCCCCAACTTAAAATCCGGTCACGCCGCCGCCGCCACTTCAAACTTGTCCCAAACCGCCGCCATGGCCCTGGTTTTTTTCCGCCGCTGCTGTCGTCGTCACCACCTCTCTCTCCCGGTGTTCACATCAAGGCCGTGACTATTTTTCTTTAAAGAAAAGCAATGTGACTTCCATATTGCTCAATTTCTTATTTTCTAACAAAACTACAAACACACAATACTTTAATAACTTGTGTGGACTGTAATTTATAGTGTTGTGGTTTTGGGAGTCATTGACCCATGGGAGGACCTCGTCATTTATTTTGATCCTTTTCGAGAGAAGAAACGAGACGATTTTATTGAACTCATAAACATGTAAGGCAATTTTAGTATGCTAATTTTTTTGTTAATTTTAATTATATGCATATTAATTAGTTTGAACTTTACCAATTTGCTAATGCCCTAACGGATTGGAAGATTACGGTCGGCGAAGGAATTAGAAGGAGACGAGATTGTAAAACGAAAATCTCGAACCGGCCTTGTCCTATCCAAGAGGGAAGTATTGAATGTGGTTATTTCATTTTAGGTTTTATGAGGGAAATAGTATTGAATGGAATTGACGTACTTGAAAGTAAAGAATTTTTAACTTTTGAGGATTTGGATTTGATTAGGGATGAATGGTGCGGTCATGTAATACAATTTGTTAATTATGACATGTAATCTTGTAATATATAATAATTGGTGTGTATTTTTACTTTGAAGCATGTTGTTAATATCTTGGATCGTCTCTTGAATACAAGGAAAAAAAAAATTTAACAAAAAAATGAGACTTTACACCACGGTTCTCGGTAGAACCGTCGTGTAAAGTCCGCATTACACCACGGTTCTCTTAGAACCGTCATGTAAAGTCCGCTTTACACCATGGTCCTCGTTATGTCTGTCGTGTAAAGTCCGCTACACTACGGACCTCGTTATGTCCGTCGTGTAAAGTCCGTTTTACACCACAATTTTTGTATTTAAATACATGATAGCACGACGGTTGTTGACCGTCGTGTAAAATTGAGATACCACGACGGTTCATATAACTGTTGTGGGATCTTTCATGACGGTGGATTACACGACGGTTCTGTAACCGTCGTGTAAACTTTGCACGACGGTCAAAAACCGTTGTGTAAACCGTAATTTTTAGTAGTGCATTAAAAGTAACTTCACCAACTTTCATATGGATTAAGTCCTTAAAATTCAAACTCTCATTAAATTTCTCATGTCACGTGGCTTTAGAAGATTCAAAATTTGTGGGCTGCCAAAAGTGACGTTTATCTACCAAAGAAAAGTCGTACAAACAATTGTTTAGCAAATAATTATTTCTTTAATCAGGATTGCAAAACAAAAACAAAACAAAACAAAAAATTTACATATAACAGATATGAACAAATTCCTCAATAGTACTGCAAGCTGCTCTTTGCCAAAAGGAAAAGTAAATCGTGTACGCACTGGAATTGACACTAATTCTAAAGGAAAAAACTGATTCGCTCCTGCCATTTGCTTTTCTTTTTTTTTTTTTTTTTTGTCTTTAATAATTTGGTGATTAATATTATCTTATATTGTGCAGAGGAGAAAAAAATATTTGACAAAAAATCGTTCGAAAAAAAAAAAAGGATAATGATCAACCTATCTACCACAGGGCTTTGTAATAGATGCTACATTTTCTGAATATGACTCTTGATCCGTTAATGATGTAGAGCCCTCGTCACTTGAGCTCCTTTCTACGAAGAAACCGGGTTGTTTAGGTTGAGGCAAGACAGCTCCCTCGTTTTCCAACATGAAAACTACGGACGACATTGTCGGTCGATCGTTCGGAAACTTTTGGACACATAACAAACCCACTTGAATGCATCTCAACACTTGAGATTCAACATACGAGTCCTTCAAACACACATCCATTAGATTCAAGGCTTTCCCTTCATTCCACAGCAACCATGCCTGAAAAAATTGATATTTTTAGACATTAACCATAGTAAAATATGTGGCAAAAATAACGAGTCATTGTTCTTACATGTCCCAAAAGGTTATGGTGGTGATCAGGGTGATTGAAGCGTCTATTCTTTTTGCCACTTACAATCTCAAGCAAGACTACACCAAAGCTAAATATATCGGATTTAATAGAGAACTTCCCATCAATTGCATACTCTGGTGACATGTAGCCACTGCATGAAATATATAGTTCGTCATGAGAAACAAGTATAAATTCGCATAAATGAATGTGCACACTTTGCAACTTACTATGTTCCAACAATTTTTCTTGTTTTTTCTTCATTCTCCTCGTCTCCGAAAATTCTAGCCAAACCGAAATCAGAAATCTTAGGGTCTAGATTACTATCTAGTAGAATATTACTTGCTTTAAGATCTCGGTGAACAATCCGAAGTTTAGAATCTTGGTGGAGGTAAAGAAGACCTCTTGCAATGCCTCTGACAATATCGAAGTGATTTTTCCAAGGCAATGTTGTGCATCTTTTGCCATCTGCAAGAAATTTGAACCTCTCCTTAACTTATTTAACTTTTAAATTCAATTTCCCGAAAATGTTTAATTTGATTTGCGAATTCAGTTAAGAGGATCGTACGTACCGAAGATGTAATGATCTAAGCTCCTATTAGGCATATACTCATAGATCAATATCCTCTCTTCCTTTCGAATACAACAACCAAGAAGCGCAACGAGATTCCTATGTTGAAGCTTTGCAATCAGTTCTACTTCACTCTTAAACTCTTTAAGTCCTTGTCCTGAATTTTTCGACAATCTCTTCACCGCAATGTCTTGTCCTGTAGAAAGTTTCCCCTGCTTGGTGCCGAATAAATATATACCTCATAAGTACTTGATTAATTCTTGAGAAGAAATTCGCGCACAAAATCGACAAAATCATCTCAATTAAAAAAAAAAAAAAAACAGAGAAAAAAACCTTATAAACGGGACCAAATCCACCGGCGCCTATCATAGAATCTGGGGAGAAGTTGTTTGTTGCAGCAATAATTGTTGCCAAATCAAACATAGGCAAATCTAGATCTTCATCTTTGCTTTTACCTGATAAAATTAACATGTAAGATCAATAACAAACACTCTTAGATTTTAACAAACAGAAACTAGAAAACAAAGTGGTAATGAAAACATTTGCCTACCTTTCCTTAGTTTCCAAGTTATGCACCACAATAAAACACCAAAGATACATGTCCCAGAGGTCAATGAAGCCGACAAGACGATTTTAAGTTTTTTCTTTTTATTTGCATCATGGATCGATTCTGTAAATGACGAGGCATCAACATCAAGAATTCAAATAATTTTCATCAAGTTTTTCTTATCATTTTGACAACCTTAGAAAGAAAATTTATGAAGCTTTACTTACTTATTTCCGAAGCAGAGAGTCGTATATAGAGATCCTGGTCACTGCCTTTCACTGACTTATCTCGGATGTCAATCAAGTCCTCAAACCACATCAAACAGCCGCTGCCTCCATCCCTGACGTCAGAATTAGCGAAAGCTTTGCAAGAACAGTTCTTCAAGCAGGCCCTCTTGCATTCTTTGAGGCTCATATTTTTGTTCGATGAAAACTCCAATAAGTCTGGCAATTTCACCGCCGCAACCTTTACAAATCCTTCTCCCTCACTGCAATCCAATGGCGTCTTCCTCGCACATCCTTTGGACCACGCTAGCTCTTTCCAATCTTCTTGAGACCTCGGCGTGAATCCCTCCAAACATTCGCATACTACTGGATAACCGGTATTTATACAAATTGAATTAGCGCCAATGGCTATAACCATCACATTGTTGATCAGTTGGCAAGCTGTACATAACAGCCCATTCAGAATCTTCATTCAAAACAAGTTGCTGTAAAAAACCCGAAAGACTCAGCTTTAGAAGTGAAATGATAGACTTAGAAGCAGTATTGGGAATTAGATATGCCTCATTCTCGTTGAACACATATAAAAACTTGAAATTTGTCTGGGAAAGGCCTTTCAATCCACTGAATCGAACACCGTTCCATATCCCTGAACGAAATCTTCTTTTCAATCCCACAGTGAGTACAGTTTGAGACAGCCCATTGATTGTGCTGATCCTATAAGTAACATCACCATGGGACGGGTCATCGGCGCTTTTCCATGATGTCAAGTATCGCTCGAATCCAGCCCATCCAAGCTTCATACCTAAGAAGAGTGTGTCAGTAGGACAATCAAAGCTTTGCCATAAGTAAACGTCGCGATCCGTGCTTTCATGCTCTTGAAGAACAAGATTTCCAGAGTCCAAAAGCAGAGCAACAGGACAATTTGCAACACCGCTCGACAAGTTTGAGGACGAAACGATACCCCTCGTGCTGTTGAGAAGAACAAGGTTCCCTACTCGGATGGTCAATTCTCCGTTTGAGTCGGTAAGCGGGCTATTTCTTTTGGCAACCCATGCAACCGTATCGGGCTTCCTCTTGTACCATATTCCTACGTACCTGTTCGACGAATTTCCGGGAGAGAAGAAGCCTAACTCAAAGGTTTGAGATGGGGAAATTAAGGTAGTTTTGTTGTCATCATCCGTAAGTGATTGGATTCGAGTTATGGTATCAACATGAGCAGCCCAACAGAGCTGCAAAAATAGTAGAAAGGAAAGCACAGGAGACATCGAAACGGTAAAGAGATGAAGGGCTTCCATTATTGGGATAGTAGAACTTTGTTTTAATATTTTTATTATTTAAATAAGTTGTACTTGTGGAGCACAAAAGAGGTACCAGTCAATTCTTGCTAGACCAATAAAGAATAATTCTATCATTTTGTCAATATTTCGAAACTAAAAATAGAGTATAAAAGAAAAAATTGATGAGAAAGAAAATGTGCTAACCTTTGTACAATATGGCCTGCACACATGATATGAAAATAATTAAATTTTCTAGACACAACCAATATGTTTGGTATTCGGTATTCTCAGTCAATGATGTCTCTCTTTATTTTTCTTTGAGGGTGTTCGCATGTTTGATATTCGGTACTCTCAGTCGGAGGTCTCTGTGATGGTGTGAGACCGGACTCATTATTTAGAAAAATTAAGCATGTGTTTGGTTGGTCCATGTTGATTTGAATTTTGGAATTGTGTTTTTGGTTGTTTGGAGTTAAAAAATAAAATTAAAAAAAAAACTTGAAATATGTTTGGAAAAAAGAAATCAATGTGAATCTTGTTTTGTTCGTCTCAAAATTTTATGCAATTTTTAAAAAATCATCTCATTTGAAAATAACAAAGTTATTGACTTTTAATATTTAAGGGTTCGTTTGGCTCTCAGGTCCAAACCTAAGTTTTTCATATCAGTTTTTATCTTTTTCTAAAACGTTAATAAAAATTATAACTAATTTTTGAGAAATTAACCAACTTCAACCTAAAAATTCCATTACAAGCACGTACACTAGATGCGAACTAAGTTTTTTGTTAGAGTTAAAGTTGTGAATAGTGAAATTGAGTTGACTTCTTTTTAGTAAAAGACAAAATAAATAAAGTTGCATAGTTTGTATTGATGTACCAAATGCAACTTAAGTCAGATTCTTTTTGAGATATTGATGGGGTTGGAATTTCTTTTATTCACAATGGGGATGGATGTGTGATGACACAAATGCAAGTTCGATCCCCATGGCATTCCCTTAAAACCTGTGCTCCAAATTTGGTTGTGAGTGTATTGGGTTAGTGATATTTTAAGTAGGACCTAGGTTGATAACGATAAGAGGCTGGGTTAGAGGCTTATCTCTTCTTTACCATTCTCAGAGAAGTAGATCCTACCTATGATGCTGAAAATGGGACAATGAGATAGTCACGACCCAGAGCCTTTCATTCATTTAAAAAAAAAAAAAAATGGACCTTATTTACCTTTAAAAAAAAAATTTGTCCTTATTTTTCCCAAAAAAAAAAAAAAATCTTGATTGGACTTGCGAAGCTACCGCGGTCTACTTAGGACACCTCCAATGCACGTTCCAATTACGTTCCTTTTCTTCCTACTTTCCTATCACCTACGTTTATCTCGTTTCATAATTTTTATCTTGTTGACTATTCTATCATGAACGAAACAAAACAAAAAATGAAAATGCTTTGTTTTTTATTGTTGCATTTTTGCACTGTAGTGCAAAGTTCCTTTCAAACTAGAAAAAGTTGTCTCTAATTTAAACTTTTTAAGTGCAAGAAAAATATGTACAAAGATGTGTAACAACTAGATGCTTTGCGTGGAATAAATGTATTGAGAGAATCTTAGACGGCTTTAATAATTGAAGACTTTTCTAAATATCGAAGCCTTAAAATGGACAATACACTACGAAGCAATAATCGTTTAATTTTTCAAAAAGATATGAAAATTGTAGCTCCAAAATCCTGGGACAATTTGGTTTTTATGGATATTTGAGGGAAAATAATTGAACGGAAAGTTGGAGAAGAAGATGTCATTTTACAAGATTAGAGCTTGTAGTTGGAAGATATTTAAGATAATTAGAAAATCTCAAGATTTACTTAGTGGTTGCTTCTTTGATGCTTTACTCTTAATTTTGTTTTCTTGGCGTAATTGGTTTGTTGTTTTCCCTTATTTTTAAGACCTCTTTTTAACTTAATTTGGTAGGAGCTTTTTAATTTTATTTTTTAATAGTTGTTTTGTTTATTGAAAAAGATAAATTGAAGTAAATAGTTATTTTGCGAATAGAATTAAAGTTATAAATTGTATGATTTTAAAATATTTGAAACAAAAAATAAATTTATTAAGAAAATAGAAAATTAACAATAAGTAAATAAACCATTTATATTGTAAATTTATTATTTACTGTTTTTTACTTTAAATACTTTTAAAATATGCTTTTGAATTCAACTATTTATGTAAACATTTTACTTCTTTTTCCCATTAAAAAAACAGCGAAACTAGCTTTTGTTGGGAAAGTACAGTAAAACTCCTATAAATTAGGTCTTGGAACCAAAAAAATAATGAATGTACGCAATTATCAACATACATCCAACGTAAATACTTCTAATTAATTTGCTGATGAATTTTTAATCAAATAATTTATTTCTACAATACGAGAAAATTAGACCAAATCTTCTTAGTACATTACGAGTCTAATGCCCGTGCGTTGTACGGGAAATGAAGAAAAAATAAATTAAAAATCTGAGTATTATATGATAAAAATAATTGGTTAAAATAAATATTATAATTATAAGTAATAAAATTGTTGTTAAGATTTTTTTCAATAATGAAAATGCAAAATCAAAATAACAATAGTATTAACAATAATAAAAATGAAAACAAAAGCAAAAAAAGGAAAAAAAATATTCTGTAGTTATACTCATTTAAAGGAAAAAATCAAAAGAAAAATAAAGCAGAAAACAAAAAAAAAGGACAAAAATCTTTAAATTCAAAAGAATTGAAAAAAACTAATTGTAATAAAAATATTATAATAAAATAAAATATATAACTTATTTTCTTTATTTTTTTACTATTTAAGAAAATTTTTTTATCAGGTTATATACATGTTAGAAAAAAAAATATTTTCAAAATATAAAATAAAAGAAACAAAAAAGAAAAAAATTGCATGCAGAATGTTAAAAAAAAATTTCTTTAAAAAATAGAACAAAAGAAATAAAAAAAGGAAAAAAAAATCTGAAATAAAGATAAGCAATTTAAAGTAAAAAATTGTTTAAAAAAAATGGCACTATGAGTAAAAACACAATATAATAATATATTAGAATTTAATATGTAAAATTGAGTGGAAAAAAAAGGCAAAATTATATTCACAAAATTTTTATTAAATATTTATTCATATCAATTTTTAATTACTATTCAAATTTTTGATATTATAATTTAACTATGTTAATTTGAATTATAAGTAAGTCAATTTAGTTTCAAAATTTTTTTTTTCCGTATAAAATTTTTTAAGATTTAAACTTTTATAATTTATACATATTATTAATTTTTTTGTAATTTTATTTTACGCAGAATTAAATATATAAAATATAATTTTTTACTTTATAATTTAATTTATTTAGATTTTTTGGTAAGTATTTAATTAATATTTAATGTTTTCATATTATAGTTTAATTATATTAATTTAATGTTTAAATAAATTAATTTATTTCCTTTTTTTTCCATGTAAAATTTTTAAAAATTTAACATTTTATAGTTTTTATATGTTAATTTATTTATGTGATTTCACTTTATATAAAAATGAATTGAATAAAATATTACCTTTGACTTGATAATTTATTTTTTTTATTTTATTTTTTAGTATGTACGATATTATTTGATTAAATAATTTTCTGAATTTGTTAAATTAAATTTTTTTTTACTCTTATTCAATTTCTTGACGGGCTAAATTGTTTTCCAAGAAATATTTCACAATTTTTGTATGTTTAATTATGGGTTTGTCTCCGAAATTTTTTCAATTCAATATTTTGTAATTTCTATCTGTTATTATATTTATGTAATGTTATTTTACAAACTTAAATTAATTGAGGTAAATTATTTTGACTTCCTTAATATATTATATATATATACCTCTAATTGGAAACTTTTTATTATTTGTTCTGAGCTGTAAAATTCCGTACAGATAAAGGGAAAATTTTGGTTCGAACTTTAGTCACCATTGATATATAATGATTTATAAAAATTTTATGCTGTAACCTATTATTTTTTCTTTTTTAATGAGAATCTACATTTATTTCATTAAATAATAAATAAATTAAGCTCAGTTATGAGATTTAACAAAAAATGAATTAATTAAAAAAAATTCGATATAGATTAGTGAAAAAACCAGATTTACCAAATTGTTAAGTAATGGCACTATCTGTTTTTTGACTGTCGTTCTTTTCTTCTTCTTCTTGTTCTTCTTGTTCTTGTTCTTCTTCTTCTTCTTTTTTTTTTTTTTTTTTAAGAAGGCAGCCATTTTTTTCACAGCTTTAATATATTTGGTAAAAATTTGCATTAACTAAATTAAATTATGAATAAATTAACTTATACTAATTAACCAGTGAATATTCTATTGGGGAAAGAAACTTATCCATACAAATAAAAATTATCAAATTACATAATAAAAACACTTAAACCATACAATCAGATTACAATAATTTCTAATGATAAAACCATTTAAATACAGAAATCCTTATGACAAATTTGAATATTACACCAATATACTGGAAAGAGGGGAAAAAAAAAAGAAAAAGAAAAAAAGATGTCCCCGGGTAATAGCCAAGAAAGGAAAAAAAAAAAAAAAAAAGAGGAAACGGGAAAAAAGCAAACTATAGAACAACAAATTAAATAAGAATAATAACAATCATAAAAGATCATAAAAAAACAGAGAATTACACATCCACTACACTTTATTATATACACTAATCTGAAGACATATCTAGTATATAAGTATAGATTAATATATATATACTACAAAAAATAACATAAAATTTTTTTAAAATATTTTAGACAATGCTCAGATCTCATTGGTACTATCTATTAACCATAGTCATAATACAATTCAACATCATCTTTCATAGCTGCCAAGTGTAATGTTCGACAATGTGTTCCAAAGAAAGAAAGAAAAAAAAAACCTCCGAAGTCTCACAAAGTTTATTATAGATAAAAAGGATAAAAAAGTTTTAAAATATCACAATAATATCAAAACAGTATTATATAGTGAATACTATTATAGGATGACAAAAACAAACTGAACACAACGTCTCTAACACCCACGGCAACCGTTAAGAGAGTCAAACAGTATATGCAATGAATAATACCATATTCGGCACCATACACCAAATCAGAGCAAAAATCTGGTATATGCATTATTGTGTAATTAAATAAAGATCATCATAGCATGAAAAAACTGAAATCGAAAATTCTTCATTAAAAATATTTAGACCAACAGATTTCGGAAATAAGAATAGAAGAAGGAGAGGGGGGGGGGGGACATGGATGAAGACACACTATAAAAAAACCAATGAAATCATCACATAAAACGGCAAATGAAGAAAATAAAGGGGCAGGAAAATAAAAAACCAGAGAGCCAAACAAACGGAAGGGGGAAAAAATTAAAACTGTTGAGAGTATTATGATTATAATAATGGTAATCAAAATAGGAGAACGGGAAGGGGGGAAAAACATGGGGGAAGGAGCACTAAAAAAACACAGTCAACTTATCACATAAAATGGCAAACCTAAAAAATAAAGAGCCACGGAAGAAAAAAACAGAGAGGCAAAGAAACATAAGGGAGAAAAAACTAAATCTCTTCACGATATTATGATTATAATGATATACATACTGATATAAGAAATAAGTCAATAGAGAAACCAAAAACAGAAACTATTAAGAATATATAGAATAAAAACAACAATTAAGACTAAATAAAAGTCTTAAATAAACATAGTACCCGGATAACAAAACAGAGCAGCATTGGACGGAAGCCAATCAATATTCAAAGCAAAGCAGTCAAGAGCAGAGAAATTCAGAGAAGTATTGATGGTGAAGAAAACGGGTGAAACAATAAATGAACGGGTTTTTGTTCATAAAACAGAGCAAGGTAAGTAAAAAGAGTCGGTGGAAGAGACAGTAAGGAAATGGTTTGGAGATAACAGATAAGGGAGAAAAAAAACTTGCATTAATTAGTTGCATTAATGACAGAAGTGCAGCCGGAAAAAAGCCTCAGTCAAAATAATGATAAACAGTAATTTACAGGGCAGCGGCAAATCACAAAATTACAAAGAAAGGAAAAAAAAAAAAGATAATATAAAACTATTAAATATGAAAGACAGGTTCTAGAAACTATAATCAGAAGCATATAACTAAACAATAGAAAAATTTTAACAAATACTTCGAATCTAACTATATCATCATATACCACAATAACTAAATTTTTCACCAAACACTCAAAACACAGAAAAAAAACATCATCATAACAAAACATCACAGAGACTAAACTAATTACAACAGAATTGCAAACAAAATAACAAAACCAGAAAAAATCAATAAACTATTACCCGGGGAGCAAAAAGCCAAAAAAATTACAGATTTAGAAATCAAGATACCTAAAATCATCAATATTCCTTCACAGACATCCATTTCTGCATTTTCTCAATTTGTCCATTTTCTCAACATCATCATCTGAATCTGCAAAAGCCATTAAAAAAATGAACAAAAAGAAAAAATGTGAAACAAAGACAAAGACAGAAGACAAAATAGTAAAAAAGATTGTCAAAAATGAGAGATTTTCGGAATAGATAATATAAAGAATAAAAGAGTAAGATTAAAAGAGTATAAACAAAAAAATCACTTGACAGAGAACGGCAAAGGGAAAAAAATCAAAGGAGAATAAATATTAAGTCAAGTAAATAAAATACTAACATATTTAATACTATGATAAGACAAAATAATAATATAACAGTAAAATCATAACCGATTGGAAAGAAAGAAGAAGGGGGAAAAAAAACGTATAACATAATCAATCTAATATAAGAATCTAAATAAACAATTTAATATACAAATAATATAACAAAGGTTTTGAAAATTTCAAATAAACAACTTGTAGGGAAAAAATAAAGTAAAAATTATTAGATTAGGCTCAGATCTTTTATATGATAAGCATATGTATAAAAAATAACTCAATTATAATTCAACTGCATCTTTTGTAGCTACCAGATGAAATGTTTAGGAATGTGCAGTGGGGGACAAATTTTATAGGGAAAAAGAAAGAATGAAAATCCGAGAGAAGAAAATAAAAAGTAAAGACAAAATAGTAAAAAACATTGTCAAAAATGAGAGATATTCGATATACATAATATAAAAAATAAAAGAGTGAGATTAAGAGATTAAAAAAAATCAGGTCAGACAGAGAATGACAGAAGGGAAAAAATGAGAGGAGAATAAATATGAAGTCAAGTAAACAGAATACTAATATATTTAATACTATTTTGTTCTCCAAAGAATAAAAACATTCTAACTTCCAAACATTCATAGCAACTATAAAGACTGTCAAATAATATAATTTAGTTATTCATGATATTCTATCAATGATATCATATTCAGTATCATAAACCAAATTAACTAAAGCATCTGGTATATGCATTATTGCATAACTCAACTGAGATCATCATGGCAAGTTATATATTTTTTACAAAAATTCCTTTAAAAAACATTTACACTGTCGGAGAGGAGGAGAAGAAGAACAAACAGAAAAAACAGAGAGCAAAAAGAAACCGAGAAACAAAAATAGACAAAATAAACAATAGTCATCACAACAATACTCATCAAATAGCATCATAAAACTATAAATACTAAACTTTTATAAACTATATATAAACAAAAATATATTTAATATAAAATAGGTAGTGGAAAAAAATTACCACAATACGAAAATTATCAACTGTACAATATTATTATAATAGTAATAAAAAAAAGAATAATTGAAAAAATAAGAAGTCTCAAAATATTAAACAAACAGGAAGATGAAAAACAAACAAATATAAAAATAGGCAAACAAATCAATTATTCTTATAAAAAGAGAGTGCTAAGAATTAAAAGACCAACTTATCATTATACAATAAAACATCAATCAAGTGTAATTAAAATACATAACTAAGAGTAATACCTGAATAAAAACAGGAAGCTTGCACAAAATGAATATCCCAAATGATTAGTCCTCCGAAGGTGAGAAAGAGCACAATAAAAGTTTGCAAGTAAGAAATAAAGGAGGTCCAAGATAGAGCAATTAAGAGAGTGTTATGAGCAAACTGATAGTAAATTGTGAGAGTAATGTACTAAATGAGAGAAAAAGTTATATGTAGGAAAAATTGTAAAGGAAAAAAGTAATAAAAATTTAAAAAAAGAGTCGGTGAACAACACAGAAACACAGTGTGAACCGATACACATTCACACACAAAACAGATAACATGATGAAATCAGCTTAGAAGCATTAATGACAACGTTATATATCTCAGTCAAAGCAATTATTACTGTGTAAATACTTTATTTATAACCAATAAGAAAATTACAGGAAAAAAAAAATCTGTAAGCATTAAATGTTCAACACATCAGCAATCAAAACACAAAAATCTATAAACAAAGAAAGAAACTGGAGGAATAATCTAGAAGATAAACTAATGGAAAACCCTAACAATCCATTCAAATCTAACTAAAACATCAAATATACTCATGAAATATAATAAGAAATTATAGAAGCAAAAAATAAGTAAACAAATTTCGGTCATAAAATGAAGACAAATTACTCAGGGGATGAAAAGGGGGGAAATAAGAAATTACAAACATCAGAACTAAAAAGTGTTCAAAATCTTCAGTGACAATCCCTATTAGCCATTTTGGTAGCATAACCTGTCCAATGTACAAAAACAAATTAAGGAATGACAAATATCAAAATTAATTTAGATTACATCAAAAAAGGGCAAAATAAAAAAAAAAGAAAAAAAGTTACTGAAATAAATGGAAAGAAAACAAAAACATACCTTTTTTTAATTAAAAATATGTTTCTTTTATTAAATACATACAGAAAAAAAAAACGACACAATCAGTGAAGATAGTAACAAAAAGCCAAAAAAATGAAAATATTATACAAACGGAAAAAAAAAAAAAAAAAAAAAAACCTTCAAATCAAACCCTAAAAATCTAAAAAATAAACCCACCAAGGAAAAAAAAAAAAAAAAACCAACAACAACAAAGGATCAGTAAACAAAATAAGCAAAACCAAGACCTAGAGTTTCAAAACCCAAAATAGACAAAATCTTAAGAGAGAAATAAAGCAGCCGAAAATTACAAAACAAACCAACAAAAACCAAGAAAAAAAAATATTAATACACACCAAAAACCAAAAAAAAAAAAAAAAAACCCAAATGAAACCCTAAAAATCTGACAAAAAATTTCCACCAGAGGGGAAAAAGAATAGAAAATCTGTAAACACAACCACAAAAACCAAGAGGTAGGATCTGAAAACCAAAAAAAAACGTCAAATAAATCGCCAAAAATCGAAGAAAACAAACCCACCGAATGAGAAAAAAATGAGGGGGAAAAAAGAGAAATAATCCTCAAACACATAAACAAAAATCAAAAGCTACGATTTCAAAACCCAAAATACATGCAATGTAAAGAAAAAGAAAGAGACAGAGAGAGGAGCGAAGAAAACAACCCAAAAAAAAATGTAAACAAACAGAAAGAGAGAGAGAGAGAATAGCGAAGAAGAAGACCCAAAAGAGAGATAGAGGACCGAAGAAGAGAGAGAAAGAAAGGAGCAAGAAGAAGGTAGAAAACATACCCAAAAGAGAGAGAGAGCACCGAAGAAGAGAGAGAAAAAAGAGCAGCAAAGAAAAAGACCCAAAGAACAGGGAGAGAGGACCAAAAAAAAGAGCGAGAGAAAGAGAAAAGACAGAAGGAAAAGACCCAAAAACAGATAAAAAAGAGAACAGGCGGCAGAAAGGAGAAGGCGAAAAGGCAGGTGGGCAAACGGGGTTTCGAGGGCAGTTTCGTCCAATCACTGCACGCTCCCACCCAGCAAGTAGAAAACAAAAGGGCGAAATCGTAATTTCACTGTGCGGGACTGTGTATTCCTGTAGCATGAACTACGAAAACCGAAGAAAAAGAGGGGAAATCACTGTGCATTCCTGTAGAAAGAACAGTAAAATCCCCTCTTCTTTTAGTATATAGTATATAATAAGAAATCAATGCTGAGATCTGCAACGACCTGACTACGTAGGCCATTACCGTGCCTTGCTTACATATCAAATCTTGTGACAACCCACCTTACGTGACTATTACTTCATACTTAACATACTTAACATACTTAAATATACTCGTATTTCGTAAAAATACGGAAATATTTTTTTTTTCCTTATAACCTCATTTTAAAACTCAAAACTCAAAACTTAACTTATACTCATACTTCTTTATATGTACTAACTCGAATACCGAGCTTTAAAACCACATTTTAACAAATTATACTAGTTATCATAGACCAGTACCATCGACTTATCATAACATAATACAAACACATTTTACATAACATATTTCCAAAACCCGTGGTGGTGTCTAACCCAAATTTCGCAATCTGCAGTGCTGTCTCTCCATAATCTTGCATCAAGCATGTCCGGTAGGTTGCTTACCTACAACATGAACGTAAGTTATGAGCTTATGCTCAATAAATATAACTTTCTATTCCACAAAACATTTTTAGTAGAAGAATGCATGAACCGATTATGCTTTCTTATGAATCGATTATGCTTTCTTATGTTAATTTAACATGAATCAATTATACTTTCTTGTTTTAACTTAGTTTTGGACCCCTTACATCAATATCATATCATGAGTGCACGTAACGTGGCGCGTAGCCATGGAGTGATTGGGGTGGTCAGTCCAATCTAACTCAAACCATGAACCAAACCATTTAAACTCGTTCTCGTGACAAGTCGGTACGACACAAGAAAATTTTCTTGTCTTATCTTATTACAGGAAAACTTGTTCTTGGTTGATCAAACTTGAAAACTTAAATCTTAACTATTTCTTACTTGAAAACTTAATATTGTTCTATTATGTGATTTATTATTAGTGAACATACTTTCATGGCGTCAAAATAATAAACATAAAACATAAAACATAAATACATCATGTAAATCAATGCATGATTTTTTGAAAAACATGCAATGCAATAAAAACATTTTACCCATGCTGTAAGCAGAGTTGTACTTATAAATAGTCCTACGCTCTTGGTCTATCATTCCAACAAGGCACAATAATAGGTTTAATATTTCTATTTTCAAATAGGACATAAAATAAAAATCGTCTATTTACTAAAAACCATAACATAGTCTATTGGTATCCAATCCGATTACCATTGGTAATCGTAGCTGCCAACCCTAACATAGTAAATCGGTATCCCATCTGATTACCATTGGTAATCATAGATACAAGCCCTAACATAATAAATTGGCATCCTATCCGGTTACTATCAGTCATACACTTGTTACAATATATTAAGTAATTTGGCCGTATTTCCATTTTCTCAAAAATACCTTGTTTTCACAATTTCAAATATTATCTTGATTGAACACTTGGAATTGCCTTTTAAAAACTACTTGTGAAATTTCAAATGGATTCAAAACTTTTTAAAAACTGTTTTCTTCATAAAACCGTAATTTCTTTTTTACCGATATCGTAAAATTGTAAAACATTGAAAACTGCTTTTAAAATCAGCCTTTTAGTTTGATTGAAAGTGCATGTCTAAGAATTTCGTGTATCATGCACAGTTTTAAAAATCTTGTGTAGGAATTTTCTATACCTTGCACAGTTTTGAAAATCTAGTTTTATCTTTAAATCATTTTAGAATTTGAAAAGGTTATCTTCATGAAAGTCATAGGTCTCATCGAAATCTACAACTTTTGTTTTTTTGTCCAAAACCTAAATCTACCTTTAACTTGCTCGTTTCTCCTTTTGAAAAATACTGGCCGTGTACAGTGGCTGGATAGACTAGTTTTGGAAATTGATAAAAACAGAGGCCTTTGGAGCCTTATTTTCAAAAACTATCCATACTGCCCCCTAGGATTTTTGATTTTATACAACTTTACACTTATAACTTTTTCTAAATTTGGCTTCGAAGGGGCTCAAAACTAGGTTCCAGAAAACTGTCCAGATTATTTTTAAAACCGGCAATTTGTATTTTTTTTTTTTGTTGGTTTTCATTTAAAATTTCTTGACACTACCTCAAATGGTCAAAGCCATGAGCCTACATTAACATTCAATCATTCACTTGTCCATTTACATGAAAAACACAATCTTGATAACTTCACTAGCTTACCAAGTTGCGTTTTTAGGTTAATTTCCTTAACCAACACACATATGGTATTCACATATCCATCATGCATAAATTATCCACATTCAAATATGTGAGAGTAGAATCACAAACACATAGTGAGCACACATAACTTTAAATCTCATTCTAGAGCAAAAAATCACACCCATGTTTAGATCTAGCAACCAAGTTAGCCTAAGCCTAGATCTAGCATAAACCAACCATATAAAACCATAACATGGAGAAAATAAGAAACATGAGCTTATGTTCTTACAACCTAAACTTGAAATGCACATAAATCCTCGACCAAAAGCTTAATGAAATTCTTGGAGAATCAAGAGGAATACCTCTAAAGTTAGAATGGTTGCTCTAGATCTTGGGATGAGAATTTTTTTTTTTCTCCACATTCTCCACCAACAACCGGCCACTCTCTCTTTCTCTCTCTCTCTTTCTCTCTCTCTCTCTCTTTTCTAAGGTGAGGGAGGGAAAGTTTGAAGAGAACTAGAAATTGGAAGGTTCAACTAAATGGTTCTAGTCCTAACATACAACCCCTATTTATAGGTGGAAATTTCCAAATTTTTCACTATTATTTTTTTTTTCTCAACTTTCTTAGAATTGCATATTTGGCCCTAGAGACAAAATATTTGCCTTTTAGTTCCATGAGTTGGCCGGTCATGTGGAGCTTAATCCACCAAAAAATCTTTTCATAACAATCCACTTAATTATTTCCAATATTTCAAAAATTCACATAATTATCTTTGATGAGGTGTCCACCAAGTAGGATCCCGTTTGACGCTTCTCCTAATATGCAGTCAATTTTCTTAATAATCTAGATATTACAAGTACTGTTTTAACTATTAACAGTACAGTAATACTGAACTGTAGTTCAGAATTCATCTGCACTTAACTGGACTGCGTATGAGTTTTTCTTAGGACTACAAGCTACTTAGTCCTCATTGCTCCAAATATTATTCCTGATTATTCTAGAGTGATCTCATTCCTTATTCTTAACTCTGCATTCGTAATGACGGTCGATCACAGTATAATTTCAATATTGTTTATTACACTACAATACCGTCTTATTCAAGTCTAGGTTATCCTAGTCATACATAAGCCAGAACAAAATTATTAATCAAGATCCTGCCTATTTCATCAAAACGTCTTACACTTAGCTTAATATACTATCATTGAGTCTTATAACTTATAAATATAAGGACTCAAATATATTCTGATTAATCAGATCATATATTTCACATAGGCATACACAGTATAGGCTTAGATTTCCTTTGTATCAAATGAAATCACAAGTCTATAAAAAGGTTGGTTATTACAAGATCTACCTCCACTTCAACTTCATATTTTAATCAATGATGGATTCATATTTTAAGGCAAGCTCGTCCATTTAACTTGTGTTTAATATTAACAAGTTATTATTTACATAATTCATATTGTTAGTGGAACATATGAAAACCTTAAATTATTTTATTATCATGTATTACCTTATAAATATATTGAATTTATTAATTTAATTTATTGGCCCAAGTTAGGACTGACAAAAAATATTATTTTATTGCAAAGGGTTTAAAACTTTGCCCTCATTTCAAATTCACTTTTTAATTCTTTGTCCTGTCTTGGAGTCTACAACAGTCTTCTCACTGCAATTTCTTGAATTATGCCATGCACAGGTACTTCAATTGCTTTTTGGT
Source organism: Ficus microcarpa (assembly GCA_025413485.1). Classification (NCBI taxonomy): domain Eukaryota; kingdom Viridiplantae; phylum Streptophyta; class Magnoliopsida; order Rosales; family Moraceae; genus Ficus; species Ficus microcarpa. Next base: position 4,526,672 of record CM046381.1, read on the forward strand.
GGAGAAATAGATATCCAATTTGCCAAGGAAATACTTTTAGTCAGTAATTGTTAGTTTCATCTTTGTCACAATAATATTTTAGAATAAAAAGTGTAAAAGCGATAGTTTTTAAATATTTATTCAACCTCAACAATTCCTTTTTCTTTTTTAATTTCTCGAAATATGCGCACAAATCGAGTACTTCACTTATAGTCCGTTCGGATCCTATTAATTTTTGGTCATTAGTTAAAAAGTTCCTTTATAATGTCTTTCATAAAAGTTTCAATTTATTGTTCAAATTTTATTTTCCATATATATGAACCAAATAGGAGATTAAACTCAGAGGGACATAATCTACATGTGGTTTACATTGTGTTCTAAAAATGGACATATATATTTGTCATTTTTGTTGTCAAGTTTTATAATCCAATATTCCATTCCTATTAATTCCACACTTTTTAAGTTCTCAAATTCAATCTATCCTGGTAATTAAATTTCTAACTCCACGCGGCATTAGAAGACTCCAAACGTGTGGACGCTGCCAAAAGTGACGCTTATCTACTAGAGAAAAGTCTTACAAACGTACTTGACGAATAAACTTTATAATGTCTTCTTTCATAAAAGTTTCAATTTATTTTTCATATATATGAACCAAATAGGAGATTTAACTCAGAGGGACATAATCTACATGTGGTTTACATTGTGTTCTAAAATTGGACATATATATTTGTCATTTTTGTTGTCAAGTTTTATGATCCAATATTCCATTCCTATTAATTCCACACTTTTTAAGTTCTCAAATTCAATCTATCCTGGTAATTAAATTTCTAACTCCACGCGGCATTAGAAGACTCCAAACGTGTGGACGCTGCCAAAAGTGATGCTTATCTACCAGAGAAAAGTCTTACAAACATACTTGACGGATAAACTTTATAATGTCTTCTTTCATAAAAGTTTCAATTTATTGTTCAAATTTATTTTTCATATATATGAACCAAATAGGAGATTAAACTTAGAGGGACATAATCTACATGTGGTTTACATTGTGTTCTAAAAATGGACATATATATTTGTCATTTTTGTTGTCAAGTTTTATAATCCAATATTCTATTCCTATTAATTCCACACTTTTTAAGTTCTCAAATTCAATCTATCCTGGTAATTAAATTTCTAACTCCACGCGGCATTAGAAGACTCCAAACGTGTGGACGCTGCCAAAAGTGACGCTTCTCTATCAGAGAAAAGTCTTACAAACGTACTTGACGGATAAACTTTATAATGTCTTCTTTCATAAAAGTTTCAATTTATTTTTCATATATATAAACCAAATAGGAGATTAAACTCAGAGGGACATAATCTACATGTGGTTTACATTGTGTTCTAAAAATGGACATATATATTTGTCATTTTTGTTGTCAAGTTTTATAATCCAATATTCCATTCCTATTAATTCCACACTTTTTAAGTTCTCAAATTCAATCTATCCTGGTAATTAAATTTCTAACTCCACGCGGCATTAGAAGACTCCAAATGTGTGGACGCTGCCAAAAGTGACGCTTATCTACCAGAGAAAAGTCTTACAAACGTACTTGACGGATAAACTTTATAATGTCTTCTTTCATAAAAGTTTCAATTTATTTTTCATATATATGAACCAAATAGGAGATTAAACTCAAAGGGACATAATCTACATGTAGTTTACATTGTGTTCTAAAAATGGACATATATATTTGTCATTTTTGTTGTCAAGTTTTATAATCCAATATTCCATTCCTATTAATTCCACACTTTTTAAGTTCTCAAATTCAATCTATCCTGGTAATTAAATTTCTAACTCCACGCGGCATTAGAAGACTCCAAACGTGTGGACACTGCCAAAAAGTGACGCTTATCTACTAGAGAAAAGTCTTAGAAACGTACTTGACGGATACTTTTTCGACAGCAGAGCCAAAGAATTGGACTCTGTCAAATCTTCCAGAAAGAGAAAAAGGTTGAAAATTTTAACCAAACAACTAATGACAAAAAGTGAAATGCGCAGGGTTTGTGAACTTTTATATGACATTTGATAAACACATTTATTTTATATAATATCTGATTAGATAAATTATCATGATAATCTTTAAATTTTTAATAAAAATATTAGATTGATCTTTAAATTTTATTTTTTATTTTTTTAATTAAATTTGATTCTAAACTTTTAAAATTGATATAAAATAAGGTCAAATCCTAACAGGTGTTAGAAAATTACGGAAAAGTGCATGTCCCTCACTTTATGTATCAGTTTAGTTAAATTTACTCAAACAACCTTGTTAAAAGAAAACACAAAACAAACAAAAAAAAACAAAACGCCAAATATTGACTGTTCATCATCTTCTTCCCACCCGCCCACCTACGATGCCTCCCTCCTCCGTTGCGAGTCCAACACGCCACCACCCAACCGTGATCCACGCACACCCACAGCCCTCCCCGCGAACCCAAACCAAATCTCAGACTCACTGCGATCCCTCCCCCCAACCCCTTTTCCACCACGCCTCCCAACGAAATCCCTATCCTCTCCAACAAACCCAACCTGCGCAGAGTGAGAGAGAGAGAGAGAGGGCTTTGGATCTAACAAAAACATTTAACCAAATTAAGTCTGGGCGACCAAAGTTTTTAAAATATTTTGATATAGTTAAAGCCCGTATGAAGGAACATTTGGACGTAATATTTTGAAAATTGAGTTAAAAATATATATATGCGAGGAAAACATTTAAAAAAATTCTATGACAAAGAAAATAATGTAAAAATTTAAAATCTATTTATAAAAAAAGATATAAAATAAATTTTATCTTATTCTGTTTATCGTTATAAGTATTTTGATATAAAAATCATCTCATTTCGATTTAAAACGAAAAAATTATTGACTTTTAAAATTTGAGTTTTTTGAAAATAGAGGAGAAAAAAATTTAATATAAAATTAAGATTTTGAAATGTAAATAACGTTTAATCATCTTCAGATAACATCTTTGACGATTAAACTATTATTACTCTCACTCATATATAGTTCATAACCTGTCATCATCATCATTTTTTAGTTATAAAATATGTTCACTGCTTGGCTAGCTCAGTTTTTTTGTTTTCTTAATACTTTATGTTTTATGTTTTTTATTTTAATTTTAAATTCAATTATTATTGTTTTACCAAATTGTCCTTCTAACTACACCAATGTGCAGATCTAGTGGTCTATGTCCGTTCATCTGTTAAAGAGTTGAGGGACTAACTAATAAAAAAAGAAAAGTTTAAGGACCAATCGGCATCATTATAAAAGTTCAGGAACTATTATAGTAATTTATCCTGTCTGAATATAATATCATGTAAGTTTGGATAACTCATATATTCAATTCCAATATGGACATGTTTAACAATAAACTCACTCATACTATTTATCCACTCATTTTTTATATTTACTTTTACTAATCATATCATATAATCTCTCTCATTCACCAATATAAATTATAATGATTATTCAAATATAAATTACCGAAACATGCATTATATTTGAATATAATATATAAAAAGGATATCCAAATGCATATTGTATTTTATATATCACATATCAAATATTCTATAAGTAATGTGTGATCCAAACGAACTATGGTTTCAATAAATTAGTTCCTAAATTTTGTTTATTTCTCGTAGTTTAGGTAACTGGCATTAAAATTTAGTGAAAGATTTTTTTAAATTTAATATATATCATTATATGTCAATTCTGTGTTAATATAAAATCTTACAAAACTAAATACACTAAGTATGAAATGTCCTCTTAATATAATATTTTCTTAAAACATTTTAGTTATTATTCTATATTCCGGCAATTATTTCTATTAAATTTGAAAATCTTTCGTCAATTTTAGTATTTGGAACGGAAACTATCAAAAGATAAAATCTAATTAAGGACTAGTTATCAACATTTAAAGTTCAAGAATCAAAATGACAAAATGTTCATAATTTAAGGACTAAATATGTAAATGACAGCATGGAAGAGAGAGTTGTCAGGAGAAGAGGGTAAGTGGGTGAATCACAAATTCAATTTGGGTTTTTTACACTAAATTTTGTATTTTAAATGCGTGTTTGGTTGATGATAAAATTAACATTTAAGTATATTTATATGGTTTCACTTTTTTTTTCCTAAAAAAGAAAAATGCTTTCACTTTTTAAACTAATTCAACTCAAATCCTAATTCAACTGAGGATTCAAACATAAATGAGAAAGAGTAGTTCAAAAGGGCGAGATGGTCGTGCGTCAAAATTAAGCAAAAGGAAGGTCTCTCTCCGTTTCCTACTGAGTGAAATTTTGGTCAATGTCCCAGTGCATAGTCTTTCTTAGCCACGTGTCGCTAGCTTATGATCCTGAGATGCACTTGAAAAGGATGTAATCCTAATCTAATACGAACAGCACGGAAACATTGAAGCCTTTTTGGCCATTGCCTTTTAATCTAATGGCTTTTTTTTGGTGTTTTTACTTATTTACAATCGAAGTAGATATGGATCGAAATAAGTATAATTTAAATTGAACACGATTCAAAATTAGAATTTAGAGTCGGAATAAGTTCTTTACTTAGTTTTAGGATTCAAAATCAAAATCACTATAAATTTTATTCCTATGTTTAGTAAATCTAGAATCTGAGTAAACTATTAGAAATTTACTTATACACTCCTTCATAAATTGTGTTTTTGAAGTTAAAAATAATTAGTTTGTTTATTTATTATCATGTTGTTAATAAAAGTTAAAATATTAATTATATTAATAAAATAATAAATGAAAATTTGTGTTTTTTTTATTTACACAATTAAAAAAATGTAAAAACTTAAAGAAAAAATAAAATAAAAACTAAAGGATAGATAAATGACTATATATTATCTTATTCTAAAAAAAATCATTTTTTATTTATTCTAACAACGTTAATAGTAGTATGCATAATTATAAAAATTAAGAAAATAAAATAATTAATATAGGTTTTATAACATTTTTGGAAATTTTTTCAACATAATAATTTGCAAGTAAACTAAGGGTAAGATAATAAATTAATATTGATTCCCAATCTAAATGGGGAGTATGGGATCATCAATCACGTTCCTGACTCCCAAATCAATATGGGGCCCCACCCATTCCACTCCCATTTCATACAAGATAATATATATATATATATATATAGGACCATTACTAGAGCCTTTTTTTCAACCAAAAAAACCATTGACCGGTACACATGCTATTAGCATCAAGCCGTGTTAAATTATTGCCGTGCCTACTTAAAAAATTCCCTAGTTGTTTCTTTAGTCAAGATTGCAAAACCAAACGAAAGTTCTACTACTACAACTAATAATAATAATAATAATAATAATTATTATTATTATTATTATTATATCTAACAAATTCCTCAATCATACTGCCAACTATACTCCTTGTCAAAGTGAAAAAGGAAATATATCTCGCACTTTAATTGACACTACTTCCAAAGAAAAAAATTTTGAAGAATAGCGAAGTGTCGATTTGATTCCCAACTAATTTTCAACGTATGGTGAAAAAAAAAATTATTTTTTAATTTTAGGACACAACGCTGACATTCTAAAGATAAAATTATTGAAAAGATCAATAGTTCAAAAAAATAAGATCATGAGCAGCCTATCTACCATAGGGCATCGTAATAGTCGCTACGTTTTCCGAATGTGAATCTTGATCAATCAAGGATGTAGAAGAGCCTACCTCACTTGAGCTCCTTTCTACGAAGAAACCGGGTTGTTGAGGTTCAGGTAAGACAGCTCCGTCGTTTTCCAACATGAAAACTACGGACGACATTGTCGGTCGATCATTCGGGAACTTTTGGACACATAACAAACCCACTTGAATGCATCTCAGCACTTGAGATTCAACATACGAGTCCTTCAAACACACATCCATTAGATTCAAGGCTTTCCCTTCCTTCCACAGCAACCATGCCTGAAAAAATTGAAATTTTTTAGACATTTACTAAAACTAATATGTGCGGCAAAAAATAACGAGTCATTGTTCTTACATGTCCCAAAAGGTTATGGTGGTGATCTGAATGCTTGAAGTGTCTATTCTTTTTACCGCTTACAGTCTCGAGTAAGACTACACCAAAGCTAAACACATCAGATTTAACGGAGAACTTTCCATCAATTGCATACTCTGGTGACATGTACCCACTGCATGGAGCATAATGTTTGTCATAAGAAACAAGTATAATTTTGCATAAATGAATGAGCACATTTCATAACTTACTATGTTCCAACAATTCTTCCTGTTCTCTCTTCTTTCTCATCATCTCCAAAAATCCTTGCCAAACCAAAATCTGAGATCTTAGGGTCTAGATTGTTGTCTAGCAAAACATTACTAGCTTTTAGATCTCGGTGAATAATCCGGAGTTTAGAATCTTGGTGGAGGTACAGAAGACCTCTTGCAATGCCTCTGACAATGTCGAAGTGCTTTGTCCACGGCAGTGTCGTGCATCTTTTTCCATCTGCAAGAATTTCGAACCTCTAGTTAACTTAGTCAACTTTTAAATTCAATTTCCCGAAAAGATTTACGAATTTGATTTGCAAAGGTTAAGAGGTTCATACCGAAGATGTAATGGTCTAAGCTCTTATTAGGCATATACTCGTAGATCAATATCCTCTCTTCCTTTTGAATACAACAGCCCAGAAGAACAACGAGATTCCTATGTTGAAGCTTTGCAATCAATTCGACTTCATTCTTGAACTCTTTAAGACCCTGTCCCGAATTCTTTGCCAATCTCTTCACTGCGATTTCTTTTCCTGTACAAAGTTTCCCCTGCTTGGTGTCATAGAAATGCATAATTAGCAACGTAAATTCTTGTCAAGAATCGACACACAATTGATTCAAATCTTTACAAGAAAAATATTACCTTATAAACGGGACCAAATCCACCCGCTCCAATCATATTTGCTGGAGAAAAGTTGTTTGTAGCGGCCAAAATTGTAGCCAAATCAAAAGTAGGCAAATCTAGATCTTCATCCTTGCTTTTACCTATTAAAATTAGTACGGAAAGCCCATAACATACTCCGTATTTGATTTTCAGAAACAGAATTTTGAGAACGAGTGGTGACGGAAACATTGGTCTACCTTTTCTTCGCATCCAAGTTACGCACCAAAATGCAACACCACAGATACACGCGCCAGAGGACAATGAAGCCGATAAAACAATTATACGTTTTCTCCGCTTGTTTGCATCTTTGATCACTTCTGAGAAAGGACAAGGCAGTACCAAGAAATTAAATAATTTTTTCTGCAAGTTTTCATTGTGATATGAAAACCTCACAAGCGAGCGGAGCAAATTACACTTACTTATTTCTGAAGCCGATAGTCGTATATGGAGATCCTGATCACTGTCTTGTACATGCCGATCTCGGATGTCAATCAAGTCACCGAACCACATCAAACAGCCGCTGCCTCCATTCGTGACATAAGAATTAGCATAAGCTTTACAAGAACAATTCTTCAGGCAAGCCTCCTTGCAATTTTTGAGACTCATATTTTCGTTAGACGAAAACTCCAATAAGTCTGGTAATTTTACCGCTGCAGCCTTTACAAACCCTTCTCCCTTTCCGCAATCCAACGGCGTCTTCCTCTCGCACCCCTTGGACCACGATAGCCCTATCCATTCTTCTTGAGACCTCGGCGTGAAACCCTCCAAACATTCACAAACTACTGGATATCTGGTACTTGTACAAATAGCATTAGCACCGCAGTAGTTATAACTATCGCATTGTTGATCCGTCGGCAATGTGTACATTGCAGTCCATTGAGAACTCTCACTCTGCAAAACAAGATGCTGCACAAAACCCGAACGGTTCAACTTTACAAGAGAAATGGCAGACTCAACCGTAGTCTCAGGCATTACGTACGCCTCCTCCTCGTTAAATGCACTCACAATCTTGTAAACTGATTGAAACTGATGTTGCGTGCCACTGAATCGGATTCCGTTCCATATACCCGACCGGTATATTCTGGTTAATCCCGCTGCAAGCAGAGCCTGTGACAACCCATTGATGTAACTTATCCTGTAAGTAACGTCACTAGTCGACGGATCATCAGCGCTTTTCCACGATGTTAAGTATCGCTCGAAGCCGGTTCTCAAGTCCCAACCAAGCTTCATGCCTAACAAGAGTGTGTCAGTAGGATAATCAAAGCTTTGCCACACATAAACATCATGATTTGTGCTGTTCTCTTCTTGAAGAACAAGATTTCCGGAGTCCAAAAGCAGAGCAAAAACCGGACCTTCGGCGAAGTTGCGGGACACATTTGTCGACCAAATGACACTCCTTGTTCTGTTGAGAAGAACAATGTTCCCTTCTCTGATGGTCAATTCGCCATTCGAGTTGGCAAGCGGGGTGTTTCTGTTGGCGACCCAGACGACTGTTTCGGGCTTCCTTTTGTACCATATTCCTACGTACCTGTTCGTCGAATTTCCGGGGGAGAAGAAGCCTAACTCAAAGGTTTGGGATTGGGAAATTAAGGTAGTTTTGTTAGCATCATCGGTGAGTGATTGGATTCGATTTATGGTATCAATATGAGTAGCCCAACAGAACTGCAAAAATAGTTGAAAGGAAAGCACAGAAGAGATGAAAATGGTCAAGAAATTAAAAACTTCCATTAATGGAATTGCAAGCTTTTTGTTAAAGGTCTACGAGTAGTGAAAAAGGGCTTAAGAAGCCAATTTCGACTACTCCAAGAGAACAAGATTATTTCATTTGGCCTAACAAAATAGAATCTTATCATTACACGGCAGCGAAAGTGGCCAAAATTCAAGAAAATTGACAAACTTGGCTGCTCGTTTTAGCTGTTTGTGGGACCTTTCCATTATAATGTCATTTTTTTTAATTAAAAACTAGGGTATTAACTCGTGCGACTTGTAAATTTTTTTTCGACATAGTGAAAAATCTATTTGAATAAAATTGTATGTGGGGAAAAAATAATTTTAACATAAAAAAAATCATAAAGATAAAAAAGTATTTTTAATAAGGCATAGTTAAACATATAAGACTTAAAGAATAAAGAAACCAATGACAAAATAGAAAGGAAACGATAGAAAAATTGATTAAGGTACAAATGAGAGATTTAAATAATCAAATGAAACTATTACTTAGAAAAATTGAATAAAGAAGAAGAAAGCTGCCAACGGAGCAAAAAAATAATAATAATAAGAAAAATTATAAAGCCAACAGAAGAAGGCTACATTTGAGGCAATTTGCTCCCTTCCATTTTAATGGACATTCAAATATCCGTTTAGTGTGAAGAAAATTACTCAAATAGTCTTTTTTTTTTTTTTTTTTCCATCCACTAACAAATATGACACATATTCTTCCTTTTGACAAACATGACACATATGTAGTTTTGTTTTTGTGCCATATTAATTTATTGTCAAATTTTTTTGTCAAGTTAATGCAATAATCTTTAATTTTGTGTCATTCATCAGGTACTTTTCCCATGTGTTTATTGTAGTCAATAGAAATAAAGAAATCAAATGGTCCATTTAAACATAAATCTAAAAACTCCCACCATAAAATTTTGTACCATCCAGATATCCAATCTACAATGTTTTTTTTTTTTTTTTTTTTTTTTATTTTAACATATTCATTTGGATGACTCATTCATATGGTTGTTTTTAACAACACTCTTGTAGAGGGTAAAATCTATAATCAAATCGGATCGAGTCAAGTTATGACCTAAGGCTAAATTATTAAGCCAACTAAGCATGTGCAAGGTTGATTGATTGAGTTAGCTACAAAATAAATGTAAAGAACGTTAAAAAATCAGAACACACGTAACGACCCATGTCTCCATTTGGTATGATATTATCCGCTTGGATCTCATGCTGGCATGGTTTTTATAACGACCTGTGCCTCTCTTTGTATGATATTATCAGCTTTGGGCATCGTGCTCGTACGATTTGCTCTTAGACTCACCCTAAAAGGCCTCATACTATTAGGGAGGTGGTCTCTTTACTTATGACCTATCACATATATCCATTTCCAAGCAATGTGGGACTACATAGTTTACCATTTTCCTTATAGAGACTGATGACTGTCATAATTACCCCTCATTTTAAGGCCCAACATCCTTATTGGCCATACTTCCGAATAAGTGTAGGCTCTAATATCATTTGTAACGACCCGTGCTTTTTTTTTGGTATGATATTGTCAGCTTTAAGCCTCGTGCCCATACGGTTTTGCTCTTAGGCTCACCCAAAAGCCTCATACCTTTAAGTGGTGGTCGTTTTACTTATGAACCATCATATATATCCATTCTCAAGGTAATGTGGACTACACAACTTACCATTTTCCTTGTAGAGACTGATAAATGTCACAGTTTTGCTCTTGGGCTCACCCCAAAACGACTCATAGGGTGTTATCCCAATTGTTGCCTTATTTCTATTATTGCATGCAAACTCTGCAAAAGGTATAAGAGCTTGCACCAACTCCCTTAAAATCTAAAGCATAAGCACACAACATATCTTCAAGTGTCTAATTAGTTCTCTCCGTTAGCCCATCCATTTGAGGGTGAAAAGCAATACTGAATTGCACTTTGTTCCCAAAGCAGCATGAACACATTTCTAGAAATGTGAAGTAACCTACTATCTCTATCGGAGATAATAGATTTGGGAACTCCATTTAATCTTACCACCTCTTTAACATACATTGAGCTAGTTGCTCAAATGAATTTGTCATCTGGATCAGTAGAAAATGAGCAGACTTCGTCAATCTATCAACTATCACCCAAATTGTGTCACATCCATTTTCAAGTGATGTAGGAATGTACAGCTTACCCTTTTCTTATAGGGACTGATGACTATCACAACACAAGAGATTTGTAGAGGTTTGATCTCAATGTGAGAGCTAGTCCTCTGCGGTGGCTCAAGGGGTTTCACTATAATCAATCAAGTATTACAATAAATGCTGTAGCAGAAAGAATAAGAAGAAAGAGATAGGGAATGTGGGAAATAGAGAAAGATTGCAGGAAGTAGAGAAGCAGAATTGTGGGGATTCCATGATTATTCCAAATGTCTTGGGCGTATTTAGGCGTGATTCTCATGTCGTATGGGCAAGAATTGGATGACTTCAGCATGCAGTGATGTCTCCTATTTATAGATGGAGATTGATAACTTCAATTGCCTGATTTGGTGTAGATATTGTCATATTTGCTAATAGGAAGTTGTCTTTTTGGTATTGGTTGACTTTCTATATATAGCTTGCCCTATTGAATTAGGGAAATTCCTTTTTTAGGCTTGATTCTTTCCTTGATTGGCTGTAGGAGTAAATATGGAAGGTTTCATGATTTTTCCATATGATGACTTTGGGCAAGTGCTTGATTCCTGGATTGATCTCATTGCTTTATGATGTCATGTAGAAGATGAAAGATGAGATACGAAATCTTACCTCAACATATCTATACATATTTAAATGTTTTTGTTTAGATAATAAGATCCCAAGTCCAATGCAAGCTCGAATAACAATTTAAATGCTTGTTGTTTAACACCCAAGATGCACTCACAAAGCGGTAGATTCTGGTACAGATCGGACGGTCGTATCCACATTGAGGCAAATGTTGGGATCTATATGTGTCCTAAGGATAGAAAATCAATATTATGGATTTTCTATAAATATGACATTTTGATATTAATAAGAGGAAGTTATTCATATTTAATAAGTTGTGTCCTATTTACTGTCATTTATTGATTGTATGATTATTTTGAGCAAACATAAAATATTCCTAGGCTGTTGGTAGTATATCGAATTACCATATGTATACGGTGTATGCATAGAAGACGTGGTAATTTGATAACAGTCTAAATAAATAGTCCGCAATCAACGAAATAAGATTTGGGGATCTTATTCATGATAAGATTGTAAAGGTTGTCTACTTCCTTGGAGGGATGGTTTGTCTTGACCATCAGATAGGTTCTGAGTAGAAACTTTAATGTATACCAGTATTGAGGTATGACATTGGACTGGACCTAAAGTGTTATTTGATTCGGTTTAATAATTCTGTTTATAAGAATCAATGATGCTTTGATTATCATCCTGCATTAATCTTAATCCTGAAATGATTACTTGAGTTCGTATCCATGACTTATGTACTTTGATGCACTAAAAGTGAGATACTGCTAATTCATGGTCAACATACTTGTTTTTTGGGTGCATGACTTATGGATGGAGAAATCAAGATTCATAAATACGGAATCCATAGCTATCTTAACGATAGTAAATGTTATCTACTTAAAGGTATTATTCGAGGATTGAAAGATAGTACAACAAGATCTTGGCCATCGGTTTACTTTGTATTCTCTGGTGGTTTACCAATTGTATGGTTTTACAATTGGTGGTTCTTTCAATGGAGAATAATTGAACTTTAAGTTAAAATGATTGAAAAGCTAAAACGGAAAAAGTCCTTAATTCAATCATGGATAACATATGGGGATTAAGCAAGCGATAAATAAATCATGGAAGAAGCACTACGTGAGCGAGCTTTCGTAATACGGTATGTAAATAGGAGTTCAGGGTTCAGCTTCAAACTTTTAGTGGAATAGTTTTGAAGTTGATAATTGATGGATAATTAATCTGGGATTAATTTTTCATAATTATTAGCTCATATAGTTCCACGAAGCGTCTCGAGATTTGTTCCTAATGAGATCGGTAAATTATAAACAGAATTTAGAAATGTCTATTAAGACATGGTACTCTCTAACATGCAATCCAGAAAGGATTGGACATGTGAAATTTGTAGACAAATGATTTGTCAACATGTGATTGGTTAATTTGAATTTTGAAAATAAGATTGTGTTTGAATTTTGGAAAACAAAATTTTTCTCTCCTAATTAAAAGAGGTGCACGTTTTTTTAATTGTGTGGAGAGAAGAAAATTTTGTTTCAAAATTGTTTAAATATATTCCTAAATTAAATTATTAATTGATTTAAATAATGGAGATTATTTCATGGATTTTTCTTTCCTAATTAAAGAGGTGCACGGTTTTTGTGAGGAAAGAAAATTTGAAATATTTCATTGATTTAAATTAATTAATATGGATAATGTTTATGGAAAATATTTATTCAAATATATGAATCTTATTTAAATTCGAAAAGGTTTAAAAGAAGTTTGAATCTAGATAGGACTAGGATCTTTTGACTATTCTAGATTCTTGATTTAAAATTTGAATCACCAATCACGATTTATCTCTAAGTGCGGCGGAATTTTTGAGGAAGGATTTCCTCTTGAAAAATTATTTTTAGGTTCAATGAATCTAGCCCTAAAGTTGTCTGATCTTTTGGTTCAAGATTTATCCAGAAAAATAATTATTAATTATTTTTCAAGAAGGAGATAAATTTTGAAAAGGATTGGAATACTATATAAAGGATAGGAGTTCTTGAAAAACCAAGATTTGATTTTCTTATATATGGAAAAATGTTTTTTATAAAAAAAAAAAAAAAAAAATTGGTGTTTCTTCCACATCAAGAAATTCGGCTATCTTGTGAGAAAGAAAAAGAAAGAAAATTCCATTGAATCAAAACTGTGAGGAAGGTTAAACCGAGTGATAATTTTCATAGGAGGTTAACCGGTTCCTATTTTGTAGTTTTGAAAAAAGAAGTTAGATCAAATTTTCAACGAGGATCATCGGAATTGAGAAGGAGAGATTTAGACTTCGGAAAGTATTACCGGTCACTTGGATTCATAGAACGTGTGCCCACACACACTCTGAGACGTGGAACTCGAGAATAGTAGAGAAGACATGTTGGTTAAACGCTCTAGCAATTTCGGAATCTAAGAAATAAGGTATGCTTGATCATGAATTTAATTTATTGTTATATGCATCATGAGTTTTTTTTTTTCCGGAAATGGCATAAAATTTTAAAACTTTCGCTGCGCCGTAACTCTGATACCGGATCCGATTTTTTCAACAGGACTGACGAAAAATATTATTTTATTGTAAAGGGTTTAAAACTTTGCCCTCATTTCAAATTCACTTTTTAATTCTTTGTCCTGTCTTGGAGTCTACAACAGTCTCCTCACTGCAATTTCTTATCTTAAAGTTTTCTCAGAAATCATAATTATGCCATGCACAGGTACTTCAATTGCTTTTTGGTGGAGAAATAGATATCCAATTTGCCAAGGAAATACTTTTAGTCAGTAATTGTTAGTTTCATCTTTGTCACAATAATATTTTAGGATAAAAAGTGTAAAAGCGATAGTTTTTAAATATTTATTCAACCTCAATATTTCCTTTTTCCTTTTTAATTTCTCGAAATATGCGTACAAATCAAATACTTCACTTATAGTCCGTTCGGATCCTATTAATTTTTGGTCATTAGTTAAAAAGTTCCTTTATAATGTCTTCTTTCATAAAAGTTTCAATTTATTGCTCAAATTTATTTTTCATATATATGATCCAAATAGGAGATTAAACTCAGAGGGACATAATCTACATGTGGTTTACATTGTGTTCTAAAAATGGACATATATATTTGTCATTTTTGTTGTCAAGTTTTATAATCCAATATTCCATTCCTATTAATTCCACACTCTTTTAAGTTCTCAAATTCAATCCAATATTCCATTCAATTTCTAACTCCACGCGGCATTAGAAGACTCCAAACGTGTGGACGCTGCCAAAAGTGACGCTTATCTACCAGAGAAAAGTCTTACAAACGTACTTGACGGATTCTTTTTCAACGGCAGAGCCAAAGAATTGGACTGTCAAATCTTCCAGAAAAAGAAAAAGGTTGAAAATTTTAACCAAACAACTAATGACAAAAAGTGAAATTATGACCGATAATTTCGGACACGACACTGTGACACGACACGAGAACGACACGTAATAAATGGGTTTGGACCGCACGATTAATAATTAAGCCGAAATTGGATTGACATGTTTAACACGAAAATAAATGGACCGGAAATGGACTGACACGATTAACATGTTTAACACGAATTGCCAGACCTAAGTGAAATGCGTAGGGTTTTTGAACTTTTATATGACATTTGATAAACACATTTATTTTATATAATATCTTATTAGATAAATTATCATGATAATCTTTAAATTTTTAATAAAAACATTAGATTGATCTTTAAATTTTATTTTTTATTTTTTAAATTAAATTTGACTCTAAACTTTTAAATTAGATATAAAATAAGGTCAAATCCTAACAGGCGTTAGAAAATTACGGAAAAGTGCATGTCCCTAACTTTATGTATCAGTTTTAGCTAAATTTACTCAAACAACCTTGTTAAAAGAAAACACAAAACAAACCAAAAAAAAAAACAAAACAAAACAAAACAAAACAAAATAAAACGCCAAATATTGACTGTTCATCATCTTCTTCCCACCCGCCCACCTACGACGCCTCCCTCCTCCGTTGCGAGTCCAACACGCCACCACCCAACCGAGATCCACGCAAACCCACAGCCCTCCCCGCGAACCCAACCCAAATCTCAGACTCACTGCGAGCCCTGCCCCCAACCCCTTTTCCACCACGCCTCCCAACGAAATCCCTATCCTCTCCAACAAACCCAACCTGCGCAGAGTGAGAGAGAGAGAGAGAGAGCTTTGGATCTTACAAAAACATTTAACCAAATTAAGTCCGGGCGACCAAAGTTTTTCAAATATTTTGATATATTTAAAGCCCCTATGAAAGAACATTTGGACAAAATATTTTGAAAATTAAGTTAAAAAATATATTTATATGTGAGGAAAAAATTTAAAAAAGTTACGTGACAAAGAAAATAAAATAAAAATTTAAAATATATCTATAAAAAAAGATATAAAATTGATTTTATCTTATTTCTCTCGTCGTTATAAGTATTTTTATATAAAAATCATCTCATTTCGATTTGAAACGAAAAAATTATTGAGTTTTAAAATTTGAGTTTTTTAAAAATAGAAGAGAAAAAAATTTTAATATAAAAGTAAGATTTTGATATATAAATAATGTTTAATCATCTTCAGATAACATCTTTGACTATTAAACTATTATTACACTCACTCATATATAGTTCATAACCTCTCATCATCATCATTTTTTAGTTGTAAAATATGTTCACTGGCTAGCTCAGTTTTTTTGTTTTCTTAATGCTTTATGTTTTATGTTTTTTTACTTTAATTTTATATTCAATTATTATTGTTTTACCAAATTGTCCTTCTAACAATCTAACTACACCAATGTGCAAATCTGGTGGTCTATGTCCGTTCATTTTTTAACAATCCTTAGCCCATTTTGTACCCTTTTTAAGAATTGAGGGACTAACTAATCAAAAAAAAAAAAAAAAAAAAAGTTTAAGGACCAATCGACATCATTATAAAAGTTCAGGAACTATTACACTAATTTATCCTGTCTGAATATAATAGCATGTAAGTTTGGGTAACTCATATATTCAATTCCAATATGAATATGTTTAACAATAAACTCACTCACACTATTTATCCACTCATTTTTTCTATTTACTTTTACTGATCATATCATATATTCTCTCTATCATTCACCAATACAAATTATAATCATTATTCAAATATAAATAACCGAAACATGCATTATATTTGAATACAATATATAAAGAGGATATCCAAACGCATATTGTATTTCATATATCACATATCAAATATTCTATAAGTGAATGTGTGATCCAAACGAACTATAGTTTCGATAAATTAGTTCCTAAATTTTGTTTATTTCTCGTAGTTTAGGTAACTGGCATTAAAATTTAGTGAAAGATTTTTTTTAATTTAATATATATCATCATATGTTAATTATGTGTTAACATCAAAATCTTACAAAACTAAATATATAAGTATGAAATGTCCTCTTAATATAATATTTTCTTAAAACATTTTAGTTATTATTCTATATTCCAGCAATTATTTCTATTAAATTTTGAAAATCTTTCGTCAATTTTAGTATTTGGAACCGAAACTATCAAAAGATAAAACCTAATTAAGGACTAAATATGTAAATTATGGCATGGAAGAGAGAGGTGTCAGGAGAAGAGGGTAAGTGGGTGAATCACAAACTCAATTTCGGTTTTTTACACTAAATTTTATATTTTTAATGCGTGTTTGGTTGATGATAAAATTAGCATTTAAGTATATTTATATGGTTTCACTTTTTTTTTTTTCCTAAAAAAGAAAAAAGCTTTCACTTTTTAAACTAATTCAACTCAAATCCTAATTCAACCGAGGATTCAAACATAAATGAGAGAGAGTAGTTCAAAAGGGCGAGATGGTCGTGCGTCAATATTCAGCAAAAGCAAGGTCTCTCTCCGTTTCCTACTGAGTGAAATTTTGGTCAATGTCCCATGTGCATAGTCTTTCTTAGCCACGTGTCGCTAGCTTATGATCCTGAGATGCACTTGAAAAGGATGTAATCCTAATCTACTACGAACAGCACGGAAATATTGAAGCCTTTTTGGCCATTGCCTTTCAATCTAATGGCTTTTTTTTTGGGTGTTTTTACTTATTTACAATCGAAGTAGATATGGATCGGAATAAGTATAATTTAAATTGAACACGATTCAAAATCAGAATTTAGAGTCGGAATAAGTTCTTTACTTAGTTTTAGGATTCAAAATCAGAATCACTATAAATTTTATTCCTATGTTTAGTAAATCTAGAATCAGGGTAAACTATTAGAAATTTACTTATACACTCCTTCATAAATTGTGTTTTTGAAGTTAAAAATAATTAATTTGTTTATTTATTATTATATTGTTAATCAAAGCTAAAATATTCATTATATTAATAAAATAATAAATGAAAATTTGTGTTTTTTTTATTTACACAATTGAAAAAATATAAAAACTTAAAGAAAAATTAAAATAAAAACTAAAGGATAGATAAATGACTATATATTATCTTATTCTAAAAAAATCATTTTTTATTTATTCTAACAAAGTTAATAATAGTATGCATAATTATAAAAATTAAGAAAATAAAATAATTAATATAGGTTGTTATAACATTTTTGGAAATTTTTTCAACGTAATAATTTGCAAGTAAACTAAGGGTAAGATAACAAATTAATATTGATTCCCAATCTAAATGGGGAGTATGGGATCATCAATCACGTTCCTGATTCCCAAATCAGTATGGGGCCACCCATTCCACTCCCATTTCATACAAGATAAATATATATATATATATATATATATATATAGAGAGAGGGCCATTACTAGAGCCTTTTTTCAACCAAAAAAAACATTGACCGGTAGACATGCTATTAGCATCAAGCCGTGTTAAATTATTGCCGTGCCTACTTAAAAAATTCCCTAGTTCTTTCTTTAGTCAAGATTGCAAAACCAAACGAAAGTTCTACTACTACAACTAATAATATTAATAATTATTATTATTATATCTAACAAATTCCTCAATCATACTGCCAGCTATACTCCTTGTCAAAGTGAAAAAGGAAATATATCTCGCACTTTAATTGACACTACTTCCAAAGAAAATTTTTTTTGAAGAATAGCGAAGTGTCAATTTGATTTCCAATTAATTTTCAACGTATGGTGAAAAAAAAATTATTTTTTAATTTTAGGACACAACGCTGACATTCTAAAGATAAAATTATGGAAAAGAATAGTTCAAAAAAATAAGATCATGAGCAGCCTATCTACCATAGGGCATCGTAATAGTCGCTACGTTTTCCGAATGTGAATCTTGATCAATCAAGGATGTAGAAGAGCCTACCTCACTTGAGCTCCTTTCTACGAAGAAACCGGGTTGTTGAGGTTCAGGTAAGACAGCTCCGTCGTTTTCCAACATGAAAACTACGGACGACATTGTCGGTCGATCGTTCGGGAACTTTTGGACACATAACAAACCCACTTGAATGCATCTCAGCACTTGAGATTCAACATACGAGTCCTTCAAACACACATCCATTAGATTCAAGGCTTTTCCTTCCTTCCACAGCAACCATGCCCGAAAAAATTGAAATTTTTTAGACATTTACTAAAACTAATATGTGCGGCAAAAAATAACGAGTCATTGTTCTTACATGTCCCAAAAGATTATGGTGGTGATCTGAATGATTGAAGTGTCTATTCTTTTTACCGCTTACAATCTCCAGTAAGACTACACCAAAGCTAAACACATCAGATTTAACGGAGAACTTTCCATCAATTGCATACTCTGGTGACATGTACCCACTGCATGGAGCATACTGTTTGTCATAAGAAACAAGTATAATTTTGCATAAATGAATGAGCACATTTCATAACTTACTATGTTCCAACAATTCTTGCTGTTCTCTCTTCTTTCTCGTCATCTCCAAAAATCCTTGCCAAACCAAAATCTGAGATCTTGGGGTCTAGATTGTTGTCTAGCAAAACATTACTAGCTTTTAGGTCTCGATGAATAATCCGGAGTTTAGAATCTTGGTGGAGGTACAGAAGACCTCTTGCAATGCCTCTGACAATGTCGAAGTGCTTTGTCCACGGCAATGTCGTGCATCTTTTTCCATCTGCAAGAATTTCGAACCTTTAGTTAACTTAGTTGATCAACTTTTAAATTCAATTTCCCGAAAAGATTTACAAATTTGATTTGCAAAGGTTAAGAGGTTCATACCGAAGATGTAATGGTCTAAGCTCTTATTAGGCATATACTCGTAGATCAATATCCTCTCTTCCTTTTGAATACAACAGCCCAGAAGAACAACGAGATTCCTATGTTGAAGCTTTGCAATCAATTCGACTTCATTCTTGAACTCTTTAAGACCCTGTCCTGAATTCTTTGACAATCTCTTCACTGCGATTTCTTTTCCTGTACAAAGTTTCCCCTGCTTGGTGTCATAGAAATGCATAATTAGTAACGGAAATTCTTGTCAAGAAATAGACACACAATTGATCCAAATCTTTACAAGAAAAATATTACCTTATAAACGGGACCAAATCCACCCGCTCCAATCATATTTGCCGGAGAAAAGTTGTTTGTAGCGGCCAAAATTGTAGCCAAATCAAATGTAGGCAAATCTAGATCTTCATCCTTGCTTTTACCTATAAAAATTAGTACGGTAAGTCCATAACATACTCCGTATTTGATTTTCAGAAACGGAATTTTGAGAACGAGTGGTTTCAGAAACATCAGTCTACCTTTTCTTCGCATCCAAGTTACGCACCACAATGCAACACCACAGATACACGCGCCAGAGGACAATGAAGCCGATAAAACAATTATACGTTTTCTCCGCTTGTTTGCATCTTTGATCACTTCTGAGAAAGGACAAGGCAGTATCAAGAAATTAAATAATTTTTCTGCAAGTTTTCATTGTGATATGAAAACCTCACAAGCGAGCGGAGCAAATTACACTTACTTATTTCTGAAGCCGATAGTCGTATATAGAGATTCTGATCACTGTCTTGTACATGCCGATCTCGGATGTCAATCAAGTCACCGAACCACATCAAACAGCCGCTGCCTCCATTCGTGACATAAGAATTAGCATAAGCTTTACAAGAACAATTCTTCAGGCAAGCCTCCTTGCAATTTTTGAGACTCATATTTTCGTTAGACGAAAACTCCAATAAGTCTGGTAATTTTACCGCTGCCGCCTTTACAAACCCTTCTCCCTTTCCGCAATCCAACGGCATCTTCCTCCCGCACCCCTTGGACCACGATAGCCCTATCCATTCTTCTTGAGACCTCGGCTTGAAACCCTCCAAACATTCACAAAGTACTGGATATCCGGTACTTGTACAAATAGCATTAGCACCGCAGTAGTTATAACCATCGCATTGTTGATCCGTCGGCAATGTGTACATTGCAGCCCATTGAGAACTCTCACTCTGCAAAACAAGATGCTGCACAAAACCCGAACGGTTCAACTTTACAAGAGAAATGGCAGACTCAACCGTACTCTCAGGCATTACGTACGCCTCCTCCTCGTTAAATGCACTCACAATCTTGTAAACTGATTGAAACTGATGTTGCGTGCCACTGAATCGGATTCCGTTCCATATACCCGACCGGTATATTCTGGTTAATCCCGCTGCAAGCAGAGCCTGTGACAACCCATTAATGTAACTTATCCTGTAAGTAACGTCACTAGTCGACGGATCATCAGCGCTTTTCCACGATGTTAAGTATCGCTCGAAGCCGGTTCTCAAGTCCCAACCAAACTTCATGCCTAACAAGAGTGTGTCAGTAGGATAATCAAAGCTTTGCCACACATAAACATCATGATTTGTGCTGTTCTCTTCTTGAAGAACAAGATTTCCGGAGTCCAAAAGCAGAGCAAAAACCGGACCTTCGGCGAAGTTGTGGGACACATTTTGTAAGACCCGAAATTTTGTAGACTCGTAATCTCCTTGTTTATAAGGAATTAGAGTCTAATTTATGTAATTTTGATGTGTTAAATGAAAAATTATGAATGATAATGAAAAATTCATAATTTTATTCAAACGATGTTCGAGTCCTCATTTAATGATTTTGAGACTCAATTAATGTTTTACTAGCCAAGAATGAAGTTTTTGAAAAAAAAAAAAAAAAAAAAAAAAGAACGAAAAAGGATGAAATTTGACAAAAGTCAAAGGTTTGACCAAAAGTCAAAGGGTTGACCAAAAAGTCAAAGTTTGACCGGGACGGGTCACAACGTCGACTTTACAAGTATGATGAAGGAATATGGAAAGAATCTCCGAAAATGGAGTTTTATAAGCCGTAAATCCACTCTAGAAAAGTCAAGCACACCGAAAAAGAATTAAGGGCAAAAAGGTCTCCGAAAACTTGGAGAAAGAGAGTTTCGGTCCAAAAATTTAATGGAATAATTTTTGGATCAAAATATAAAATAAGAATGCTCATTACAGTGTTGGAAATAACGGTAGAGCGCGAAAGGAGCTGTAAAAATCGAAATGGCCAAACAAGCCATTGTGAGAGCTAGTGGAAGATGACATCAACCCTTGATATCACCCTCCACTAACTCAAGACTACAAATGGCAGCCCCTCTTCCCCTTGGATTCGGCTGATCAAAGAAGAAAAGAATAATGAGAACAAAGGCTAGACATCAAGCCTTAAATCAAGGAAAAGTGCACCAACTCCTATCCATCAAATCCCTTCTCTCTCTAGTCATTTTTGTTGAACAAAAAAATGAGTCAACCATGCTCTCCCTTTTCCCCCAAAGTCCGGCTGCCACAAGAAAGAAAGAAAATAATAATAATAATAATGGGAACAATGACAAGATTTAAAGCCCAAAATCAAGGAAAAGTTGATCCACTTTTCTCTATCAATCTCTTAGTCACTTTTGCTTAAAATATTGAACCAAAATCCTCATCTTTTTCCCTTAAAATCAGCAGCCATCAGCCCTCCCATTCCTTGATGATTCGGCTGCAACAAGAAGAAGAAAGGAGTGGAAAGGTGACAAGACTAAAGCCTTAAAACAAGGCAAGTTATCACCAACTCCTAGCTCCACTTTTTCACATCAAATCTATCTCATCTCTCTAGCCTTTTTGCTTGAGAAAACTAAGAAAAATCCTAGCTTCTTTCATTCACATGTTCGGCAGCAAGAGGAGGAAGAGAGAGAGAGAGAGAGATTCAAAAGTTTTGGACTCCCATTCCAAAGGGTGCACGGCTTTGAGAGAAAGAGAGAAAGAGATTGGAAAAAAATTTTCTTGTGAGTTTGTGGAGCATTGACCGACCAAGAAGCAAGAGAGGAAGAGGTAAGTAAATCTTGAAAAATTTCTTGGATTCCTCCTTTGATGATGCTCGGTTTTGTGGAGCCAAAGAGCTAACAAAAATAAAAATTTTGGATGCATTTTCATGAAGAAAACCGTGGGTTAGGAGCAAGCCAAGGAAGGAAGAAAATCTTTGGGATTTTGAAAACCCTAACTTGGGTTGAGGTAAATCTTTTAAACCCCTTGGATCTAAGCTTTATTTAAGTGTTTTTAAGGTTGGTTCAAGAGATTTGTAAGGACATAAGTCCATTTAATTTTCGGCCCTATTTTGGTGTGTATGTGCTTGATAGGTTAGGGTTGGTTGGCTAATTTTTCTATGCTTGTTGCTTTAAAAATTTGTGCATGAAAATGATGGATTTTTCATGCTAGAAGATAGGTTGTATGTCCCATAAGGTTAGGCCAAAAATCTGCCAAGGCAATCCACTTATTGCATGCTAGCTTGAGACGTAAACCGAACACAACACTCAACACTGCCAGTTCGGGTTCGAACCCGAGCAGTTTCGGGAAAATGGAAATATCATGCCCTTAGAGGCCGAATGAGGAAAAAGTTAAAACACGAAAGTTGTTCGGAACAACTTTTCCTAGAGGACAACGCGGACAGAATCACGAAATAAGGCTCCAAAGGCCTTCGTTTTTCTCGAAACCCGTGGCTGAACTCTGGAACGTTCTCCACACAGTTTTCCAGACTTAACCCGTTTTCAAATAAAAACTGGTACTGATCTAGGCCGAACTAGATTTTGTGCAAAACATGAAAGTTCTAGCATTTTTTGATAGCTACAACTTTCGTGAAGAAAAGTTTTTCAGATTCCGAGCCGATTTTTAAACTGGGCGCGTTTTGTGAGAGGCGCGCAGAGAGTCCGAAAACCAATAAATGAATCTCACGAAAATCTCTTCTAGAAAAGTAATGAAGTGTTCCAAAATGGTCATTTTAGCATCGGAAACCATTCCAAAGGTGGTTTCCGACCCCAAATGATTTTATAAAAGATTTGTTTCGAAAACCAAAATTTTAAAGGGCTCGGGTTTCAAATTCACACTTTTCCATAAAGAGAAGAAAAAGAGGGTTTCAACCAAACATTTGTAAGATAAAGAAAATAATAAAATTAAGCTAATGAATTTTCTAACTAAAAGGAGTTAGAATTTTTATAAGAAGAATGAAGGATTTTTGGGAAGTAAATTGCACAAGATTTTCCAAAAATAATGAAGAGGAAGTTATAGTAAAAATTGGTAAACAAGCCGATTACGAACGGTAACCGGATATTAGATCCGAGTTACATACCCAAGGATAACCAAGGGTTGACAAGAGGTTGACCCAAGGTTAATCAAGGTTAACCTTAAGGGTTACCCAACATAACCCTAAGGGATACCCACATGTGTATTGGGCTAAGATCTAATGGGTTCAAGGGAATAACCCAATAGCATGGATATATGAGCAAAGCCCAATAAGAGAACAAGGTTCTAACCAAAAAGGTTACCCAATGTAACCTCATAAGGAATTATCCAAGTCCAATAAAGAATAGGGATAAAAATGGCCTAGATGGATTTTATGAATAGGGGACATACAACCAAAAGTAAATATGAGTGTTGGTAGGTCACCAACACCGTACGAAAAGATCCTGATCCTATATTTTGGATATATCAGGAAGTGAATTGCGGTTGCCGACGGTTGAAAGGATGCAATTCTAAAGGAACACGGCACTAGAGGTAAGTACAAACCTCACCTGCAGTATGAAAACTAGTAAATTATGTTCAAGTATGTGGTTTTTAAATATGCTGCAATATGTTGTGTGCTATATCTATGAAATGCCATGTTTTATGAAAGTGCTATTTTGCGAAATGCCATGTTTATTAAATGCGCTATTTTCGTAAAATGTTATGTTTATGAAAAGGTGCTATTTTTGCGAAATGCCATGTTTATAAAATGCGCTATTTTCGTAGAAGGCTATGTTTATGAAAAGGTGCTATTTTTGCGAAGTGCCATGTTTATAAAAGGTGTTATTTTCGTAAAATGCTATGTTGATAAAAAGTGCTATTTTTGTAAAAGATTATAATAGTGCTATATTTGCAAAATGCCATGTTTATGAAAATGTCATATTTGCAAATGCCATGAATGAAAGGAATGCCATGCCATGTTATTAATGAGATACAAAGTATGTTATCATATAGTGACATCATATGGTGTGATCACTAAAGATAAATAACATGGTAAGAAGTCACAAGTAAGGTGTCGTACCAACCTCCCCAAGGTGGAGGATTTTTATATACAAGTCACGGATTCACCTCCTCGATTCTGTAAGAGGGTGTAATCACTTGTGTTCCCTGGTACAGTTAGGGGCTTGCAACCCCATCTAACTGTACTGGGAGGCGCGCTATAATTTCAGGGTACGTACACTAAGGGGGCCCATAAGAAAGATAAGAAAGTAAATGAAATGCATAAATGGAACATAATTGGTTCACGCATATGCATATGATAAATGAATGTTTTTCATGATGATTTAAATGTTTTGTGAGTTTTTGTTTGTGCTTACTGGGCGAAAGCTCATCAAGTTATATTTCATACTGTAGGTAAGAAACCCACAGCTTAATGTTGGGCATTGTTGGAGCGATGTGGCGGTAGACGAAGGCGGTATGGATACCACTACGCATTGTTTCCGCAAATCTCTTGATGTAAAGAAGTTTTTGTATAAAAGCATGTATGATAAAGACAAATTATGCTTTATGGTATTTTGGAACTAAACACCTTAAGTAAACGTTTACTTAAGTAGTAATGAGGTCTTACTAAAGACAAATGTTTTACAAGTAAGTTTCAAAATGAAAAATATATATATATATATATATATGTATGTTTAAGAAAGTCAAGAGAAAAAAAAAAAAAAATCCCCAAATTTTCAAGTAAGTAAGTAAAGTAAGGAGTGACAGCCCTACGTAGTAAGGGGGCGTCACACATTTGTCGACCAAATGACACTCCTTGTTCTGTTGAGAAGAACAATGTTCCCTTCTCTGATGGTCAATTCGCCATTCGAGTTGGCAAGCGGGGTGTTTCTGTTGGCGACCCAGACGACTGTTTCGGGCTTCCTTTTGTACCATATTCCTACGTACCTGTTCGTCGAATTTCCGGGGGAGAAGAAGCCTAACTCAAAGGTTTGGGATTGGGAAATTAAGATAGTTTTGTTAGCATCATCGGTGAGTGATTGGATTCGAGTTATGGCATCAATATGAGTAGCCCAACAGAACTGCAAAAATAGTAGAAAGGAAAGCACAGAAGAGATGAAAATGGTCAAGAAATTAAAAACTTCCATTAATGGAATTGCAAGCTTTTTGTTAATATTTGGTTTTCTTATATCAGTTGCAACTGTTGTTGTCAAACATTGGAAAGAAAATGCATTTTTTGTTAAAGGTCTACGAGTAGTCAAAAAGGGCTGCCAATTTCGACTATTCCAAGAGAATAAGATTATTTCATTTGGCCTAACAAAATAGAATCTTATCATTACACGGCAGCGAAAGTGGCCAAAATTCAAGAAAATTGACAAACTTGGCAGCTCGTTTTAGCTGTTTGTGGGACCTTTCCATTATAATGTCATTTTTTTAAATTAAAAACTAGGATATTAATGTTGAGATTTTTCTTCCCTAAATTGAGGGATTGTAAATTGAATAGCTGTAATTGATTTACAGCTGATTGATAGGCAATTAGTGCCTTGATTCTTTCCTTTTTTTGTTATACAATTGTACTTTATAAATTGATTGTCTTGTACCATTGTTATGATATATGAGAAAAAATAGAATTATTTCCTATTAATTTTAAGTTGGTATCAGAGCCTTGTTAAAAAAAAAAAAAAAAAGGGATTGAATCGTTCCCTCTTCTGAAAACAGAAAACCATATCTACCCAAAAATCAAATTCAAAATCCTACCCTTCTCTGTTGAGCTTTCCTCAACGAAATCCAATACCCAGAAATCAAATTCAAAATCCAATATGCAGAAATCATACCCAGAAACAATCTCAAACCCAGAAAAGAAAAAAAAATCTCATACCCAGAAATCTGAAGTGAACTTGTTATTTCAAAAATTTCATAAAATGATTGGAACTCAATACAAAGCACAGATTCGGGTCCTTCGCAGTGACAATGGTGGAGAATATTACAGTTCCGATCTTCAAAGGTATTTAGAAGCACATGGAGTGATCCATCAGACCACTTGTTTTGATACACCTCAGCAGAATGGAGTCGCTGAACGCAAGAATCACCACTTATTGGAGGTTGTCCGAGCTTCCTTGATAGAAGCACAGATGCCGATATGTTATTGGGGGGAAGCACTTACCTCTGCCGCATACTTAATCAATCGAGTGCCTTCAAGTTCAATCAACTTTCAGACACCTCTGCAAGCTCTGACTGACATTGTGGTTGCCCCAACTGTCCCAGACCTGCCTCCTCATGTGTTTGACTGTGTGGCATTTGTCCACCTCCACAAGCATCAGCGCAACAAGTTAACTCCTCGTGCACTGCGCTGTGTGTTTGTTGGATATGCTGTAAATCAAAAAGGGTATCGATATTATCATCCTCCGACACATCGAATGTTTATTACAATGGATGTGGTGTTTCATGAAGATAAGATGTATTTTTCCTTCGAGTCTGAACTTCAGGGGGAGTATCATCAGGAAATTCAGATTCTCGATTATGATTATCACATCCTTGAGGGAGGTGAAAGGTCGGAAGCTGAACCAGTAAATCTAGAAGCAGTTGAATTGGAAGAAAACCCAAGTAGTACTGAGCATCCGGAATCTAGTGAGATGACAGGAGCCGACAGTATATCTCCATCAACATCTGAACAATCTGGGTTCGAAACTGCTTTCACTGATATACCACACCATTCGTCGTCTGTTGAGGATGTTATTGATTCAGAGCCTGAACCATCTAGAAGACAGTTACCACAACGTCATACTAGAGGTATTCCTAAGCCCACCTATGAACCCGAATTGTCTAGTAAGGTCAAATACCCTATGAGTAACTATATGTCCAACCATCGTTTGTCTGAATCAAATAAGTCATTTGTGAATCAATTATCTACTATAGCTATTCCTAACAGTGTGCAGGAAGCCTTACTTGACCCAAGATGGAAAGCAGCTATGAATGAGGAGATGGAATCACTACAAAAAAATGAAACGTGGGAACTCATGGATTGTCCGCCAGGAAAGAAACTAGTCGGGTGTCGTTGGATTTACACAGTGAAGTACAAAGCAGATGGCAGTATTGAACGCTTTAAAGCAAGACTGGTTGCAAAGGGGTACACTCAAACTTATGGAATTGACTATACAGAGACATTTGCACCTGTAGCTAAGATCAACACTGTTCGAGTATTGTTGTCATTAGCTGCAAACTTGGATTGGCCACTACAACAGTTCGACGTGAAGAACGCATTCCTGCATGGCGAGTTATCCGAAGAAGTCTACATGGATCTCCCACCAGGATTAAAAAGGCAAGGTCATAAGGTGTGCAAATTAAAGAGGTCGCTATATGGATTGAAGCAATCTCCAAGAACATGGTTTGGGCGATTCACAAATTCAATGAGAGCTTTTGGCTACAGGCAAAGTAATTCAGATCATACTTTATTCCTGAAGAAGCAATATGGCAAGATCATAGCTCTCATTGTATACGTGGATGACATGGTGGTTACAGGAAATAATCTTGAGGAAAGGCAAGCCCTACAGAATTACCTGTCTAAAGAGTTTGAAATGAAAGATCTAGGTCCGTTGAAATATTTTCTTGGGATTGAAGTTTCTCAATCAAGTAAATGAATCTTTCTATCTTAGAGAAAGTATGCCATAGATCTTTTACAAGAAACTGGAATGTTAGGATGTCAACCAGTTGATACACTAATAGAAGCAGGTCTTAAACTGTGT
Source organism: Ficus microcarpa (assembly GCA_025413485.1). Taxonomy (NCBI): domain Eukaryota; kingdom Viridiplantae; phylum Streptophyta; class Magnoliopsida; order Rosales; family Moraceae; genus Ficus; species Ficus microcarpa. Next base: position 4,555,269 of record CM046381.1, read on the forward strand.
GTTGAAGCCAATCAAACACCCGCCGATAAAGGAAGATACCAAAGACTTGTGGGGAGATTGATGTACTTAACTCATGCAAGGCCAGATCTTGCTTACGCATTAAGTGTTGTCAGCCAATATATGCATAATCCTAGAGAGCAGCATATGAATGCAGTTATGCGCATCTTGAGGTATTTGAAGGCTCCTGGAAAAGGAATTTTGTTCACCAAGAATGCAAACCACCAGAGCATAGAAGTCAATACCGATGCTGATTGGGCTGGAGCAGCAGATGACAGGTGATCTACTTCGGGTTACTTCACCTTTGTAGGTGGCAACCTTGTTACATGGAGAAGTAAAAAACAAAATGTTGTGGCTCGCTCAAGTGCTGAAGCCGAATTTAGAGGTATGGCACTCGGACTTTGTGAAGCACTATGGCTAAGACTTCTCTTACAAGATTTGGGTCATCCGATCACACAACCGATTCGACTTTATTGTGACAACAAAGCAGCGTGTGATATTGCTCATAATCCAGTACAACATGATCGTACCAAACATGTTGAAGTGGACAGATTCTTCATAAAGAAAAATTGGATGAAAAAATTGTGGAGTTGCCTAAGATTCGATCTGAAGATCAATTAGCTGACATTCTCACTAAAGCAATCTCGAATCGAATATTCTCAAAGTTTCTTGACAAGTTGGGCATGTGGGACATCTATGCACCAACTTGAGGGGGAGTGTTGAGATTTTTCTTCCCTAAATTGAGGGATTGTAAATTGAATAGCTGTAATTGATTTACAGCTAATTGATAGGCAATTAGTGCCTTGATTCTTTCCTTTTTTTTGTTATACAATTGTACTCTATAAATTGGTTGTCTTGTACCATTGTTATGATATATGAGAAAAAAAAAAAAGAATTATTTCCTCTGAATTTTAAGTATTAACTCGTGCGATTTGTAAATTTTTTTTCGACATAGTGAAAAATCTATTTGAATAAAATTGTATGTGGGGAAAAAATAATTTTAACATAAAAAAATCATAAAGATAAAAAAGTATTTTTAATAAGGCATAGTTAAACATACAAGACTTAAAGAATAAAGAAACCAGTGACAAAATAGAAAGGAAACGATAGAAAAATGGATCAAGGTACAAATGAGAGATTTAAATAATCAGATGAAACTATTGCATAGAAAAATTGAATAAAGAAGAAGAAAGCTGCCAACGGAGCAAAATAATAATAATAATAAGAAAAATTATATAGCCAACAGAAGAAGGCTAACAATTGAGGCAATTTGCTCCCTTCCATTTTAATGGACATTCAAATATCCGTTTAGTGTGAAGAAAATTACTCAAATAGTCACTTTTTTTTTTTTTCCATCCACTAACAGATATGACACATATTCTTCCTTTTGACAAACTTGACTCATATGTAGTTTTGTTTTTGTGCTTGTCAAATTTTTTTGTCAAGTTAATGCAATAATCTTTAATTTTGTGTCATTCATGAGGTACTTTTCCCATGTGTTTATTGTAATCAATAGAAATAAAGAAATCAAACGGTCCATTTAAACATAAATCTAAAAAATCTCACCACAAAATTTTGTACCATCCAGATATCTAATCTACAATTTTTTTTTTTTTAAACATATTCATTTGGATGACTCATTCATATGGTTGTTTTTAACAACACTCTTGTACAGGGTAAAATCTACAATTAAATCGGATCGAATCAAGTTATGACCTAAGGCTAAATTATTAAGCCGACTAAGCATGTGCAAGGTTGATCGATTGAGTTAGCTACAAAATAAATGTAAAGAACGTTTAAAATAGAGAACACACGTAATGACCCATCTCTCCATTTGGTATAATATTATCCACTTGGATCTCATGCTAGCATGGTTTTTATAACGACCTGTGCCTCCCTTTGTATGATATTATCAGTTTTGGGCATCGTGATCATACGGTTTTGCTCTTAGGCTTACTCCAAAAGACCTCATACTATTAGGGAGGTGGTCTCTTTACTTATGAACCATCACATATATCCATTCCTAAGCGATGTAGGACTGCATAGTTTACCATTTTCCTTATAAGAACTGATGACTGTCATAATCACCCATCATTTTAGGGCCCAACATCCTCATTGGCCACACTTTCGAATAGGTGTAGGCTCTAATATCATTTGTAACAACCTATGCCTTCTTTTGGTATGATATTGTTAGCTTTGTACCTCATGCCCATACGGTTTTGCTCTTAGACTCATCCAGAAAGCCTCATACCATTAAGTGGTGGTCGTTTTACTTATGAACTATCATATATATCCATTCTCAAGTAATGTGAGACTACACAACTTACCATTTTGCTTGTAGAGACTGGTTAATGTCACAGTTTTGTTCTTGGGCCCACCCCAAAAGCACTCATAGGGTGCTATCCCAATTGTTGCCTAATTTCTATTATTGCATGCAAACTCTGCAAAAGGTATAAGAGCTTGCACCAACTCCCCTTAAAATCTAAAGCATAAGCACACAACATATCTTCAAGTGTCTAATTAGTTCTCTCCGTTAGCCCATCCATTTGAGGGTGAAAAGCAATACTGAATTGCACTTTGTTCCCAAAGCAGCCTGTACACATCTCTAGAAATGTGAAGTAAACCTACTATCTCTATCGGAGATAATAGATTTGGGAACTCTATTTAATCTTACCACTCTTTAACATACATTGAGCTAGTTGCTCAAGTGAATTTGTGATCTGAATCAGTAGGAAATGAGCAGACTTCGTCAATCTATCAACTATCACCCAAATTGTGTCACATCCATTTTCATGTGATGTGGAAATGCACAGCTTACCCTTTTCTTATAAGGACTGATGACTGTCACAACACAAGAGATTTATAGAGGTTTTAATCTCAATGTGAGAGCTAGTCCTCTGTGGTGGCTCAAGGGGTTTCACTATAATCAATCGAATATTACAATAAAAGCCATAGCAAAGAGAATAAGAAAAAAGAGATAAGGAATGCGGCAAATAGAGAGAGATTGCAGGAAGTAGAGAAGCGGAATTGTGGGGATTCCGAGATGATTCCAAATGTCTTGGGTGTATTTAGGCATGATTCTCATGTTGTATGGGCGAGAATTGGATGACTTCAGCAATGCAGTGATGCCTCCTATTTATAGATGGAGATTGATAACTTCAATTGCCTGATTTAGTGTAGATCTTGTCATGTTTGCTAATAAGAAGTTGCCTTCTTTGGTCTTGGTTGACTTTCTATATATAGCTTGCCTTATTGAATTAGGGAAATTCCTTTTTTAGACTTGATTCTTTCCTTGATTGCCTGTAGGAGTAAATATGGAAGGTTTCGTGATTTTTTTCATATGATGACTTTAGGCAAGTGCTTGATTCCTGTATTGATCTCATTGCTTTATGATTCCATGTAGAAGATGAAAAATGCGATACGAAATCTTACCTCAACATATCTATACATATTTAAATGTTTTTGTTTAGAATATTAAGATCCCAAGTCCAACGCGAGCTCAAATAACAATTTAAATGCTTGTTGATGCACTCAAAAAGTGGTCGATTGTGGTACAGATCGGGCGGTCATATCCATATGGAGGCAAAAACAGAAATAAATGATATTCGTAAAGATAAACATTAAGAAGGCAAGGAAATAAAATAACAAAAAGAGAAGATATTTTTTAAGGATTTTTGTAATAAAGAAAATAAATAAAATATGAAAAAAGAGAAGTTTAGGTGGAGGAAAACTTAATAATAAATGAGGCAAGGCATCGTAAATCCTTCATATGCTTCGTTTTTCAATTTGAATTTAATCTTCAATTTATGACTCAATTGCACATTTCACATCCCAAACTAACAACCGGAAAATTTGGAATTAAAGTCCAATAAAAATATACAAATGTGTTTCGATAGATTAAGTCTCTATGTTGAACCAAACGGATTTATCGTTACAAGTTATCTAAAATTGATAAAGTACAATTTTTAGTAAATTATAGTAAAAGACAACTCATAGCACAAATCTTGTCAAAATAGAATATGACAATATTATATAAACAAAGTATGACTTAATTTATATAAAAGATTGACACAAGATATTTTGAGTGAAAATATAAAAATGATATGGAGAGATTTAATTCACTAAAATATATAAACTTACAAAACAAAATGAAAATCGAACTCAAATTGGATCACTCAACATACAAATTCATCACTAGCCTCACTAAAGTGTTTAGTCTAACTTGCTATTCATCTCATGAAATTATAGAAAGAAAACATGATATAAAAATGCAAGAAAAGAAAATACAAAAAGAAACACTCCAAAAACTAAGAGAGAAAGACTAATGGTGAAAAAAAAACATCCTCCGCTTGCCAAAGGCTCAGCCTTGTGTAGGCCTGAGATTCAAGAGATCCATCACTAAAGCTGGTGATCACCTTGATACACGAGGTTGGAAGGCTGAAGATACGGGCTAGAAATCTGGCGTGCTGGAAACAAGGCCCGGAAATCGGGCAGGCTCGCTGAAGCTGGAGCTGAAAAGTTGGGCCTGAGATCACGCGGGTAGCAAATGGCTCGGATTGGGCTTGAAGGAAAGGTTGGTCCAAATCACGCACGCGGGACAATGGGATGCGGGGGCTGCGCACGCAGGGGACCACCGAGGCTGACATAGTGATGGACATGGGGAGAGAACGGAAGAAAGAAAAGAAGAAAAAGAAAAAAGAAAGGGAAAATAAGCCCAAAATATAAAGATTATTAAATAAAATAAATAATATTATATAGTAAAATATTATGAATTAAAATCATGGAAGTACCTAAGCAAAACTTAAATTATTAATAAATATTATGAACAAAAGTATATTTTTATACATTTATCGCTTGTATTCAAATATTTCTATTTAAATGTTTACATTTTAAATGTCATAATTCGGATGATTTTTCCAAATTAAACTTTAGATTTTGTTTGGCATTTAAGTTTAACTCCAATTAAATTGAACTTTTTTATTTTAATTTTTGTTTTTTACTGAAAAATCAATAAAATTTATAATTAACTTTAAATTAAAAATTTCAATTCCAACTAACTAACCAAATATAAGCTTATTTATTTATTATTTTTTGTTATAAAATTTTATATTTACTATTAAATTGTGAATTTAAAATCATAATGCAGACAAAACTTGATCTCTCAATTATCCGTTTTGCGTTCCATTGTCGAGTTGATTATTATTCTCTCTCAAATTATTTCTGATCAATCTTACAAAATATTCTAGAACTTTTGAAGAGATTTATTTTGTTTGGCCACATTGATTGGCGAAAGTAATTAACCTAATCATCTAAATTGGATAGGACGTTGTTTTTTTTGTTTTTTTTTTTTTTTTTTTTTCCCTTGATTGGAATTTTCATAACAAACTTCTCCTATTTATGGATTTCAAAATGAAAAAAAAAATGAAAAGAAAAGAAAAAAGAAACTAACAAAATTTATTGAACAAAAAATTAAAAATTAAATGTGATAGTGCTAGAAACAAATGACTATCAATTTCCTGCCCAAAGCCATGACCAATGATAGAAATAAACATAAATATTTTTCATTATATATATTCATTGTTTTGTCAAACTTCATAACATTAATTTTTTTTGGGAGAAAGAGAAAAGTAGTATTTTGGAAAAGAGTAATAATAGTTTATAACATAAATTTTTAGACATAATAATAAGAATATAACTAAATTTATGACTCCACAATACTAAAAAGATAAACTCTCCTCCTTCCTCCTTCCTCCTCTATCTATCTCACTCCTCTCCCTTTTCACTAACTTTTCACTAACGTGAAACCATGCATATATATTTGTTATTAAAAATTAATGTTATTTTCTAAAAAATCCAAGGAAATTCAAGGATTTACTAGAAATATATATTATAATCTAATGCATATTTTAAAAAACCTGTTTTAAACTTTAAAAGTACCTATAATATATGTATTTGCTACAGTTTCCCTATTTTTTTTTTTTTTCCTTATACATAGATGTAATTATCATAATTCGTCAAATGGTGGTTCTAAACACACATCCACTTGACTTTTGACCCACCCCTTTTAATCAAAATATAAGAAAATCCTCAAATAAAATGACATAAAAAGACATTTACTATAGGCTTATTCACATAATTAAATTTTATGGCAGAAGAAACTCATTGGTGCTTCTTTTTTTTTTTTTTTTGGTCTCATTCTCATACACACAGATTACATTTATCCAAATAAACCCCGTAAGGTTTTTTATTATTTTGAAACCTATGACAAAACCTTATTCTTCACTTTTCAATGATAATATTGCATAAAATTGCATGGAGTTGTGTTATATTTTTCTTTCCTACTAGAGCTTTCTCACTTTTATACCTTTTGTGTTTGTTCTTTTTTCTTTTTTCTTTTTTCTTTTTTCTTTTTTCTTTTTTCTTTTTTTGAGTAGTTTTGGCGTTTTTGTTTTGTTTGTTTCTTAATTAAGTTTTTTCCTGATTAATTTAATTTTCTTTTAGTAAATTTATTTTCCAAAAAATAAAAGATAATCGTTGTGCATAATACAAGACGCCGTTCTTCTTCTTCTTCTTCTTCTTCTCCTTTTGGAATAGTCTATAAATACACCAATTGTTTGAATGTATAAATTGCTTATGTATACTAATAAACATTGAATCAAATAGTAAAATACTTATTTAATTTTTTAAACAACAATTTGTTTCATGTCTGTTTTATGTTAAAAAAAAAAAAAAAAAAAAAAGCTTCATGTGAAAAGTTTCGATTCAAAAATAGAGAGTGTGTTAGAGAAATGAGGTTGTCAAAGTAAATAAATAAAAAGCGATGGGCCTGAAAAAGATATTTTAAATGGTGAAGTATTGTTTTATTTCACTAAATAGGTAGGGATGATTATGAAATGCGACAGGTGTGTAATTTACTAATTTAATTATTATGAAATTAAGATTTTTGTTTTTTCAATTCCTTTCTCTTTACCCCTTTTTCTCTCAAAATTTTCATATCTAGGGTTTTCTTGGGACTTCCATCGCCACCACCGTGACTGGCGAGGGTGATCAGTTCGGTGATTTTAGTGAGAATGGAGTCGGAAGGTTCTAGATGGGAGCTTCCGGTGGTTTGGGATTCTGTGCTATCTTGTTGGTCTGGTGTTTAGTGTGGCAATTTCTTACCTTGAGCCGATTCTTTTTCTTTGAGTTGTGGCTTATGACAAAGTGGTTGTTTCACGTAGGATGAGAACTTCGTAGTCGATTTTTTTTTTATACTAATGGTTTGTTCTTGTATTTTAGTTTTAATTATGTAACAAATGAGGTAGTTCCTCCACCTTAGGTTTGTTTTTATGCGTATGTTCCACTTGAGTTGTTTTCTAGTAGTCTATGCCTATTGGTTCTGCTAGTGTTATAACTTAACAGAGTTTGTTATAGTTTTTGTGCTACAAGTGACTATCTTTTGATCAATTAGAATATTCCATCGATTGTATATGTTTTTTCAAAAAGAGCTTTGAACATGCTCGATTATAGAATTGCCGATGAATTCGATAAATTTTCCCATCACTGGGTCTTGACTCATGTCTTCCTCACTAAGGTTTATCAGAATTTACTAATAGAATCAATCTTAGTCAAGGGTTATATCTCTTATAACACATGATTGTTTTATCTTAAGTATTGATGTTTGTATTCTGTTTTATCTTAAATGATAATTTCCATTAAAAAAAAAGTGTATTGTGTAGAGAGATAAGATTGATGTCAATATAGGACCACCCTTGTCAAATTATTCGAGCACGTTTACTGAAAACACAATAACAATGAACCAAGATAAAGTTGGAAAAACTTACCACAAATAATAGTCACAAATCAACAACAAATTTGGTAAGTACGGACGTCATTGTTGATTTGTGACTATTATTTGAATTCAACTATTCCCATGTACTTTTTTGCTTTCCGGTACAATTTCCAAGCTACCCATATTATGTATTTTATTTTTTATTTAGAAAATATATCATGTATTTTGAAGTTAACTCTCTAAGTATATATAATTTTTTTTTGCTTTTTAATTTCGAGTAAGAAGGTTTAAATTTTTCACTTTATAGTGAAGTCATATGTATACTTATAGTTAAGCTATACATGCAGCCATCTTATTTTATATTAATAAATTACATAATACACAAATTTGTACCTTTTCTTGATCAAAGCTTAATTTTTATCTCAAAAATATATAAAACACCCTCAGTCAAAATTTTTGGTTACTTACCTTTAATGCCATGCATTTGCTTTTAAATATATATATATATATATATATACACACCTTGCATATTGAAATCTTGTATGTTTATATCATCATATTACATTTTAAAACACAAATCTCCATATTTCTTGGTCAACATTTGATTTTAATCTCAAAATGCTCAAAATACCCTTAAAAAGAAAATTTGAAAATGAGAAAAAGAAAAAAGATCCCTAAGTATCTCAACAAAAATTTTGGACTTACCGTCATCGCCTTCCTACATCACTTCAACTCACCCCTGCTACTAGCTATGTCGCTTTCTTTTTCACCAAAGCTAGATCAACGATGATGCTTGATGTTATCAGAGTGAGAGGGGACGGGGTGGAGACGAAGCTGGGTTTGGCATACATGTGAGGACAAGGCTTGGTTGAGCTAGCTTCGCAAGGCACGATTAGGGAGAGCACTTGGGCAACTCTTTAAGAGGGAGTTTGGCAACCATTTTAGTTCAAACTTATTTCAAACTTTTTTTTGTTTTTTTCCCAAAAAATTTTTTGTCTTTTCTGAAAATTCAAAAAAATTTACTATTACAACTAAAATATTTCAACTCAAACTAACCAACCAAACTCACCCTAAGTTCACGAGATGGTGATGTGATCGACAATGTAAGACATTATGGGGAAATTTTGGGTTTTTTTTTTTTTATTAAGAAATATAATTTACAAGTTCAATGTTTGTTTTTGTGTGGTTGGTTTTGTGGAGATATCGGTGATGAGATGAGATTTTCAAAATTTCTTTTACAGTTTGAGTTATTTTTAATTTTTAATTTAAAGGATATTTTAGACATTTTTTAAGGTCAGATAGAGTTAGGTGTATTGTTATTTGATAGATAGATATAATAATATAAAGTATCAAAGGTATAAAAAAAACATTTATGTATTAAATATAATATAATGGTACAAAGGTGCAGTACTTCAGAATGTTAACCCATTTCATTAAAAACGAATAAAGAATTGTGGGTCAAACTTCCATTTGGTCACGCAAAACCAAAAGTCACAATGTTCGGGAAGAAAAAGTTTACAGCAAAAAAGTCAGAATTTGACTCCTCTCTGGTCCCTTCTGTACATCTACCTCCTTCATTGTCTCTATCTGTTGAACTTATTTTTCATTGTTAAGGGTATTGACATTGTTGCAAGCCAACATTGCTGTTCCTTAAATAAACATCATCAGGGTAAAGAATAAAACTATCCTGATTTTTAAGTTTAATTAAATTAAAGAGTTATAATTAGTAACTTAAAAATAAACGCTGATTGCTACTTGTTTATTATTATGATTGAAGGTCACCATCGCAATGACTATTCTCTAATTCTCTGTCTTGTTAGGAATTATATATTTTATAGCTTTTAGAGAAAATCATTTTGTACAGATGGAAATTCCCTTGCTAAGGAAAAAATTAAAAAAAATGAAGAACTTGGTTTTTTAAATTAAACTCTGTTGTGAAAGCTTTCCCTAGATTAGAAACGATGCCAGAACTAATGTCGTATGCCGATGACGTCCAACTTTCCCACAGTACAAATGGGTTATTTTGTGTACTGAAGCCATGCTCGAGGAACTCGAGTGGTCCGTGGCTGAATCAGATATAAGTAATCAAACAGGCTGGTTTATCCTTGGTTCGGGGTTTGCTTTTGATCCTCACTAAAAGGATTCCAGATTGTAAGTACTTCTTTTAGATTGGCTTATCAAGATAAATGGTTGATGAATAAACAACCTCTTACCTGAGGTAACCCGTGTATACCGTTATGACAAATTGACCAAAAACCCAAACTTTGACTCTTTAAGCCCAAAATAACCCAAAATTGGTTCTAGAGACTTCACTATGGCATAATCACTCTTCCAAAAGTGCAGGACTACGGAATGCACGGTATGGTTGTTGGAGAGAGAGAGAGAGAGAGAGCAAAGTACAGGATATAGAAAGGTAAATAATCATTTTTTTTTTTGAATTTTTCCTTAAATTTTAAGGTCAAATTTAGTGTTCGTCAAGAAAAAGATGTATAAATTTATTTGGTAGATTTGATCTAATGGTATAAAATTATAAGATTTTAAAATGCATGTATAAAAAGGATATAAGTGCATATAGTTTAAGGTCAAATTAAGTATTGAGCGAGAGAAAATATAAATTTAGGGTGAGTTTGGCACAATAGTTTAAACTCAATTTTTATCTTTTTTTTTTAAAAAGTATTTTGTTTTTTTCTGAAAAAGTCAATAAAGATTAATATTGAAACTTACAAATCTTTAATCAAACTCATACACCAAACACCCCTTTATTTATTAGATATGACTATAGGACATAAAAATATAGGATTTCAAAGTGCATTCATATTATGAATAATAGAAAAATTAATATATCTTTCTTATTAAAAAAAAAAGAGAAAAAAATAATGTTAGTATTTCATTTAAAACGAATTAAGAATTATGAATCAAACTTCCATTTGGTCACGCAAACCGAAATTCGTGGAGAGAAAAGTTTACAACAGAAAAGTCTGAATTTGACTTCTTTCTGGGCCCTTCTGCACATCTACCACCTTCATCGTCTCTATCTATTCAACTTATTTTTCATTTTTAACGGCATTTAGGCATTTTTTATGGCAGAATTTTCACACTACAATTATTATTATTATTTTTGGTCATTGACAAGTACAAAAATCAGTTCTAATATAAACATCAAATTACCAACATATGGTTCTAATAATCCTACGATGGAAGCCCTTCACTTGTTAAAAGTTTTGATCTCCTATGTGCTTTCCTTTCAACTATTATTGCAACTCTGTTGGGCTGCCCATATTGAGACCATAACTCCAATCCAATCACTCACAGATGATAGTAACAAAACTACCTTAATTTCCCCATCCCAAACCTTTGAGTTAGGCTTCTTCTCTCCCGGAAATTCGTCGAACAGGTACGTAGGAATATGGTACAAGAGGGAGCCTGAGACAGCCGTCTGGATCGCCAACAGAAACAGCCCGCTTACCGACTCCAACGGAGAATTGACCATCAGAGAAGGGAATATTGTTCTTCTAAACAGCTCAAGGAATGCTGTTTGGTGGACAAACGTATCAAGCAACGTCGCAAACGGTACGGTTGCTCTACTTTTGGACTCTGGAAATCTTGTTCTTCAAGAGCAAGAAAGCATGAATCAAGGCGTTTATATATGGCAAAGCTTCGATTATCCTACCGACACACTCTTAGACCACATGAAGCTTGGATGGGACTTGAGTACTGGTTTCGAACGATACTTAACATCGTGGAAAAGCGAAGATGATCCATCGACTGGTGACGTTACTTACAGGATAAGCAACATCAACGGGCTGTTTCAGACTCTACTTACAGTGGGATTAAACAGAAAATATCGTTCGGGGATATGGAATGGAGTTCGATTCAGCGGCCTGCAAGGGGAGTCAATAACACTTTTCAAGATTATACATGTATTTAACGAGACCGGGGCGTACCTTATGACCGAGGGTACTGCTGAATCTACCTTAGTACTTATTAAGTTGAATCGTTCAGGTATCTTGCAGCATCTTGTTCTGCAGAATAACAGTTCTAAATGGGACACTATGTACACGTTGCCAAATGACGAACAATGTGATTCTTATAACTACTGCGGTGCTAATGCGGTTTGTACAAGTGCCAAATATCCTCTACTATGCGAATGTTTGACAGGATTCACACCGGTGTCTGAGGAGGAATGGAAAGGGTTAACGTGGTCCAAGGGATGCGAGAGGAAGACACAGTTGAATTGCAGTAAAGGAGAAGGGTTCGAAAAGGTAGCAGCGGTGAAATTGCCCGATTTGCTGGAGTTTTCGTCGAACAAAACTATGAGTCTCAAAGAATGTGAGGAGGCTTGCTTGAAGAACTGCTCCTGTATAGCTTACGCTAATTCGGATGTGCAGAGAGGAGGCAGTGGCTGTTTGATGTGGTTTGATGACTTGATTGATATCCGAGATATGGAGGTGGAAGGCAGTGAACAAGATCTCTATATACGTCTCTCTGAATCAGAACTAGGTAAGCTTACTGTCTTCAAATATTGTCATTATATTCTCACTCTTAAGGTCGTCATACTGATTAAGAAAAGAACGCATTTTTTCTTTTTTAATTCGTGATATTTCCTTGTCCTTTTTTAGAAGCAATCCGCGATGCAAATAAGGAGAAAGTGCGTAAAATTATCTTATCAGTTTCGGTGACCTCTGGAGCATGTATCTTTGGTCTTGCGTTGTGGTGTATAACTAGGAAACTTAGGAAAAGAGCAAAAGGTAAGCAAATATTTCGTCACCACTCGGTTTCCTAATTCTAATCCTGGAAAACAAATATGATCTGTGTTAAGGATTTTTTATGTTAAAACTGATAGGTAAAAGCAACGATGAAGATCTAGACTTTCCTACGTTTGATTTGGCTACAATTGTTGCTGCTACAAACGACTTCTCCCCGGCAAATATGATAGGAGTCGGTGGATTTGGCCCTGTTTATAAGGTATCAGTTTTCTTCCAAAGATTTTATCGTCTATTTCTTCTTAAGAATTTAACTCCAGAGGTATATCTATATGTTTCAATCAAACCAAGCAGGGGACACTTAGTACAGGACAAGAAGTTGCGGTGAAGAGATTGTCAAAGAATTCAGGACAGGGCCTTAAAGAGTTCAAGAATGAAGTTGAATTCATTGCGAAGCTTCAACATAGGAATCTCATTGCTCTTCTGGGCTGTTGTATTCAAAAGGACGAGAGGATTTTGATCTATGAGTATATGCCTAACAAGAGCTTGGACCATTACATCTTCAGTATGGACCTCTTAACCTTTGCAAATCAAATTGTAAACCTTTTCGGGAAATTGAATTTGAAAGTTAACCAAGTTAATGAGAGGATCAAATTTCTTGCAGATGGCAAAAGATGCACAGCACTGCCTTGGACAAAGCACTTCGACATTATCAGAGGCATTGCAAGAGGTCTTCTCTACCTCCACCAAGATTCTAAACTTCGGATTGTTCACCGAGATCTGAAAGCAAGTAACATTTTGCTAGACAGTAATTTGGATCCCAAGATTTCAGATTTTGGGTTGGCAAGGATTTTCCGAGAAGATGAGAAAGAAGATGAAACAAGAAGAATTGTTGGAACATAGTAAGCCACGAACCGTGCTCATGTTTTATCCAAATTTAAAAACTTGTTTCTCATGCAAACTTTATGCTTCATTCAGTGGCTACATCTCCCAGAGTATGCAGTTGATGGCAAGTTCTCGGTTAAATCTGATGTATTCAGCTTTGGTGTGGTCTTGCTGGAGATTGTGAGTGGCAAAAAGAATAGGAGCTTCAATCATCCAGATCACCGCCATAATCTGTTGGGACATGTAAGAACAAAAAACTTCATCTTGCCATATATATATATATGTATATTTATCGACCTGGCTATCGTCACTAAAATTTAATTGTTGCAGGCATGGTTGTTGTGGAATGAGGACAAGGCCTTGGAAATAATGGATTCGTGTTTGAAGGACTCGTGTGCTGAATCCCAGGTGTTGAGATGCATCCAAGTGGGTTTGTTATGCGTCCAAATGTTCCCGCACGACAGACCAACAATGTCGTCCGTAGTTTTCATGTTGGAAAACGAAGAAGCTATCTTGCCTCAACCTAAGCAGCCTGGTTTCTTTGTAGAAAGGAGTTTGGCCAGCAACGGATCAACGTCAAGAATCGATGAAGATTCACGTTCCGAGAATGTCGTAACTATAACAATTCCTATCGGTAGATAGATCGATCTTATTATCATTGACATTGTTGCAAGCCAATATTGCTGTTCCTTAAATAAGCATCCTCTCGAACTTAGAAGGTGACCTAGTGAGGGCAGGGTTAAGTTGAGACTCAGGCGATTCTTCAGGTAAAGAATAAAACTATCCTGATTTTTAAGTTTAATTAAATTAAAGAGTTACAATTAGTTACTTAAAAATTAATGCTGACTGCTACTTGTTTTTTATTATGATTGAAGATCACTATCACAACGACTATTCTCTAATTCACTATTTTGTTAGAAATTATATATTTTGTAGCTTTTAGAGAAAATCATTTTTTACAGATGGAAATTCCCTCGCTAGGGGGCAAAAAAAAAAAAAAAAGAACTTGGGTTTTTAAAATAAACTCTGTCGTGATAGCTTTCCCTAGATTAAAAACGATGACCAGAGCTAATGTCATATGCCGATGACATCCAACTTTCCCACATTACAAATGGGCTATTTCGTGTACTCAAGCCATGCTTGAGGAACTCTGAGTGCTCCGTGGCTTTGTCGGATACAAGTAATCAAATGGGCTATTTTGTGTACTCAAACCATGCTTGAGGAACTCCAGTACTTCGTGGCTTTGTCGGAGATAAGTAATCAAACGGGCTGGTTTATCCCTGGTTCGGAGTTTGCTTTTGATCCTCAATAAAAGGATTTTAGATTGCAAATACTTCTTTTGGATTGGCTTATCAAGATAAATGTTTGACGAAGAAACAACCTCTTACCTGAGGTAACCCGTGTATGCCGTTTTTGACAAATAGCTCAAAAACCCATTCTTTGACTCTTTAAGTCCAAAATAACCCAAAATTGGTTCTAGCGAGAGGCCTCATTATGGTATAGTCACTCTTCGAAAAGCAGAAATGTCTTTATTCCTTGTAGTTTTCTAGTAATTAATTGAACAACATACAAAGCCATCATAACAGGCTCCAGATATTAATTATGTCTGAAGATTTGCCGGGGCATGGGGACTTGCACTCGAAAGCTGACATAAAAGATTCTATTTTTCTCGTATTACTTTTAACTCCAGAATTTTAACAATAAAGACAACAAGCCTTAAACCAAGATTCAAAGAAGCTAAATCACTGTGCTCTCTCTAGAAATCCCAAAAATCCACCATCTATAGAAACCCAAAATACCATCTAAACCTTTATCATCCTCACCATTGCCATCAATTCTCTATTTATTATGGGACTTTCCTAGAAATCACCGTTCTTGCAATTTATAATGTTGGTTGACCTTGCAATATTTGACAACGGTCAAAACCGTTGTTAAAAAAAGGTGAATTTTAAGAACAGTCTCTATAACCTCGGTACAAAAATTGAGGTTAAAAGTTTTTAATAGTGATTTTGGCCGACGTTAATCAATAATTTTTTTGGAGTGATTATGATTCTGTCGACATGAATAAAGAAAATATTCAATCAAAAATGAGATTTGTTTATGGTAAGAAGAGATGAATGGCTCTATTCATTTGAATGATTCAGTATAAAAGAACGTTGATTCATTCGATATTATGAAACAAATTGATAAGATGTAATATATTACAAATTTGTTCAAGACATTTTCTCTATCCCTTTTTTACCCTGAAAACTACAATTAAACTTCTATCAATGAATATTCAATAAATTAATAACCTTGATTAAATAATAAAATCTATTATGGTCCCAATTTGGATCAATGTACTAAATTAGTGATCTTGCTAAATATATAAGATAATAATTTTTTTTCGATTCCTTGAATTAATAGTTAATATAAATACAAAAAATAAATAAATAATTTAGTGTATATGTACATAACATGCATTATACATGATAATTTTTTAAATTCTTTGTATCTAAATATGTTAATTTTGATAACATCCACTATTTTTTTCTTATAACGTATACATGAATCTTGATCAAAATAAAATATATGAACCAAGAAGGCGTGTCTCTTAAAAGGGGCGGATATATCCGGTATAAATTAGGGACCGTTAGATTGAAAACGGATGGATGAGATCTGAGGAAGGGTATGCTAAATGTTAATAGATTCTTTAGACGTATAGAGCGGGCGAATTTGAAGAAACATTAAAGTAATAAAAGTAAATGAAGGAAACTATTAAAAAAAAAAAAAACAAAGGAAACGGTGCGTATTTATCCCGAGAATGGGAAAGTGAAAAGGACAAGGTGTTTCTTTTTTGTGCCACGTGGAAAATATTTAATTTTTAAAAATATTTTAAAATCATTTAAAAAAAAAAGAAAACATAAACTCCCCTTTTTCGTATTTTGTAATAGAAAGAAATGTAAAGTCGAGTGTAATAACCGAAATATTTACTGACTCATTATTTCCTTATTTGTAAAGAAATTTAAGTATGTACTATGCATTTATGTAATGTTTCATGAAAATTATAAATATCAATGTGAAATTCATAATTTTATTATCAATATATGTTTGAGTTCTCATTTAATTAGCTATGAGACTCAATAATAGTTGTTTAGCCAAGCATGAGGCCTTTTGAGGAAAAAGACAGAATAATAATTTATGATTTTATTCTGGTCAACGTTTGACCAGAGTGACTCGAGACATGATTATGACGGTATTGTAGTATAACAAGCAATATGGAAATCATGCTGCAAAAAACCGTCATCACAGATGAAAATGTAAGAATAAGGTATTGGACCACTTTCAAAAATCAAACACAATATCTAGAACAATAAGGGCTAAGTAGCTTTAAGTCATAAGAAAAATTAATGCGCAGTCCAATAATATGCAGATGAATTATGGACTATAATCCAGTATAACAGTACTATTATTAGTTGAAAACAATATTTGTAATATCTGTATTAGTATGAAAATGGACTGCATATTAAGAGGAAAGCCAAATGGAGCCCTAATCTGAGGACACATCATCTAGGACAAATATGTGAATTTTGAGATTTTTGGAAAATTGAAGAAATTGTGTGGTAGTTTTTGATTGGATAATTAAATGGATAATCATGGAAAGATTACTTGGCCTCCAAGGACCCATAATGGCCGGCACCTCAAGGGACTCTTTAGCAAATATTTTGCTTTTGGGGTTAGATATGCAATTTTAGGAATAAAAATAATTTTAAAAATAAATTAATTTTCACCTATAAATAGGTGATGATGGGGGGGTGTTGGACTATTTTCATTTAGTTCCACGCCAAAACTCTGGCTCATTTTCAACTCAACTCTCTCCCTCTCACCCTAGGAGCCGAAGCCAAAAAGAAAAAAAAAAATTTAGTGGCCGGTTGTGTGTAGGTTAGGCGAGGAAGAAAATTTTCCAATCCAAGAAGTAGATCCACCACTTAAGACCTAGAGGTAATCCTCTTAATCCCCTAAGCCTCCTATTAAGTTTTGATTATGGATCTAAATGTATTTCAAGCATGGGTTTGTAAGAGCATAAGCTCACCCTTTCTATTTTTCATGCAATAGTTTATTATGCTTAGTATGTGCTTGATTTAGGTTTAGATGGTCTTGATCTACAAGTTTAAGCATGCATGTGATGTTATACTTTAGAAAGAATGTGGAATGGTTGTATGCCTATCATGTGTTTGTAATATGTCCCCACATGCTTAAGAAGAAACATGGTATAAATGATGATCATGATGTGGATGTATGATGAATGAAAGGTTAGAAACAAAACCTAAAAACCCTAATTTGGTAAAGATTACCATTTGGGTTTGTAAGGATAGGAAACCAATGCATGATGATGGAAACCAAACGTAATGCGCTGCATGTTTGTTGTAAGCTCATGGTTTTCAACCGTTTGAGATAGGGTGTGCGTAATTTTACGTAGCAACCAACCAAAAACAAACTGCTAATTTTCGGATCTAGTAGCACTATAATTTGAAAATAGAATTTTGAGGCCTTTAAAGGCCGAATTTGGAAAAGATTAAGACTACAAAGTTATGGAGAATCGAAAATCCTACGGGACAACGAAGACTTTTTTAAAAATAAGACTCTAAAAGCCTCTGTTTTTATCAAAATCCGAGCTTGGTCTGCCCAGACCCTGTACACGGATAGGCAGGTTTAACAAGTAATAAGGACAGGTTAAAGGTAGAATTAGGTTTTGAATTAAACATGAAAGTTGCAGGAATCTTTGAGGTCTACAACTTTCACGAAGAAAATTTTTTCAAATTCAAAGCAAATTTTAAGATCAAACTGGATCTTAAAAACTGTACAGAAAACAGGAAATTCCTACACAGGATTTTCAAAACAGTGCATAAACAGGCAATTTTTGCACATGCATTAATAACTGGAATTATGAAACTGTTTTTAAAGATAGTTTTCAGAACTTAACAATTTTATTACCCTTACTCAAAAATTAAAATTTATAAAAAAAAAAATACAGTTTTAAAAAGATTAAAATTTTACAAAGGGATTTTATAAAAGGAAAAATTTGGACAACAAATACTAAGTTTTGTTAAGAAAAGAGAAAAATAAATAAATGGGTCAAAAGTTATTTTGAAAACATATTAACAGAATAATGACCATTAGTAACCAAATATGATACTAGGCTATTGGGTTGGGCCTAAAGCCCATGGTTACTAATAGTAACCTAATAGGGTATGACTTTAAAAGTAATTGAGCTTTAGTAATTCAATAGGGTTTTAATCTAAATATGATTGGGCTTACACCCAGGGTTAAAGATGGACCCATTGGATGACCACTTGGCAATATTATGTGCAGCAAAATTGGCATTCCTAGATTATAAGAGACACGTCCCACGCTGAAAGGAGATTGAACTGGAACCTACAAATGGAGAGACAATCTCTGATGGTCCATGAACAATCTGCAGAGCGGGGGACTTTATGCCATTGAATCACCTTCAAGAATAACAATCAACTTGGCAGCTAGCAATTCACAAAGTTCAAGTGCAAGAACTTGTCAAATTTTCCAGTTAAAGCAACTTCATTTTAATAATTCTTTAGATAATTTCCCTTGTTTAATCCGCAAACTATTATCATTTTGCATTTTGGTGCTTGAACTTGAAATTTTAACAAATTTAGTCCCTGAGCTTTTTTCTTTGGCAGTTTAATTTGGTTGACGAATGATTTCTGAAATTTAAAAGAGATAATTGCATCCCTATCATATTGATAACTAAAAGTTTTTATAGCGTCAACAAATGCAAATATTTAAAACCAAACAAAAATTACTTGTAATTTCATAAGAAAAACGACTTCTTATCTTAAAATGAGACCTATGAAACAAAAGAGCCCTAAGGCTCTATAGAACATGTCCATGTCCTCTCATCAAGGCTCCCATACCTTCCACATCAGTAAGGCTGCAATTTTGCTCCAAAAATCTTCAATATTGTCTTGTTTAACAAATTGATATATGCATATTTCTCAACATGCATGTCATCGTAATTGTTTTCTAATAACAATAATGATGGTCATGGTAACTTTCAAAACAGACTCTTTCTTGGACTTGTTTAGCTCGGGAAAATCTTTCTTTCTTTTGTTTAACGTTTGTTTGTTTTTGTTTTTGTTTTTGTTTTTTGTTTTTTGTTTCTATTTTTGTTTTTATTTTTATTTTTATTTTTTTGGGATGAAGAGAGGAATAATTACAATAAGGTTGGCACGAACGGGGTAGGTTTGGAGTGGCCGGGTCGTCTTGCCATCTCACCCAAAAAAAAAAAAAAAAAAAAAAAAAAAAAACTCCCTATATCCAGCTTGTTAATAGTTTAAGTCGGTAGGAATTGGTGGATTTTAGACTCACAGGACACCTTGTCCATACTAACTATTTTCGTTATAGAAAAATAAAAACAAAAGTAAATATTACACATGTATGAGACTTTAAGTTAAAAAAAATATCAAATATCATCATATAAGTATAGTTTTCGATTTTTCAAATATCAAATAAATTAACGTTTAATACTTAATAATACATTATAATAATAAAAAATTTAATACAAAAACGATGTAAATCACTAATATATATATATATATATATATGTTAATACAAAAATGTTAAATAATTAAAGAGGACGGATAAACTATAAGTAGGGTTGTTGGGACCCCTAAACCTGTCCAGGTCCCACAACCAAGACACTTTTAATCCATTTATAATATGATCCATTTATATAAGGTTTTTCTATCATTTAAAGAGGTTCTCCATAGATTAATGAGTTATTAGAAAAAAAAATTGCCATCTGTACCGACTTGAAACAAAGGTCAGTATTTTAGTTGAGACTTGCAAGATCAGACTTTGTTCAACTCTTGCAAATCTCAACGTGGGATTCGACTTTGAAACTTTTGATTACTACTTTCAAGGGTTATGGAAGAAAACAAAGGTGAAAATAACGCTGGTTTGATAAAATTAATATAATTATTGGGTGGGTTAAAGAGTTTTTATTCAAAAATTAGAGTTGGTTGTTACTTTTTGTTAATTTCAAGGACGACTAAATTATCAATAAAAAAAATGTGCAGTGATGAAACTGTCAACACGAGATATCTAGGAAGCACAAGTGTTAAAACCACAAACCACGTCAAGTTAAAATGGTGTTTGAGGGGACTTTTGGAAAGGGGACTTTTAAAAACTTTTGGATTTCAAAAGTTTAGTATTTCATAATCTTTTTATCTTATAATTAAAAACACATTCATCATTTTCTAATTATTCTTCCATTAAACATAAAATTCCAAAACAATTTTTTTTTCAAAAGTTTTTACGTCAAACTCACATTTGGAAAAGTACTCATCTCAACTCCGAAAATCCCAACCTCCAAAAAACCGTCTTCAAACTTGTCCCAAATGGGGCATGAATCAATAACTTCAATTTATTGAAAACAATAACTTACACAACAACTACAACAATAAACACCATACTACATTGACATTAAATTTAATAAGCTATCAAATCAATCAGTATATTACGAAGATAATCCAATATAATATGATACAATACTACAACTCACTTTACCTAATACAAATAATATTGACTCATGAGACATGCCGACAATGATCAATTCAAAACCGTGTGTCTGCTTGAGTGAAAATTTGATAAAAATTTATCCAAATCCCTTTTGTTTTTTGTCCAATAGGAAACAAAGGATTTCATTTATCAAGGATTTATGAAGAGAAAACTAATTAATACAGCACTATTATCGCCACAATAAATACATATAATATATATATATATATATATATGCACACACGCATATTCAATAAGTGGGACAAGGTACTTGTCTAATCGGAGAAGGCTGCTTTTAGTTGAAGTAGTCAAATGATCCTCAAATAATAGTGAAAGCGACTGACATTTCAAGAGCATTCATGCGTAGTATAGAAAGCTATTTTGTCCGGACGTTTCAACAATAGAAATCAACAATGGCGTCCTTGCGTAGTTATAATGTTGGAAAATGAGGACTCCCACGTTACCTCATCCAAGACGGTGAGATTTTCTTAAGGATTTGGGTTTACACCTATATGTTCTTTTCTTTTATTACTAATTTACGTTAACCTTTCTTTTACTACTGTAAGGCGGCGAATTATGAACATTTTAACCTTTCTTTCATGATCGATCCAAGTTTGCAAGTTAAAAAATTGTCGAAGAATTAAGAATAGTGTTCATACTCCATTTGTCACGTACGATAAAAAGTGACACAAATGAAGTTTTTTTCAAAGTTGGATTCTGTCTTGGTCTCCATTTATATATATGTGGATTAAGAATAGTGGTCATACACCATTTGTCACGTACAATAAAAAGTTACACAAATAAAGTTTTTTTCAAAGTTTGATTCTGTCTCGGTCTCCATATACATGTATGTGTGGATTAAGAATAGTGGTCATACTCCATTTGTCACGTACGATAAAAAGTGACACAAATGAAGTCTTTTTAAAAGTTGGATTCTGTCTTGGTCTCCATATAAATATATGTGTGTGTGTGTGTGTGTGTGTGTGGGTGGATCTTTCCCGTATCCTTGCATTTTAAACATATCATTTTCGCACCGTAAAATTTTGTTCTTTTGAAGTCGTAGAAAACAAAAACTATTTCTGTAAAGAAAAACCTTCTAAGTACAGTTCAAATATCTTCTTAATGGAAGCCTTTCATCTCTTCACCATTTTGATCTCTTTTGTGGTCTCCCTCCTTCAATTATCGAAATTCTCTAGCCCAGCTCATATCGACACGATAACTCCAATCCAATCCCTCTCCGATGATCACAACAATACAACTTTGGTTTCCAGTAGCCAAACAAGTGTTTTAGGCTTCTTTTCTCCCGGCAAATCGAAGAACAGGTACTTAGGAATATGGTACAAGAGGCGGCCCGATACTGTTGTCTGGGTCGCCAACAGAAATAGCCCGCTTACCGACTCAAATGGCGAATTGACCATCAGAGAAGGCAACCTTGTTCTTCTCAGCAGCACAAGGAGCATTGTCTGGTCCTCAAATGTATCGAGCAGTGTTGGAAATAGTCTAGTTGCTTTGCTTTCCGACTCGGGAAATCTTTTACTTAAAGAGCAAGAAAGCTTAAGTAACGATGTTTACATATGGCAAAGCTTTGATTATCCAACTGACTCACTCTTGTCAGGCATGAAGCTTGGATGGGACTTGAAAACCGGCTTGGAACGATACTTAACATCGTGGAAAAGCACCGATGATCCGTCAACCGGTAATGCTACTTTTAAAATGAGCATACTAGATGGATTGCGTCAATCTGTACTTACCGTGGGGTCAACGATAACGTTTCGCACAGGGACATGGAACGGAGTTCGACTTAGTGGCGTGAAAGCACCATTTCTAACGGTGTTCGAGATTTTTTACGTATTTGATGAGAATGAGGCGTATATGATGTTCGAGACTACAGTTAGATCGGCCATTTCTTTTGTAAGGATAGACCCTTCGGGTTTGGGGGAGCATCTTCTTTTGCAGAATGATAGTTTCGAATGGTCAACTATGTACACATTACCCGCCGATCAATTATGTGAGAGTTATAACCACTGTGGGCCTAACGCGATTTGCACAAGTACCCGATATCCCATATGCGATTGTCTCAAGGGCTTTACGCCGAGGTCGCAAGAAGAATGGAGAGGGCTAACTTGGTCCAAGGGATGCGTTAGGAAGACGCCGCTAGATTGCCAAAAAGGCGAAGGGTTTGTAAAGATCACGGCAGTAAAATTGCCAGACTTAATCGAGTTTTGGTTTGACAAGAATATGAGCCTTCAAGAATGTAAGGAGGCTTGCTTGAAGAACTGTTCTTGTAAAGCTTATGCCAATTCAGATGTCAGGAAAGGAGGCAGTGGCTGTTTGATGTGGTTCGGTGACTTGATTGATATGCGAGATATGCCGGTGAAAGGAAGCGAGCAAGATCTCTACGTACGACTATCTGCTACCGATATAAGTAAGTTTAATTAGTACTTACTTTTTTTTTTTCTCAAACATTTGCTTTTAATTTATGGACTTATGATAGTTCCTTGTGAATTTCAGAATCTTTTCGTGATTCGAATAAGAGGAAAATGCTTAAGATTGTCTTAACGGCTTCGTTGACCTCTGGCATATCTGTCTTTGGCATCGGATTCTGGTGCATAGCTTCAAGACTAAGGAAAAGGCTAAATGGTAAGCTAAATATTTCCAACAGAACAAGTCGTTTTTCTTGATTTCTTTTCTGCAAATGTGGGAAGGGAACGTAATTTTCAGATTTTTCACATTTAATTTAAATAGGTAGAGGCATGGATGAAGACATAGATTTGCCTATATTTGATTTGGCTACAATTGTTGCTGCTACAAACGATTTCTCCGAAGAAAATCAGATCGGAGCTGGTGGATTTGGTCTTGTTTATAAGGTACCAAATATCGTTCGACATATTTTTCATTTCAAAATTGTTTCTATTTTCCCACTTAAAATGCTACTGAAGATTGAATATTTGTTTTTCCCCTCAAATTTTAGTGAAACTTATTATTTGTATGTCGAGGTTATCCAGGGAAGCCTTTTGACAGGACAAGAAATTGCAGTGAAGAGATTGTCAAAGGATTCCGGACAGGGTCTTAGAGAGTTTAAGAATGAAGTTGAATTAATTGCGAAGCTTCAACATAGGAATCTTGTCGCTCTTCTTGGTTGTTGTATTCAAGGAGAAGAAAGAATGTTAATCTATGAGTACATGCCCCAAAAGAGCTTGGACCATTTTATCTTTGGTTTGACTCTCTGAACCTTTAAGAATCAAATTCTTCGTTTTTTTTTTTTTTTTCAACTCGAAATTATGTCAGTTAATTGTTGAAATTTGCAACTTTACCAATTATCCATTAATTTCTCAGGAAGTAAGCGACGATATTATAGCATATACTGGTTAACTTAGATAAATACCAATTAAAGGAAAGTTATACGATTAACTAATAATTAAAATACATACAACCAACAAATGTTAGGCCTTCTTGATTAAATAATCTATTTATTGACTTAATAGTTTATTTACCGTCTATTTGGTTTTAAACTCTACACCACTTATTTTGATACCATATTAATTGAAACTAGAGGTGAGCTAATATTAATGATTGGATCAAAGGTTCAAACTCATGATTTCAACAGTAATAAATTCAAACTTCTATGAGAAAACATTGTAAAAAAAAAAAAAAAAAAAGTAGTTTTGAAATAGAGTGCCAAACGAGAGCTTAGATTTTATGTTCTAATGCATTGAATGATGTACAGATGGCCAAAGAAGCGCAACATTACCTTGGAATAAGCACTTGGATATCATCAGGGGCATTGCAAGAGGTCTTCTTTATCTCCACCAAGATTCCAAGCTTCAGATTGTTCATCGAGATCTCAAAGCAAGCAATATTTTACTAGACAATAATCTGAATCCTAAGATCTCAGATTTCGGCTTAGCGAGGACTTTCAAGGATGACCAAAATGAAGCTAGGACTAGGAGAGTTGTGGGAACATAGTAAGTGCGGAAGCTCTTCTTTCTTGTTACTTTTTTTTTTTTCCCTTGAGTTATGTTCATACATAAGAAAGTTATTAAAAATTTGCAATGATAACATGATTATGTGCTTCCTACAGTGGATATATGTCGCCAGAATACGCAATTGATGGGAAGTTCTCTACAAAATCCGACGTTTTTAGCTTTGGTGTAATTTTACTAGAGACTGTGAGTGGCAAGAAGAATAGAAGTTTCAATCACGGAGATCACCACCATAACCTTCTGGGGCATGTAAGGAAAACTAAACTTTTTGTCTTGCATTAATATATGTTCATATGTGTGTGTGTGTGTGTGTGTAGGAGTATTGATCGCATTGACGGGTTAGAGAATCTATTATTACAGGCATGGTTGTTGTGGAATGAAGACAAGGCCTTGGATCTAATGGATGTGTGTTTGAAGGAGTCGTGTGTTGAATCTCAGGTGTTGAGATGCATTCAAGTGGGATTGTTGTGTGTCCAAAAGTTCGCTAACGATAGACCAACAATGTCATCTGTCGTTTTCATGTTGGAAAATGAAGGAATTACCTTGCCTCGACCAAAACAGCCTGGTTTCTTCATTGAAAGGAGTTCAGACGATGGTGGCTCGACATCAAGAACTGAAGATTCTAATTCTGAAAACATTGTGTCTATAACAATGCCTAGTGGTAGATAATTGATGAGTCAGGTTTAAACCGGTGATTTAAATACAATCATCTTGATGTATTACTAGTTTAAGAGTCATTTTAATATTTTTCAAGCTGTTTTTAGTGTATTTAAGTAGCTTAGGAAGTAAAGGACTCTTCAAGTAAATTATGCGAATTTGATGTAAATTCTGCTAAACACAAACTTAGGAAGGACAGAGAGCCAAGACTGTAACCCTAGAATCGAGGGCTACAGCCCTGAAGTTTGGCAAAGCAAGGGCACACTAGTTAGGACTGCAGTGCCCAAATTTTAAGGTTGCAGCCCTTGATCACAAAAGTTTCCTTTTCTTGTAATTTTTTATTCAAAAGTTGTCCTTTTTGAAACAAGTTCATAAATAGGAGAGATTACGGTTAGTCTAGTGTCTTTGGCTGTGGGAGAAGCAGAAAACCAAAGAAAGAAAAAGAAGAAAAAAAATTTTAGCCTTAGATTTTCATATTTTATTTTCAATTATAGTTTTAGGTTTTGTTTTCTACAAAATTAGGAAGAGATCATCTCGAAGATCAAAAGAATAAGGAGGAGGAGATTAGATGAAGAATCTTGGAGACTTGTGACAACTCTATAAATGGGTTTTTCTTATTATTTTCTTATCTTTTGATTTTTATAATTTAAGAATGGTTGAACCTTTGTTTTGTAGATTTTTGTTTATGAATTAATTTTCTTTTCTAGGATCCTAGTGTGGCCAAATTATGACGTTTTGATTATTCTTTTAATTTAATTATTGATTTATTTTCCATGATTAAGTGTTCTTCATTGTTCTTAATGGTTCTAGATAATTGGCCACTATTTAGTTGATTGGTTAATCATAATGAAACTATAAGGAGATTTATGTGTCTACTTCATTGTGTTGAATGCCATAGGTTGCATGTGGGATAGGAATATACCTTCATGACTTGTGTAGTCTTTACATGGGAACTACAAATCTTAATGAGTTCTTATTGGTTTTACTTCATATAGGTATATAGTGGATTAATTTCTAAGGATATTTTTGTTAGACCTTGAGAGGGGCTAATGAATAGGTTAGGGATTCCCGACTATCAACTAGGAAAATCAATTGGGACTTTTGAGGTTGAATAATTAAGGCGGCATAATTATGGTGAAATTGGAACCTTAGATTTTTAGTATTTCGAATTTTTATTTTTATTATTGTTATTTTTATTTTAAATTCCTTTTCAGTTTATTCAAATAAAGTTAGAGTTAATATAATTTCAGTAATTGGTAAACAATAGTCCTCGTGGGAACGATACTCTACTCAATACTTTATTAATTATTAATGATAACGTACACTTACATTACAAAATCCACAACAATAATTTATGGACTCCATATATTTTTTGAAAAAATATTTTTGCAAGCGGCTGTTCCACATATATATAACAAGAAAAGTATTTATTATTCGTTTTTCTGACTAATTTATATAGATACTCCCTGAACTTCTAGTGTCTGGTAAATCAATCCTGGAGATGAAAACTTGGCAGTTGCACCTCAAATTTCAAAATATATTTTTCTTTAGCCTTTGGCTTTGCCACTTTTGGGCCACTGTCTTTGCATAAATTATTGTAAATTTGTTATATCTTATTTTTTTTGGTGTTGTCAAAAGATTTCCTGTGATTATTTCTTTACCTTTCTGCTATACTTGCTTACTTTTCTCAATCCAAATCACCTATTCCTCACCATGTATTCCTTCTACACTTTCTTGCTCATTTAAGACCTCATCCTATTTTTTTCCTAATTAATTGATTGATCAATGTACTTTACAATATTGTTAGATTCTGCCCCCATCTCGAACATCTTCTCATTCTTCCCTTGCAATTCCCTTGTGATCCCCCTTTCATGTCCAACTCCAATTCCTACCCTTTAGATTCTTCATTAGTGGCTAAAGATTTTAACTCACTAGGCCTCAACTGTTTTGAAACCTTTAGCGCCGATTTGAAACCTACTTCTCATAACTGTCCTATGTCTATAGCTCTGTCAATAGGGCAGCCTCTAGGACAGCTAGATGTTAATGATGTCTCTCTCAATGGTTTCCATGCTGCACTATTCATCCTGAGACGGAGACGGCGTGCTGATGAAATTATTGTTTCAGGAAATGATCTTCAACTGGTTCAAAACTCTCATTGCCAATCTGAACCAACACTTTGCCCTAAAGGATCTCCGACCTGTAACTTTTTCCTTGGGCACTGAAGTTAGCAGAGAAGATAATTCACCCATCTTCGAATTCGTAATATATGTACCAAAGATTTTGAATCCCTCTTCCACCCGCTGAGCTAGCCAAGTGGGATACCAGATGATAGGAGAAGTACCAATGTTTACTATAACCTCTTTTGGTCTCAATCCTATCTCCTGGTCTATTCCAAATTTGAAGGTTGTTTCTCAATCCACTCTTGTATAAATGTACTCCTAGTATACCAAGTGGTCTCATCAGGGACGGATGGAATAAAGGCCCCTCAGCTTGTCCCTCTTTCGAAAAATAGCCAATAATTTTGAATAAATTTCGTAATAACCCCCTAAAAATGAAAACATGATCATAATAGCCCCTTACTAATAAATAATTGGATTTACATTTTTTTTTTGGGGTCAAAATCAGAGTATGTAAAGGATTTAAAAGTAAATAATTGGATTTACAATTCTTTTTTTTTTTCCCTCAAAATCAGAGTATATAAAGGATTTACAGTTTTTTTTTTTTTCAAAATCAAAGTATGAAAAGGATTTACTAATAAATAATTGGATTTACAGTTTTTTTTTTTTTTTCAAAATCAGAATATACAAAGGATTTACTAATAAATAATTGGATTTATAATTTTTTAAGGATTTACTTGTAAATAATTAGACTTATTCATTTCTATGAAAAGTGAAAAGGATAATTTTATTAATTTATTAATTATAATTTCTACCACTGATTTTAAAAAAAAAAAAAAAAGGGCCCCACATTGAAAATTTTCCAAATTGGAAACCTTAGGAAATTGAAACAGCCACAACCATCACTCCCGTTGCCGGAAAAGAAGAGCGACGGTGCCGAACAATGAAGCGAGGTCCGCCGAGATCCGCCGCAGTTACCATATCGCCAAAGAAAGACATGCAACTATTCTGGAATCACGATCGAGCTCGCGACGTCGCCGGCGAGTTCGTGATTGATCTCACAAACCTCAGGTCCTCGTTGGTTGTTGCAGAGATCGAAGCTCAATTCCTCGTCGATTGCGAACCTTAGAAGCCACGGAGCGATCGAAGCTCGTAGATCGCCACCCTCCCTGAGCCCGAAGATTGATCGCTTGCGAACCTCATCGCCGTGCTGGGACGATCCGAGGCATCATTTCGTAGCTGTTGCAATCCTTTGCTGCCCCTCTTCCTTGTCGCTGTAGTTCGCACCTATGATGGCAAATTAACGAGAGAGAGAGAGAGAGAGAGCGAAGAGAGAGAAAGACAAACTAAGAGAGAGAGAGTGAAGAGAGAGAAAAAAGAATAAAATTATAAACAAATCAATCGTCTTAATTGAAAAATATAAGGGTCTGTTTGGTTCATTAGTTTGAGTTGAAATATTTTAGTTGTAATAGTAAATTTTTTTGAATTTTCAGAAAAGATAAAAAACTTTTTGGGAAAAAGATAAAAATTTTTTGAGAAAAAGACAAAAAAAAGTACAGTTTGAGTTGAAATAAAATAACGAAGCAAACAAGCCCTAAATATATTATAATTTATTATGTTTTATAACAACTATTATTTATTTAAATATAATAATTGTCAAATATGCTATATGGAATGATTTTAGCTAAAACTATTGATTTTCATTAGCCCAATAAGTTTTTCCTTCCAACAAAAAAAGAAAAAAGAAAAAAGAAACCTAATAATTTTTTGAAAACGTCCTTATCCCCGAAACATTGCTAAAAAAAGCCCAAAAACTAAAAATAACAATAATAATAATAATAATAATTAATTCTGCTTTCTAGCCAGATAGAAATGGGACAAAATTCGAAGTCGAGATCTTGTCATTTCTGTGATGTATATCCTCTTTTTAATTGCAATTTGTCGTTTCCCGACCACTATCTCATCTCTGGGATGTTAACTAGTCTGTATCATTAGTTGAAAAAAGTATTTGTTTTTAACACCAAAAAAAAAAAAAAAAGGAAGAAAAAAAACCCTTAGATGACATATTCAAATTCAAAAATTAGAAAATTTTTACAAAAAAAAAAATGTTTTTCACAATTTTTTTTTCTATAATTCTCTCATTTTGAAAAAGAAAATAAATTTTTTTTAAGATCTAATTCTCATAGAGTATAATTTCCAATATCATTTTTTTTTCTCCAAACAACTTTTTGTTTTTAAAAAGAAAATTTTTCATACATCCAAATACAATCTTATTCTCAAAATAAGAACTTTCCATTTAAAACAAAAAAGTTTCCTTTTCTAAAATTCTCAACATGATTTTTTTTAAAAACTCTGCAACCATAAAACATAATTTATTTTATAGTGCATCTATTGACACCACTTATTTTACTTTTTCCATCCACTTTCTAAAATCACCAACAAGATAATTTTAGAATTAAAAAAAAATTACTTATTCCACCCTTTAATTTTCTCAAAGAGCCCTTATAACTAAATTATATACCTTTCTTCTTTTTCCGCATACTATCTAAACCCCTGTACAATATTTTTTTTTTCCTTTTTTTAATAAAACAATGTTTTGTTTTTATTTTTTAATTTTCTTCTCACAAGATTTATTTTTCTCTCTCTTTTTTTTTTTTTTTTTGAGCTGTTCAATAACAATTATTTATCTGTTTATCTGTTTAAATAAAAATTTATTAATTTGTTCTTTCATACACTTCTTCTTGAGCAAAGAAGAACTTAAGGATAATATATTAATGAAGCTAAGTATTCCACAAACATGCATGGTTGAAAATATTATGAATTTGGTTAATACTTTTATTAGATTATTAAAAAAAGCTCACAATTTTGAGCTGCATGGATTCTTAACCGTTTTAATAAGCTTTTTATAGAAAATGAATAAACAATCAGATCAATAAGTAGATACACTTTTTCATGGGACGAGGCTTATATGATCGGAGCTTACAAAATGGAAGCCAAGATGAATGCCAGTAGTTTCACACGACTAGGTGGAGTGGCACAAGATCTGCCTCTTGGCTTATGTTGAGATATTGATTCCCCCACCCAACAATTTGCTTCTCATATCAGCGAAATATTTTATTATTTATCCACATTATGCATATATGTTTTCAATTTTCTTGTCATTTCTTAGAAAACAAAACGCGAGTTATAATTTGAAACTACAAAACTTATTGAAAAAGAGGAATAATAACAAACAAAATGAAAAAAAAAAAATCTCCACTAAAAAAAATTCTCGTGGAAAAAAAAATGAAAGACAAAAACAAAATAGAACATTTTTAAAAAAAGAAGTTAGAAAAAAAAAAGTACAGGAATTTAGACTTAATGGGTCGAGGAAAAAAAAAAGACAAATAATTTCTTTATAAGGGCTTTTTGGGAAAATTAAGGAGTGAAACAATTAATTTTTAATCTTAAAATTAATATGTTAGGTGGTTTCATAAAGTGGATGGAAAAAGTAAAATAAGTGGTGTCAATAGACCTACCCTTTATTTTAATAGGTGTTTGATTACCTTATTTTCTTTATTGTTCTCTAAACTTTTATTAAATTGGAAAACAACTATTTCTTGTTTTAAAAATTTGTTTAAACCTAAATTTTAGGAAGAAAGTACAACAAATAGGTCATTATTTCAAAATATTTAAAATAAATAGCATATTTTAAATATGTTAGAGATATATAGCACTTTTATGGTAAATAATTTATTTATGAAATTTTTTAAAGATAATTTTATTTTAAATATTCTCCATATTTATCATAAATATGATATTTATCAAAAATATTTTATTTACAAAAATATTTTAAGATAATTTTTATTGTGAATATGTTTCATAAATACATTATTTATCGGGACAAGTACCTGAATATGATACAAATTCAAAAACCATTGTATCAACATAACACAAAAAATAACACGGACCAATATGATACAAAATTAAACTAGAGTTTATATAATCATATTGGTCAAAAGTGAAGAATTTATGTCATGTTAATTAACAAATTAAAAAAAGTGACAACTTGGATAATTTTCTCTTATTTAACATAAATATATTACTTATCATCAACCAAAATATTCTCCGTTGTTTATTTTTATTACAAAAGGTTTTAGGTTTATTTTCCTCATTTTCTCAAATTTTGGTTGCATGTTGTCCCAATGTTTGTAGGTTGGCGTGAGAATTTGATTAGCTTAGTCGTCGGGTCAGGCCGACATGTTGGGACCCACACGGTTTTGGGTCAACAAGTTGGGCTCACAGGCCTAAAAAACTTCCCAATTTGAAAATTGGAAATATAAATGAAACGGTTTACTTGCAAAAGGTTTTGTTTTCCCCTTCTTTTCTTTCTTTCTTTAATAGAAAAGGAGGATCAATAGTATCTTTACGCCCTTTCCAACATCAAGATCACAAGTAGAATGATAATGATCCTTATTTTAGGTCTACAATGACTAACAACTCTCAGACTTTAAAAGCGCTAACACAAGTCTTTTTGTCAAAGGCTAGACAAAAACGCACATGCCAAAACTTATACTTGGAAGTCGATAAAAACGAAGACTTGAAGTATGACTTTCTTGTCATTATGTCATTACCACTGGTGGTTACTTGTAATAGGTTACTAGTGCCGTGAATTAGATCTAATACCATAGAATCCAATAATGAATAAATGAATCTAGCTATGTATTCATAGATTTAATTTTATTTCTTTCAACTAAAGGGGATTTGCTATGTTACAAGAAATCTACTATTAAACTAGAATATCATTGAAATATATATATATATATATACACACATATATATATATCTGGAATATACTTTTTTCTTTTTTGGGACCTCTAATTAAAACTTGCTCAAGATAAACGGTTTGCGAACACATGACAGGTACCATGCCAATCGGGCATTTACATATAGCAACTCGATTGCAAGAAGATATTGTCTTTCAAATATATATATATATATATATATATTAGGATGCATTTAAAAGCTATAAATGATTTAACTTCTTAAAAATTAACAGACTACACATTTTGGCATCAGTAGTATTTTTTTTTCCGTTGACTTACGTTCTCTTCTATTGTGTTTGGTGAGGCAAATTAAACAAGAGAAATTATAGCAAATAGGTCATTTTTTCAATAATGCTTAAAGTAAATAGAATATTTAAAAGATGTTTGCGGTTAATCGTATAAATTGTTATTTACGAGAATTTTTAAGGTAATATTTTCTTAAATATGTTTCATGAATCGTAGATAAATTATATATCATAAAATGATATGTATGATAAATTTTGTTTACGATACTATTTTTAAGATAATTTTTTCACGAATAATACTTTGTAAATACATTATTTATCCTAAAGATGCTATTTACCATCACTCAAAAAAGTTTTCTGTTATATTTTTTTAATTTATAGAGGTTTTTGACTTATTTACCCTCCTCCTATTAAACAAACTTTAACCTTTTGAGCTAAATTCTACGGACAAGGGGGATAGTATATGGAAATCAAAGGAAATAAACACGGTAATTTGTGACTGATTAGGTTTTTGACATGGAAAAACGCTACAAAAGCAACAAAACTGCCTCCGGCTTTTTCAATATTTGCTACTCCCTCGTACTCCGTATGACAGTAGGGATGTATTTGCTAACAATTTAAAATTCGAGGAATATTCGTGCTAATAGTATAAAGATTGAGGACTATATAAACCCCAAATTCTAAAGTTCAGGGATAAAACTACAAGAGCACTGAAGGGACAAAAATAAAATTTGCCGCAACCTGAAAGCAAAGGATGTAAAATGGAAAAAAGACAAGAATGAATTATTGAGATTTGAGATAATTGTTAAGTATTCGTTATCATTTTCATTCATGGTTCTTTCCATATTTTAGATATTGTTTTATCGTAACATTAGTGTGAACATCATATTACTTTACTGTAGGATCTCTTAGTCAATATGCATTTACCTTTAAATTAGGATATTTGAATTTATTTTTATTGACTTTCATGTTGAGGAAATTTCTTGTTTTTAGGTGAAATATTGTCAGAATTATGTAACTTACCTTTTTTTTATATTTATAAACTCGTATTCATATGAGAACCAATTAATTTATAGTACTTCTTATTAATAAATCTTCTCTTTGTTTCTATTTCTTGGATAACACCATTTGAAATCATTTTCTTTTATTCTACCTTTTATTTTCTTATTTATTTATCTATTTTCATTTTTCGCAACTTGTTTTTTCAGATACGAAAGAAATGTAACTTTGTTATTTTTTATGTTCTACTGGGACGACTCAGACAGTGAAAGCTAGAGAATTTTCAGATTCAAAATCAGATATTTTATTTCAAATCAATAAAGTCAATACATATTTATGTACATTTTATAATTGACTTGTGAATAGTTAATTCTTCTTTTTGAATTTCGATGGTTTGCTTCTATTCTTTTCGCTTACCGAACTCTCTTGTCGTTTCTTGAGGAACAACATTTTGTCACAAGTAG
Source organism: Ficus microcarpa (assembly GCA_025413485.1). Classification (NCBI taxonomy): domain Eukaryota; kingdom Viridiplantae; phylum Streptophyta; class Magnoliopsida; order Rosales; family Moraceae; genus Ficus; species Ficus microcarpa. Next base: position 4,589,470 of record CM046381.1, read on the forward strand.
TGTTTTTCTTTTTCTTTTTTCTTTTTTCTTTTTTTTCTCTTTCCCATTAACCATTATTAATCTTCTCTTCTAGTGGTACAATGAAGGCAAACGAACAAGATGGGTTATCCTCTAGGAGCAAGTATATTATTTATGAAAAAACTCGGCAAATGGACAAAACTCCCTCTTATCTTTTTCAATATTCTTGCAAATAATATATATTATAGAAAATTACATTAACTATATAGCAGTACTGTCTCTGCGAATTGACTTGTCAATAATCAATTCTTCTTCATCTTATCTCTAGCACTATTTCAACATTAAATTATAAAGTTTTGGTAAATATAAAAAAAAGACTTGGTTTGCTTGTATCTTTCTGCATACCGAAATTGCTTGTCTGTTCTGGAGCTATTTGGCATGTGTAGTCATTATCATCAATAACAAGACATTAAATAATTAAAAATGCTTTTGGGTATGACTTCTTCTTTTTTTTTTTTTTTTTTAACTAAAAAAAATATTTTTTAAGTCATTTAACGATGATATATGAGTGTTCATAATAAACTTATAAGGCATAATATTATATCAGTAATAGAAAATGAATATAGTTAGAACTCTCTTTAATAATTATTTCATTTGATATTTTAACACAATTTTAATTAAACTGTATTTTTTTATCTCAATTTTATTTTTATTTTTTTTAAAGTTAATAAAAATTATAATTAAATTTTAAAAAATTAATGAATTTTAATTTAAAATTTTTATTTTTAACTGGCCAACAAACCGAGACGCAAAGTAAAACTTTAGTCCACCCAACTTGAGATTCCAGCCAAGCTTTTATTGTCTCAAACGTGATCACGTGGTTGGCACCAGACTTCCATTCTCTAATAATTATAATTCAATATTCCATTCTTACCACAAATTATTTAAAAAAAAAAAAAAAAAAAAAAAGAGAAAGGGTTGATTTGCACATATAAGTATACATCTGAAGGTGGAGTATTTTGCTAACTTATTCTAAAAAAAAAAAAAAAAATGGTAGAAAACAGAGGTAGCATTGCCTTCTTCTCAACCTTCCGACCATTGGTAGCGCTGGACATATTCGCCCGCCCGCTTCCGCCGGCGTCGAACCAAGATCATGAGCTTCACCTGACCGATGGAGAGTCCTACAATTACAACGGCCAAATCCTTCCACCGGCGGCTCTCGGCGCAATTCTCAACCGCCTAAAATTGGATTCCGAAGGCATTTACAAAGAGGCCGATGTGTATTCAGGCCGTCTCTCGGGTATGATTTTCGTCTCCGAAAGAGGCAGCCTCGAAACGCTTCACATAGCTCTCCGCTTCAACGACGACACAGAGCCCAAAGTCGAAGTCTTTAGTTTGGCTAAAGTTTTCGACACAAGCACATTCGGTGGAGCTCGGATGGAAGACAGCGGTTGCATTGCCGGTGATTATCTCGTCTATGTCTCCACCAAGAAGCCCGCTCCTCGTCGTCGTCAGCCTTGGACTGCTGTTTATAGAACTAATCTTAAGACCGGAGAAACCGACCGCCTTACCCCACCAGGTTCCTTAACTAGCACGTCCTTTTATTTTTTTTTTGGGTCAATTTTGATGAACGTTAAGGAATTAGGCTGATTTTCTTCCCTTCATTTTGCTTGATCAAAAGGGCAAGCGGATTTAAGCCCCTCCGTGTCACCGTCCGGGAAGAAGATAGCGGTGGCGTCGTTCGAGGAAAAGGGTGGTTGGAATGGTGAGATTGAAGATCTAAAGACGAGCATTTTTTTGATGAACGTTGAGGAGCCCTTCGATCGCAAGATCATTGTATCTAACGGTGGATGGCCGACATGGGGAAGCGACGACATCATCTTTTTCCACCGCAAGGTTGGGGACTATTGGGGTGTTTTCCGAGTCGACATTAGCCACGACACTCTCACAGAGTCCCGTGTGACACCGGATGGAATCGATGCGTTCACTCCGGCAGCCATCGATGCCACCACAGTGGGGTAGCAACTATTCATAAGAAATCAAAGCTCGACGATGTCGACCTTGAAAAAGATCAATATCGACACATCGAGATTTTTGATTCAACTAACAACAGAGAACCCATTCAAATCACTAGAGAACTCATACCAAAGGCTGATCATTTCAATCCCTTCGTGATGGAGGTTGGTGGGACTAAGCACATCGGTTATCATCGTTGCAAGACCGAACTTCTCGAGGTACCAAAAACTTTGAATTCTGTAAAGCATCCCAACTAAGTCGACACCTTCGAATTATTCCTTGTCTAACCATATTTCACTTAAAACGATTGTTACTTGTGACAGAATGGACAGGAGATCCCAAGAAAGTTCTACGAGCTCGAATCCCCACATCAAGATGTAGGTCTGTTTAGGGTGTCAGGAGTGTTTCCAACATTTTCCAACGACGGCTCCAAACTCGCATTCGTCGACAACGACTTCAAGGCTGTGTGGTTAGCCGATAGCGAAGGAAGGTTGCGTAAGGTTTTTGAGGTATGCATAACACTAAAATAAAAAAAATGCACAACTTAACGTATCTTTGATATGTAGCTGATGAGTATTGTTTATGTTAGACGGATAAGGACAACGTTTTCTCGCCGGTTTGGAACCAAAATCCCGAGAAGGATATACTGTATGTATGCGTTGGACCTTCTTTCAACGCCGGCGAAAGGCTGGACATTTGCGCCATCCCCAAGGTCTCCAAAGCAAGGAAACAACGTAAACACCTCACAAAACCTTCGGTTAATGGATTCCTCTCCAATAATGCCTTCCCATCCACAAATCCAGATGGTAAATATTTTGTTCATTACAAATTAATACGGTTTCTAATGACAAATGAGTACAATTTGTGTCATAATATAATTTCCAATTGTAACAGGGACGAAATTAGTCTATCGATCTACAAGAGATGGAGGGGATAACAATTATAAGAATCTATACATAATGGAGGATGCGAATTTAGGGGAATACGGAGACGGCGAGATAACAAGGCTAACAAATGGACCTTGGATTGACACACATTGCCACTGGTCACCAAGGGGTGATTGGATAGTTTTCTCATCAACCCGTGACAAGCCTAATCATGCACCTGCTAAGGACAATGACCTTGATCCAGGATACTTTGCGGTATTTCTAGTGAAGGCGAACGATCCGTCGGTGGTGGTAAGAGTGGTGGGAAGTGGAAGTGATCTTGCAGGGCATGTGAACCATCCATTCTTCAGCCCGGATGGAAGAAGCATCGTTGTGACCGCGGATCTTGCTGCGGTGTCTGCTGATCCCATATCTCTGCCTCACTTCCTACACTCTGTGAGGCCTTATGGAGATATCTTCACGGTCGATATTGACCCGAATGACATAAATAAGAATAAGGATGTGAAGGAGTTCAAGCGCATTACACATAGTAGATATGAGAGCGCCACGGGTAGTTGGACGAAGTTCTCAACTCGGGACAGGAGTGCGGCATGGAACCTGCTTTTAGACAGAGGCCGTGCTCCGGCATGCCCTTATGTCGCATATCGTGATGGTGGGAACTTCACCGGCAACCTTTTCATCCCGAAAAGATGTTGATTGCCTTTGTGCTCCTATCTACCTGGCTGTTCTCAATATCCAGTGATGCAATTTCTAAGAGCCGTGACAACAGAATTCAAGTATGTGCATTGCTTGTCGTTTTCAAACTTGGTGTCATAGAAAGCAAGTCTTTGTTGCGTAAAATTATAAGTACACAATATCAAAATCGTAACAAGTAATTGAGTGATGAATAAAGTATCGTTTTTACAAAAACTGTTGTTTAATTTATAAATAAAAATAAAAAGCTACAAAATAAAAAATCAAGTATTCTAAAATTATAAAAATACGAAGATAAGAAAATAGAAAGAAAAACCCGCTTTTGGAGTTGTCACAAGTCTCTAAGAATTTTCTTCTAATCTCCTTCTCCTTTTCTTTCTCTTCTTGATGATTGAAGATGCTTTCTCTCATAGAAAATAAAACCTAAAAACTAAAAATAAAATAAAATTCCAAAACCTAAAAATCTAATTTTTTTTTTTTTTTTTGTCTATTTCTTCTTTTTCTTCATCTCTCCGCCTTTTTGCTACAGATTCAGCCAAAGACCTCCCCTCCCAAACTCGTAGACTCTAAACTTTCCTATTTATAGACTTGTCCCAAAATGACAACTTTTGAATAAAAAATTTCAAGAAAGGGAAATTTTTGCGAATTGGGGCTGCAGCCTTGACGATCTGTATAGCCTGTGAATCCGTTTGAGTACTGCAGCCTTGAAGTCTAGAGCTACAGCCTTGGCGACCTGCCTTTATCTCTCTTCATTTCCAAACATAATTTTGCCAAGTCCATACAATTTGCCAGAAAATTTATTTTATTTCCTCACCTGCTCAAACACACTAAAAATAACTAAAAAAACCATTAAAATAACTCTTAAACTAGCAGTTCATCAATATGAACGCATTCAAATTACCAATATAAACACGGCTTTATCAGTCTTAGAAATAAAAGATGGCATCTACAAACAGCATATATACCGCTTTATACTTGTGCTAGTTATTATAATATAAATAATTTTTTTTTCGCAGCATTTCCTTATGGCACTTCTAATCACAATATTTCTGCGTGATAAAATGTGAATTCACGACCTTATAAACAGTATGTAATTATTCCACGAGATTTTTAATCACGGAAAAAAGTTATAACCATGTTGTATGTATATATGTGTGCGTGAATGTTGCCAAACAAATATATCCAATATAAAATGCTGATACGTAGCAAGCATCTCCTTAGTGTTTTCTATTACTAGTCATAGGCACGTGTCATGCATGTGCTTAATCAATTTGTTAAATAAAAAATTAATTATAAGGTATAATGAGAAAATAGTTGTTCATCCATTTTCATAAAAAAGAAAGAAAGGAAGAAAGAAAAGAAAATAGTTGTTCAAAAACCATTGAGGAGAATATATTTAAGTAGTAAGAAATTGCAGAAAAGCTAACAAATCATATATAAAGTTACTTAAGTGATGTTAGAAGAAAATAATAGTTGAGATTGTCACAGAAAAAAATATTTTAGTCAGGATACATTTCAAAAAGTTTATTTCAATATGAGCAAAAAAGAATGAAAACTAATATTTAAAAGCATGAAGAAAGAGATCAGAAAAGATATTACCACATGGACGAAGTGAAGAATAAATTTAAAGAGCACGAAGAATAAATTTATAAATATATATCTAATGTTATGAAAAAATAGCAATTAGGAGTCTGATATAGTCATGAAAAAAAAATAATAATAATAAGTATATTGAGAGAATTTTCTGAATGAAGTAAAGGAGAATTTTAGCAATTAAATAAACAAACGAAAGAAAAAGAAAAGAGAAAGAATGAAAGAGAGTTAAAAAGAAAAAGGAAAAAATTGAGGTAATGACATGTGTCGAAAAAAATAAAATAAATAATAACTTTTATTCATAATATTTTGTTATCACACTTTTAGTCACAATATATTTTTATATGACTAATTATCAATTTTAATTACAACCTAATGACTAAATGAAATTAGTAATATATTTCTATTATGACTAAAACTTTTAGTTACCAAGTTTCTAATCACCAGAAAAGTTTTATATACACTGTGACTAAAAATCTTTTGATTAAAAGTTTTAATCACAATAAAAATTTATGACTAAATGCATCCAACCTAATAAATAAAAGTGATATTTATCAAGCAGAAATATTGTAGTTAAAAGTGTCATAGAAAATATGTGACTAAAGTTATTTATCAATTTTCTTCGGTTATAGTTTATAAACCTATTTCAAATTATTTTATACACCAAACGTGTCAACCACATTTATTGATAGTCCATATATAGCCCCCTACATCTACCATATTGAAGTCCAATGTTTCACCATTATTTTTTTTTAATTTAATCGTTCCTTTTGCCTTTTTTCAGCAAATTAAATGAGTTTATTGTGAAGTTAGAAAAAGAAAATTGATTATTTACATAAATGTCTAAATTAAAGACTCTAATTTAAAAATGTTTTCATTTTTTCTTTTTTTATATGAGTGTCTAAATTGATAGTTATAAAGACCATATTACCATTTCATTAAAAATTGAAACTAAACAAATAAAGAATTGATTAAAGGAAAGAAAAAATCTCTAAAAAAATGTAAAACTAAACAAATCTTTTATAAAAAGGAAAAAAAAAACCATTTTACTTGCTTTATTATATTAAAAAAAAAAAAGAACTATAACTAATATTAATTGTATGATACATGAAAAATATTCATTATAATAAATAATTGGTTATTAAAATAAATTTCACAATGAACATAAAAAAAATAAATAGATATTGTAAATAAATATGAAACACAGTAAAACCTTAAAAAAAAAAAAAAACATTATAATGATATAGTAATCCCATAAAGAAAAAAAAAAAAAACAAAACACATTAAAAAAAAAAAAACTTCATAATGAAAGAGTAATTATCATAAAAAATAAACAATTTCAACAGGCCCTAAAACCTCGCCCAAACAGGCCCTTAATTCATAAATGAAATCCTTCTAATAGATTGTCTCACCAATGTTTTGGGCAACCTAATAGCATGTCAACAACCAATTAACATATTTATTCAAACAGAATATTTATATTTAAATATAAAATTTGAATAGTATATAAAAATTAAATATGTGTTTAAATAGTTTTTGTTTAACGTACCATTTAAACAGTATAAATATAAAAAATAAGTATAATATCAATTTTTAAAAAGTGAAATTTTAGAGTTATATTTGAGTTGAATTTTCCTGAAATAATGAAACATTAATAAAATGTTACTCTAGTTGGCCAACCAAATGGCTAAAACATTAGACTCCAATAATAATTATTGGAATGGTTCGTCCCAATACACCATAAGTATTATTCATTAATAAAAAGTAATACGGTTTTTAATGATAAAAGAGTACCACTTGTTAGAATATAGTTTTGAATTGTAACAGGGACGAAATTAGTTTTTCGATCTACAAGACATGGAGGGAAAGAAAGATATAAGAATCTATACATAATGGATGCAGAATTAGGGGAATATGGATACGGAGATGGCATTACAAGGCTAACAGAAGGGCATTGGACTGACACACATTGCCAATGGTCCCCAAATAGTGATTGGATAGTTTTCTTGAGTTTGCTGGCCATCGACTGGAGGGTGCTGGAGATCTGGTGTACGGCGCTGCAACTGCCAATCTCGACCTCGAGCCGAGCAGCGGTCATTTTCGTGACGGGAGGAGCTGGACCCAAGCTTCGGCGGCAGCCCATGGTGGGCGGAGGATCTTAGCTTCGGCACCGCTGTACAGCGATCCCCGAGCAATTGATCGACGTTTCAACGATCCAAATTGGGTAACCCATTCTTCTCTTTCGAACAGAGTACGTTGTTAAGCAGGAGGTACAAATGAAATTGTTCCCTACCAGGTGTTTGCTGAAAGTCCTCACACAGAAATCCAAGCTTGTTCATCTTGTTGTTTGGTAGATCAATCCAAATCTTTCAAAGGCAGGTCCTACTTTGGTCAGGAAAGGAGTACTCAGCGGTTTTCTAGCTATGAATTGCCATATTTAAATCCAAAATCTTCAAGGTATTCTTCTAAGTCAATCCTAGAGTACGAGGGTTTTCATATTCCAATGTTTGCTAGGAATTTTTGTGAAGAAGATACCTTAGATTGGATTAAAATGTTGGATGAGTTCTTTGAATATGTGTTTGTGCCTATGGAAAAACAAGCTAAATTAGTTGCTAGAAGACTCAGATTACTCAACCTCTTCTTGGTGGAACCAACTCCAAAACAAAAGAGTTTACAAAGGAAAACCGAAGATTAGGACTTAGACTTATATGAGAAAGAAACTGTAGAATAGATTTCTTGCCCGATAGCATGACTACAGGTTGCAATGTGATTATGGATATAACCAGTTGCCTGAAAGTTCTTGGAGTTCAAAGCCTCATTTTGATTCGAAGAGAATTGTTAAAGATTCTTCAATGTCACTTCTTAAAAAATCTGAACTCGAAAAACAGAGCAAAAAAGATTGCACTGCTTTGAGTCTGGGTTTAGAAAAGCAGAGTAGTGCAGACTTTGTGGATGATTATAAAGGAGGGGAGGGGGCTGCTAGTTTGGTCAAATTAGACTCCCATGAAGTAAATTTTCTGTTGGATGTTGTGACTGAAGTTGAAGAGCTGATGGATGCCTCTCAGATGTCAAATGATGAGATTAAGGTGGACAGATTTGGTGTTGTGGTTTCTAACATGACGGGAAGTAAATTTGATGAGAAGGCTAAAATGCAAGCAGTTGAAGCTGATGGAAAGCTAAATCGAGGGGCGTTGGCTATAGTTTATGAGCTAGATGCTATCGAAATTCCCTTAATCCAAGATGTTGGAGAAGCATTTCTCCCTGTTTCTAAATTGGCTACAAAGAAGATTAAATGTGAGACTATAAAGAAGGAATACCATGTTTTTCAATTTGCTATGCTTAATTCAGTGGCTGGAAGTATGGACAAAGAAGTTGTGGTAGAAATCAGAAATGGTGCTGATCTGCGTATGAAGACAGAGGCAAGAAGAGGTTATACAGGAAGTTTATTGCCTTTTTTTGATGCAAATGTCGGTGTTCTTGGTAAGGAAAATGAACTATTGTCCATGGAGCAAAAGCTATCGACTATTAAAGTTGTTGCTGCAGCTAATATTCATCCTTCCCACGGAAAAGGACGTTCTCCCACAGTCAGTGGTAACTGCTGGACTTATTCAGGTGCAAAATTTTGCAATCGCTGAGTTCTTTATTGATCATTTTAGACAAACACATATAGAAACAAGGATGAAAAATGGATTGGAGGTTGAGATGATTGGAGAAGCTTTTAAGATGGAAGGCTTGACAACTCTATTTGCTGCAGAACAAGACAAGGCTTTGAGAAAGGAAGCGACGAATAGGAATAGGCCTGAGAAGATCACTTTGCTACCTCAATGGAAAAGTGATGAGTTGAAACGAGAGTATACTTTGGGTGTTAACCACAACCACAAAAAAAATAATAATAATAATAAAATAAAAAATAAAGAATAAAAAATAAAATAAAATAAAAGATAAAAAATTTGTAATTGCTTTGCACAAAGTAATTGTTTTCTTTGCATAGCTTTTCTCAGCATGAACTTGAGGGCAAGTTCTTTTCTAAGCAGGGGAGAACTTTTGTCGGTTGGCTTCTCGTTTTGAGTTGATGCAGGGTGGCTTGTCGTTTTGTTCAAGTCTCTTTCGTTTCGTCTTCTTTTAAGTTTGTTGTCGTTGGCCTTTTCTTTTTTGTGTCGTTGTTTTTAGCAAAGCTAGTGGGTATTTAGTAATGTTTGGCTCTTTTGAGTTGGCAAACTTGAAGAGGGAATAGAAAATTTCAGATTTGAGTTTCATCTTTCCAGCTGTGACGCCGTTTCATTTTTCCAGTGACGAATCGAGTGAGTTTTCCCAGTGGTTTGCTTATTGGCCACATTAATAACCATATCATATTGTCATTTAGTTTCATGGTTATATATGTTTATTTTTTATTCTTTAGTTATTGTTTGCTAACCAAATAGTGAAGTTTTTGTGGTTGTCTAGACAATGGACTGTTTGTCATCCGTTAGGTCCTAACAAATGCATTTACTCCGGCAGCCATCGACACCACCACAGTGGCAGTCTTTCACAAGAAATCGAAGCTTGCCGAAGTCGACCTTAAAAAAGACCAGTATCGATTGACGCATTGAGATTCATGATTCTAAGTACTGACAACATAAAAGCCCACACAGATCACTAAAGAACTCTCACCAGAGGTTGACCATTTCAGCCCCTTTGTGATAGATATTGGCGGCAACAAGCACATTGCTTACCACCGTTGCAAGAGCAATCTCAAGGTACCGACCGCTTTAAACTCATGTTCTACTCTGGTTTTTTTTTTTTTTTTTTTTTTTTTATACTTTTTCTTTTTTGGAACTTTGGTGGGGGATTCAAAGGTGTGGTATTACTGCTAGATTATGTCTGTAATCAGTGGCAGAGTCAGAAAAATTTTTCAAGGGGACAAAAATTGAACAAAAACTACAACAATAAAATCTTTTGCTATTGTTTATCGATTTGTCTCTGCATTTCTTTTTTCCTAACCGAGCTAAGTTTTTAATATAGTTTAATTTAACTTTAAAGTTTAGAACGTAAAAATTGTGAATTTATATAATAGTGTAATTGATTTTAATTCATTTGAAATACTAAATTTTAAATGGGAGTACTTAAAAACAAATTTTTGGGGGAAATTTAAAATTTTCTTAAAAAATAATGCAAATGTAGTTGTTAAAAAATATTAGGGAGGCAAATAAGGGACAAAATTTTAAAATATTTTATTAGAGGGGAAACATTATTAATAAACAATTCTTAATTTTCCTTTTGCCAAAATGAGAATTCATATAAAAATGCCTCCCTCGTCCCCACCTCCCTCTCCCCCTGCGTGTTAATTTGGTTTCTAAGCTTTGTTTTTCTCTTTGATTTTTTTTAAAAATTTTAGATATTAATCCTATAAATTTAACGAAGGATTTCAATAATTCAATAAAGATAATCATGTAACAAACGCGTAGTAATTTGAAATTTTATAGAGTTAATTATATTAAGTCTAAAAAGTTCTCTTAACTGTTGTTAGAAGTCCTCAACAATTAGGAGGTGTTTGGTGAATAAGTTTAGTTTAAGATTTTTAAGTTCCAATAGTAATTTTTCAGAAAAGACAAAAAATTTTTTTCAGAAAAAGACAAAAATTTAAAATGAACTCATTACCAAACTAAGCCTTAGAATATTTGATCATTAATATTATTACTATTTTTGTAAAATTTTCATCTTGTTATACGATAAAGATGTGATTATCTCTATTAACTTTCAAGAAATTCTCATTAATTTCAACATCATGGACCGAAAATTCCAAAATAAAGTTTTAACCAATATTCAAGAAGTAATTTGTTAGGAAAATAAGTTCACTAATCGAGTTAAAATAGCGCTCACAGTTCAAAGACTAGCAATACTAAGAAAAGCATACCAAGATATTTATTTAACATAATATTTAGCAAGATAGTTTTCTTAAGTCTTGTTACACCTTTTCATGTTCGCATTACTTTGAATATTTTTATATGTTACTATAACGAAAAAAGTAAGCTGCTATTTACATAGCGAGCTTTATGTTCGATCGCCGTATATAATCAGTAAGTATAACTTCTTTTTGTTTTATATTTGTATAACTACAAATTGATTTTCGTATAATGTTAGATAATTTTATGCGTAACATATAACATTTCGAAACTTTTACTACGGGTGATGAGTATTATCAAATAATTTAAATATTAAATAAATTTGTATTATAAGACATTAATATGTCAAATTGCATGGCCGTGGACTTTTCTATATGCATAGAAAGACGAAAAAATGGGCTATAAATAACATGGGTGCAGTTTTTTGGGCATACGTCTCACGTGGAAGGGAAGGGAACTGTGGAAACTGCCCTAGTGTGCTAGCATGCCATCGTTGGATCCAACTCTTATGTCCACTTGTTCATGTCCTTTTAATAATTTCATGACACTTCAATTAAAAATGTATCTTTAATTACAATATCGTATCACATTGATTAAAAAATCATGTTAGTTACACACGTCATATTATTATTAGATTGACAGGAATAAGGACAGAAATAAACATAAGAAAAATTTGCCATCGCTGTCCATGACCAACAATCCTACCAGAAAGAGCTGCGTAGTTGGGTGAGGCATACAACCTTTCAAAATGGATGGCTGTTGAGATTAGACTTCGTCTTCTCATAATTTTCAACATTCAGGCCTATGTCCATCGACCGACATACATCGAACAATGATTCATAGGTCATTGGACACAGGCCCACGAGTCCTATGGGAAGTTCTATGAATTTCCCCAGTATTTGTTTGGTTTAATGACACCATTCAAAATCCCATCGACGGATCCAGAGATCAACGAATTTCGAACCATCATTCGATGATGGTTTGACTGGGCTCCATGAGTCCATTGGGCTCCACAAGTCCACTAGAATTTTACCAAGCCCTGTTCACCCCAAATTCTCTGCTTGGTTTGATGCCAGGTTTGTCTTTCGATGTCCACCCAAACCTGGCAATGCACTACAAGAATCATGACTTTAATAGACCAAATTTTTTCGTACTAAAATATTTTTGATAGCAGAAAATAGATTTTTTTTTGTTACCAAATTTTGATAATTGAAAGATATAAACATTTTGTTATCAAATTTGATAGGAAAAACAACACAATCCGCTACTAAATATAATTTGATAACAAATGACATGACAGGAATTAAACTTTGGTTCCCACCGAAAACTTTTTGCTACCAAAACCATATTTGGTAACAGAAGGTCAATATTCTGCCACCAAGATTTGATAACGAATTATAACCTTTTGTTACTAAAATTATTTTGGTAGCAAAAATGTGAGCGGAAAGCCAAACTTTTTCCACTAAAGTCATTTGCTACCTCTTTTTTTTTTTTTTTTGGGGTAACAAAATGTGATATTTTGGTAGCAAAGTTTGGAAGTAGAATACAAGTTTTTGCTACCAAATTTCATAAGCGAAATATCATATTTTGCTCCCAAACTTGTTTTGGTAGCAAAAACGTTGGCAGGAAGCCAAAATTTTTCTTGCTCAAGTTAGCTACCAAAGTTTAGAAGCAAAATATAAATTTCTATCACCAAATTTTGGTAGCGAAATATCACATTTTGCTACAAAATCTATTTTGGTAACAAAAATATTGGCGGGAAGTCAAAATTTTTCCCACAGATGGTATTTGCTACTAAATTAAGTTTGGTGACAAAATTATATTTTTTGCCACCAAGATTTGATGGTAAAATATATGTTTTTGGCTACCAAACTATAAAATATTAGCAAAATATATATTATTTTTTGCTATCAAATTTTGGTAGCAAAAAGTAAGAATCAGCTACCAAAGTTATATTTTGGTGGCGGAAAGACATTTTTTGCTACCAAAAGTTACATTTGGTTGCAAATCTTCAATAAATTTTATAACCTCATATTTTATGCTTGTAATTGTTTTTTTTTTTTTAATAAGTTTTCATGAAAATGTTTAACGCGAAGTTTATAACAATTATCACACTATAAAACAAATATATTTGGTGATTTAGTTTTTTTTTTTTTTTTTTATAAGTATAACAAGACATAGAGCTTTGTTTCATATTTGTCAAGTATGTTATATATAAAGTAGAAATGTATTTATAGTAGTATTTATTACTTTAATATATAGAAGAAGATATACTATTTTTAAACTTATATTTTTTGTTATAATGTAGCTAAAAAAATGATTTTAAATAAACTTTTGTTATCAAATTATAATTTTTTTTCTTGCTTTAAAAATTTGTCTTTTGGCTACCAAGTCAAAATTTGATAGCAAAATATATGTTTTTGACTACCAAACTAAAATTTAGGAGCAAAATATATGTTTTTTTCCGACCCAATTTTAATGGCAAAAAGCAAGAATTCGTTACCAAATGTATACTTTGGTGGCGGAAAAGCACTTTTTGCTTGCAAAAGTTATGCTTGGTTGCAAATCTTCAAAAAACTTTACTGCCTTATATTTTATGCTTGTAATTTTTTTTAATTATTTTTTTTTATAGTTTTTCGTAAATATATTCGATACAAAGTTTCTTACAATCATCCTATTATGTATTATATAACAAATATATTTGGTGATTTAGCTCTTTTTTGTAAGTGTAACAAGACGTATAGGTTTGTATAATATTCATTAACTATGTTATACGTAAAGTAGACAATGTACTTATGGTAGTAATTTATTATTTTACTATTTAGAATAAGGTCTGCCATCTTGCCATCTATATTTTATGTTATAATGTGACTAAAAAATGGTTCTAAATAAACTCTTGTTATCAAATTATAATTTTTTTCATTTTTTAAAAATTCGTCTTTCAGCAAACCAAAATTTGGTTACAAAATATATGTTTTTAGCTACCAAACGAAAACTTGGTGGCAAAATATATGTTTTTTGCTATCAAATTTGGGTGTAGAACGCAAGAATCTACTACCAAACTTATATTTTGATGGCAGAAATGTATTTTTTGCTACCAAAAGTTATGTTTGGTATCCAATCTTCAATAAACTTTATAATATCATATTTTGTGTTTGCAATTTCTTTTTAATATAGTTTTTCATAAATATGATAGATATGTAGTTTCTAACAATTATCCTACTATGTTTTATAGAACAAATATTTTTGATAATTTAGCTCTTTCCTGTAGGTGTAACAAGACACGTAAGTTTATATAATATTTGTTAAGTATGTTATAAATAAAGGAAACAATGTACTTATAGTAATATTTTATTACTTTAATATATAGAATAAGATATATTAAATTGAAATATATATTTTATGTTTTAACATAGTTAAAAAATGGTTTTAAATAAACTTTTGTTATCAAAGTATAATTTATTTTTTTTCATTTTTTAAAAATTTGCCTTTCGGCTATAAAAAAAAATGGTGACAAAATACATATTTTTGACTACTATACTAATATTTGGTTACAAAACATATGAATTTTTACTATTAAATTTTGGTGACAAAATGAAATATTATGTTACCAAACTTAGATATTGGTGGCCGCATTTCAACTTGTTTTTCTTTTTCTTTTTCTTTTTTTATAGAGGAAATTTCAGCTTGCTTTTGGGTATCGAAATAAATTTCGTAACTAAATATATTTTTAACCTCTGTTTGATGTTATGATTAGATTTAAAATTTTTAAGTTAGAATTAATTGATCTTTTTAAAAATTAGTTATAATTTTTATTGAATTTTTAAAAGAAGATAAAACTAAAATAAAAAATTTAGGTTTGAGTTGGTTTACCTTCGTATGTACAAACCCACACTTGACATTCTCCATCTCGAAACAAACTTAACAGTACTTTCTTCTAACCCTAACTCTGGCAACCTCTCTCTCTCTCCACTCGCACAATCACCAGTAGATGTCATCCCTTTGCCACGCCGTCACCAGCCCTTCACCATCCCATCGCCGCACTATCACCGATGCTTCGCCATCCTGTTGCCAAGCCGTTCCCAGAACCTCGATTGGAGAAGGTCGGGACCAGTCGTGACCCGTCACCAACCGTCACCAATCGCTGCCATGGATCTAGCGGTGACCAACCCATCATCGTGAATCTGCTTCTCCACTGTCAAAACTCAATTTTTTCCGATAAACCTTGGTTTTTAACTCACTTTGGTTTAATCTTTCTTATATTTAAACAATGAATAGGTTTTTATCTCGACTTTTGCAGCGGTGGAATCCGCAAATTTCGTTATGGCGTCCACGGTGTTTGGGCAGGGGAGTTATGGGGGATGTTGTTGAGGTTCATCCATGGAAGCCATGCTCTTGCAAATGAAAAAAAAAAAAAAAAAAATCTGGCTTTTGTTGTTTGTTGATAGTTCCTTTTTTTTTTTCCCCTCTAGGTTTGGGAATTTGGGTGTTTGCAAACGGCAGTAACAACAAATATGGAGAATGTGGGTTTGAGTATTCTTTTTTTGAAAAGACATATGTTCTGATATGTGGATTTTGAAAAGTCAAGGCTTTGGAATATGGGTTTTGTGTGGATTAATATAGGTGGAACTGATATGGGACAATGCTGAGATAACAGGTGATTTTCCTTCAAATAAATTTCTTGTTGAACGAAGTGGTTGCACATTTGGTAATTCAAATAATTGGCCTAGAAGAATTGAGAGCAAAGGTCTTGACTTTGATATCAAGCGTGTATGTGTTTTTTCTCTTCAACTTTCTATGTTTATCTTTTTGTTTTTCTCTGGATTGTGTTTTCTAAATTTAAGTTCTTGGATTTGCATCTTGTAATGTTTATATATATATATATATATATATATATTTCCCCATATCGTTTTTTTGAGGTCTTGATTTACTGCTTTAGTTCTGGTTGACGAATGCTTTGGATCCGAAAAAATCTATGTTCGTATTTTCAGTTTTTGATTGTTTGTTTGTTTATTAGATTGCATAAGTTATAGATATGAATGACTCTAAATAATTATGTACAATGCAAAGTTAGTAGATTACAACAAAAGTTATGACTTTGCTAACTTTCTATTTTTTGCGTATGGGTTCTGCTATGATTGCCATTCACTATTGGTTGAATCTATTAGTTGAAATTGAAGTTATTGTATTTCCCTTGTTGAAGGAAATCAGGAATAGAAGTAGTGGAACAAACATGATGAGCAGAGAGGAACAAATTGACAAATGGTCCAACCCTATCTTCGGAAGGAAGTTTGTTTGGACAGAGTGACAAGAGGGGTTGGCATGTTGATATTAGCAAAGACAATGATAGAAATCCTCTGTTGTAGTCCGCTTTCAATCATGATTAATGACAGAAATTCTTCTGACGATGAAGAATACGAAAAGCATGATGTTGAGGTATCCTACATGATGCATAAGCTTCGTAAAGATGTATTGCACTTTCTTAATTTATTGTTCCAATTTTTTTTTTTTTTTTTTTTGTAGGAAGTGACTCTCACTTAGTTTTTGAGTAAAGTTCTCATATTTCATCTTTGTTCTCACTTCCTTTTTGAGTAAAGTTCATATTTTTCATCTTTGTTAAAGCATATATGATGTTATAAATTTTCTCAACAAGGAAAAATTGATGAAAACAATTATGGTTGTAGATGTTGAACGGAGACATGTTCGAGAAGAACCACCACAAAATCGTTTTGAGTTCTTGGGAAATAGAAGAGAAAGAACTTGAGCTATTGTTGATGGAAATGGAAGCACCAGTGTCAACAGACAACAAAGTGTGAGAAGATCAATCCCCTCCTCCAAGTCTTGTTAGTTAGATTTTCTAGTTGTGTAGGATTATTAAATATTAACAAGGAATTTGAATTAATTGAGTGTGATCATGGACAGATTGTTATTGATTATGTAATTAGAGATTTACAGGTACAATAATTAATATAAGATATTTAGTTCGTCTCAATTATTAAAGTATTTCAAATGCCTTTCGCTATCAAAAATTTGATCACAGAATCTCGTACAATCCACTATCAAAATATTTGGTCACTAATCTCATATTTTTTGTTACAAAAAATTTGGTCACAAAATCTCGTATAATTTGCTATCAAAAACATTTTTCTACCAAGAAATTTAATCCTTAAATTTCATACTTTTTACAATCAAATACATTTTATTATCAAATATTTGGTAACTAACTCTCTTATTTTTCACTGTCAAAATACTTTTTGCTATCAAATATCGTTTGATATCAAATTTTTTGATCATCAAATATTATGCGTTTCACTACTAACAAATACTTTATGTGACCAACTTTTTGCTATCTTTTTGGTAGTAAAAATTTTCTGCAACTAAAAAACAGGACTTTTGGCTACCAAATTTTTGGTAATAAAAAATCCAAATTTGATGGTTGAACGACGAAGAATTGATATCCGAACTATGATGGCCCTTTATTGATCATGGCCCATGTTCTATACATGTCTCAAATTTTCAGGATAGTAAGGAGCTGTCTAATTAGTACACAACAGTACACTTTCTTTCATGTTTGTTATTAATTGCTGAATAATTGAGCTTTAAATTAAACATTTCCACAATTTTTATTGATAATATTTTAATTGAAAAATGTCTTGTTTTAACTTAATTATTTGCATATTTAAAAAAAGTGCCAAAATCTTATACAAAGAGTCATGCGATTGAGCCATGTAACTCATCAAATTTAGTCACAAAAGCAGCCCACGTCAGCCATCAGCCGAAGCCAAGCTGGAGCCAAGCCGCGGCTCCTTTCCGCCGATCACGGCACGCCACGCGGGTGTCCAAGCAAGCAAGTAGTTGTGGGGCCCACACTCGCAGCATTTCAGCGCATCTTCCTTGCGCGTGCATTACACACGATATTCTCAGCCAACCAGGGCAGGAGTTCTGCGCCACTCCCAACGCTCAGGCACGGCTCCTCAGCAGTCGGTTGGACCGAGCTGTCTCCCACTACACCAATTGGTGCGGCCTTCATCTAATCACCATCGCCATGTGGCCGTCATCAGCACTTTTTTCCTATCTAGTGCCACGTGGCAGTCGTTTTGCCGCATTGTTCCGATTTTCTTCATCAGTATATTCCAATTTTATGCTAATTTGATACCAGTTGGAGCCGGATTTCTATCTCCACAAGTCGATCTTGCTTGGTTTCCTTTCTTCTTCCGATCTATTTTATTTTAATATTTTTATTTGTAATATTTAATTTCTCATTTTACTTTATTTTTCTATGTGATTTGAGTCTCTAAAATTCTATAAATAAAAGACTCTGTCTCTGTATTAACTATTTAAGAGTCGTGAGAGATTTCAATATTTAATATAATTCGGTTTATTTTCAATTCTTGTTTACTTATTAATGTGACATGAGTAACATTTTTTTTTTTTTTTGTGAGTGAGACACTATTGGTCGAATGCTAAGTCTTAAGTGAATTTAATTTGTTTCCATTTTTCTTTTTATTATAATTCAATTTGTTATTAGCGTTTTAAATTTGTATCATTTTATTCTTTTATGTTTAGTGTTTATATTAATTACTTCTGTAATTACAATAGTTCTAATTGTTATATTCAGTGAATAAAATCACTAGTGACAGGTGGTTTTCTATCTTATATGAATATTCCTTACTGCATTTTGTTATGAGGTATTTTGTCACTTTTCAGATGATGTATAAGAATAGTTGTGCTTGATTTAATGATAAGAGATTAATTTAATCAAATATGTTTTCTATTATTTATTCTTTCAAATCTATATTGAGAACAGTATAAAATAGAGTTATTTTAGCTCTTTTACACATTTAAATTGACTATATTGTTAAGCATTTAAATAATTTTAGGTTAATTTAGTTTAATTTTGCATAATTTTAATTCAGATGGTTTATTTTGATTTTGTATGATTTTATTTTGTTTTGTGTAATTAGTCTAATATTAATTTACTTCTCTGAATAATTAATTTTTTCATTTGTGTACATTAATTAGGTGTAATGGATTAAAATGGAATTTTGAAGTCAAACCAGAGCAAAATGGTCATTAAGATGCCTATAACCGAGACAAAATTTGAATTAATCCGGTTTCATACGGAAGCTAACACGTGTCTCAATTGAAACACGCTGGACATCCTGCACGCACCTGCGAGCTTCTGCCAACCACAACCCGCCACGTGTTCCGTGCTAAAAATGGAAAACAGTTTATGCCCTACAGCTGGAGTCCACGGTGGAGGAAAAAAAGAAAAAGAAAAAGAAAAAGAAAAAGAAAAAGAGGAGAAGGAAAGAAAAGGGCAAAAACAAAGGGGGAGAGACGTTGGGCATTCGAGCTGGCTGGGCAGGCCGTGGAACAGGGGGCAAAAACCTGAGAGAGGAAAAGAGAAGAGAAAATGAAGAAGACAAAAAATAAAAAATAGAAAAATAGAAAAAAAGCCAAAAAAAAAAAAAAGAGTAGTGTAAGATTTTTAGTTTCAGGATTTAGTTTTTATTTTTAGTTTTAGGTTTTTATTTTGAGTAAATTTCAAGGGAGATAACATTTGAAAAACAAAAGGAGGAGATGAGAAATTGTGGGAAAACTAGAAGATTTATGAAAACAATGATGGGGATTTTCATTCCTTTTCGTATCTATTTTATTTTTGCAATTTGATGATACTTGAACTCTTAATTTGCTTAATTTTGTGTTTATTTTCATTCATTGGTATTGTGTAATTCATTAGTTTTAGGGTTTGATGCAGGTCTACTTAAACTATATTTTGATGATTTAATTAGTTGTAAATCCAATTTCATTTCAATTCATTTATGTTCTCTATGCTTCATGTATCTAGTTTATTTTTCTAAATAAATTAATTGATTTTGATACGTGGAATTTGACACTTGGAAAAAGAAATTTCATATGTCGGATTTGAGACACACAACCTAAGTAATATTGAATTTAGGAGGCCGGTAATACTTAAATAATTGCATTTGTGACTTGATTTTAATGAATGTTTGTGCATTTTAGTTGATAGGAATATCAATTTTAGGTGTTCATACATATTATCTCATTTGACGCTCAGAAAAGATAACGGGATTAGATTAGAGCCATTGATTAATGAATTTGATGAAGTTTATTAACAATTGCTAAATCAGATAAGCATAGAAATAGTAGAGTAAAATCAATTCCTTAGAACCTAATTTGTGTCTTTTTATTGATTCGGTTTTCTTTTGTCATTTTAGTTTACTTTATTTATTTTTATTTTTATTTTTGTTATTTTTAAATTAATCGTTCAGATAACTCTAGTGTTAACAAATTTCAGTAATTAGCTTTAAATTAAACACAATTCTCGTGGGATCGATAACCTTACTAATCACTTTTATTACTTGTGTAAATCGTACACTTGTGAGATTTCACACAACACATATTTTCCAATTACATATTTGAGATGTGAAACGTATAGTTGGGTTATAGAATTGTATTATTAAGTTTGAACAAAAGCATTTAAGATTCCTTAACCTATCTTTTATTTTGTTTTTGCATTTATTTTATTTTATATTCAAAAATCCCAAAAATATTTATCTTTTTATTTGCTTCCATTGCTTATCTCTTTAACGCTTATTTTCTACTAATCTTTTTTGTTTGATATTCTTGTCACCTCGATATGAAATTGACCGTCCTAATTATATTATAATTGACCATTTTATTTATATACAACCACCATTCTAGAAATCCAAGCTCATTACTCTCTTTATAAACAAAGGGAGACCCTTCACATTTGGGGATCGATTTTTTTTTCCTGACCGAAACTCTGTCAAAATATCCAGAAACCAATTGTAACTTCGCAATTGGATATTTTGGTGCATATTGAAACTCGATACATTGAGGACATAACATATTTAAGAAAATCTCTTAAAATCTCAGTGTTGTAATCTTTTATTATTATTGTTATTATTATTATTATTATTATTATTTACGTTTGTTTTGATTTCTAGTTTATGGATGCTTTAGGATTCTCGTGATAATGTTCACGGACCTAACAAATTATGTTTGTGACAATTTTTGCTAATTTCTCCTAAATAATATTTTGATTGTAGATCCCACATCTACAATGATCCCAAATCGATTGAGTTTTATGTCAGGGTTTGTCTTTTGAAAGTAAGAATAAAAAGTTAAAAATCAAAAAGCTAAAGCTGACTTCAAGAAATCCACATTCCTTTTTTTTTTTTTTTTAATTATTATTGTTTCCTAGGATAGGAAAGTTCACCAATACAGAAACTCCGCTCCAGATTCCGTTCAAGTGCCCAATCAAAGTTTGATACCTTTCTTCCTTTGCTTTGCAATTTGAAAAAGCAGTCTATGAAGATATTAATCTTATCCTCCCCATGTGATAAAATTTCTTGAAACTAATCTCTCCTCTTTCTTTTTTTTTTATTTTTTTTTTGTGTGTTTTTTTAAAAATTCTTTTTGCACATTACTTCTAATCCAATTACTCAACTTCCAAATCCAATATGTGATTTTATTTTATTTTATTATTGTTAATATTAGAAAAAAAAAATTTTTGACGTTAAAGACCCTATCACCACTAAGCTTCTAAAGTTTGATAACTTTTTGTTTTGTTCCTGCAGCGAAAAAATCTATGTGAACCAATATAACCTTGTTGAAATATTTTTTTTTAAATAATTTTTAACCATCGGATTATTACTTATTTATATTATTGAAATGAAATTGATTAATTGATTAGTGAATATATTTAAATTAATTAAGAGATTGTTTGTGGTTCACATGCCTTTAATATTTTATAAAATATTTTGGAAGAAAAAAATAGAGGTTTTGTGTGGTCTGAGTAATGTTTTTCTTATTTTTTTTTCTACTTTATTTATTTATTTTAACATAAAAAAGGAAACAAAAAATGTAGAAAAAGGATATAATTATTACATTGCCGTTTTTGCAATGTGTTTTATTGGTTTGGGGACAGAGGATAAAGTGTGTGAAGGAAAACTATGAAATTTGAAAGAAAAATTAAATTGATAGGAGTTATAATGTAACTAGAATACTTTTAGCACGTTTAAAAAAAAAAAAAAAGTTGGAAGAGAAACGAAGGAGAACTAGAAAGAAGGAGGAGGAGGAGGTAAAAATTAAAAAAAAAAAAATGAAAAAGAAAAGGAGGTAGAGGAGAAAAAATTAATTTTTAATTTTTTTATTTGTGGGTCCCAGAAGTTGAAAAGTTGGTCGAGTTCAGAGAAAATCTTTAGACGTGGGATTAAGGAAGGATCCAAAAGGCTCTCCAAAATCCAAACTGTGCTCCCCTGGCATGGCGGTCACCCGAAGGACCAAATTGCTCTCCCCCAACCCCCTCAATAGCTGATAGTCTGTAGTGGTGCTGTCACCTCTAGTTTTGTATTCTGCCTTTTGTGTTTCTGTTATTTTGTTTTTGGGTGTGTTTGGAAATGAATTTAGTTTAAATTAAACTGTATTTTTTTCATCATCATTATGTTTGGTGAATGAGTTTAGTTTAAGATTTTTAAATTTCAATAGTAATTTTTCATAAAAGATAAAAACTTTTTAGAAAAAGATAAAAATCATGATGAAAAAAAATATAATTTAGTTCAAAATGAACTAATAACCAAACACCCCCTGAATTTGACGGAGGAGGAAGTAGTAGAAATATTAGAAGGATTAATTTTATAAATACCAATCAACTACCTATTCTATTTTATTTTACCCTCTAAATTATTAAAATCATTCAACTTGTTTTTTGGATTTCACAAAATCATTCAAATTATTCCTCCATCTAATTCCGTTTATAAATTTAACAGAATTCTTATGTGTCATACGTTAAAAAAATTAATTAAATGTATTTTAAAACATAAACCCTTGTAATTAAAAAATATTTATAAAAAATCTAATATCTTAAATTCAAATGTCACTCTGCCCTTTTTCCTCAGCTTTACCCCCTCTCTTTCCCCTTCCTTGCAATCGCAC
Organism: Ficus microcarpa; assembly: GCA_025413485.1. NCBI lineage: Eukaryota > Viridiplantae > Streptophyta > Magnoliopsida > Rosales > Moraceae > Ficus > Ficus microcarpa. Next base: position 4,612,484 of record CM046381.1, read on the forward strand.
TCGCCAATCGCCTACCCTTGCAAAGTTAGCATTGCCAGAGTGTGGTCCCTGCACACGCTACGAGAGATCCACAGGTGGGTGGGGTGACGAGCATACCTTAGTCCACCGTTGCACCGCCGTTAGCTCTGTCGCACCACCACCCAAATCAAGTGTCCATACTCCTTCCTCGATGAGCTCACCCTACGGCGGCACTACCCCCCGGCCGAGAAGTGAAACCTCAACAACACGTCATCATGGGTTTTCTGAGTTCTCTCTCTTTTTCCTTTTTTTTTTTTTTTAACCTTTCTGAATATCCATTATGTAGTTGTTTGTACATGTATTTTTTTTTCCTTGTGGCGGGGGGGGGGGGGGGGGGGGGGTTCCTTTTCTTTTGTTCTCCTGAGTCTTCATTTTGCATTTATGGGGAGGGAACATTTATGAAGAGAGAGAACGAGAGAGAAGAGGCGTTCGAGAGAGAGAGAGAGAAAAAAAAATATATATATCATTTTTGTAAAGGTTATTTTTGTTTTTATTTTAATTGAGATTTACACCTTAAAATAAAATTGTTTAATCTTTAATAATATTCCACATCAGCAATTTGTTAGTTTATAAACAGAATTGGATGGAGGGGTGGGATTGGTGGAGAGCCAAGCAGAGTTTGGATTGGGGGTTGGTGGAGGGCCATTTGCCCCTTCCCGAATCCCATATCCAAAGATTTTCTCTGAGCTTAACCTGGTTTTCAACTTATGGGACCCACTAATAATAAAATTAAAAATTAATTTTTTCCCCTCTTTCTCCTTTTTTTTTTTTTTTTTTTTTTTTCTTTTTCTTCTTCTTCTTCTTCTTCTTTGGCATTTGAACTAGGGTCGGCAATTTCAGACACGATACGAGAACGACACGTAATAAATGGATTTGAACCGCACGATTAATAATTGGATCGACACGTTTAACATGAAAATAAATGGGTCAGAAATGGGCTGACACAATTAACACGTTTAACACATTTATATATGTTAGAATTTTTAAACTATTCGTTAGAATTTTCAAATTATTCAGACATGACATAGTGACACGACACGAGAACGACACGTAATAAATGAGTTTGGACCGCACGATTAATAATTGGGTTGAAATTGGGTCGACACGTTTAACACGAAAATAAATGGGCCGGAAATGGGCTGACACGATTGACATGTTTAACACGAATTGCCAGGCCTAGCTTGAACCTCCTTCTCCTTCTTTTCTCTTTTAACTTTTTGTAGTTTTTAAACGTGCCAAAGGTATTCTAGTTACGTAATAACTCCCATCAATTTTTTCTCAAAAAAAAAAAAAAAAAAAAAGAAAAGAAAAGAAAAGAAAAAAACTCCTATCAATTTTATTTTTCTATCACATTTCATGTTTTCCTTCACACACTTTATCCATTTGTTTTGTCCACAAACCAATAAAATATATTACAAAAACGATAATATAATAATTATATATATGCTTTTTCCACCTTTTTTTGTTTCCTTTTTTATGTTAAAAAAACAAAACAATAAAATAGAAAAAAATTCTCTAACCACACAAAACCTCCATTTTTTTTTTTTTTTGGATATAATCAACTCTTTTCTTCCAAAATATTTTATAAAATATTAAAGACACGTGAACCACAAACATTCACTAATTAATTTAAATCTACTCACTAATCAATTAATCAATTTCATTTCAATAATGTAACGAAGTAATAATCCAATGGCTAAAAGTTATAAAACAAAAATTATATTTAAAAAAACTCAAAAGAGAGAGAGAGAGAGAGAGAGAGCGAGAGAGATTAGTTTCAAGAAATTTTACCTCATGGAGAGGAGATTATCAATATTTCTTCATAGACTGCTTTTTCAAATTGCAAAGAAAGGGAAGAAGGTTATCAGATTTTAATTGGGCAAAAGAAGGAAAAAGTGGAGTGGCGACTGTGGATTGATGAGCTTTCTTGCCAAAATAATAATAATCATAATAATAATAATTGAACTACGGACTTCGTGTTAACCAAGCTTTAGCTTTTTGTTTTTGTTTTTGTTTTTTTTTAAACTTTTTTGTTCATATTTTTAAAAGACAGACCCTCTGACAAAAACTCAATCCACGTGGGACCAAGAAGGCCCAAGTGGCTCTCCCACCCGGCTATTGTAGATGCAGGGATCTACAGTCAAAATATCACTCAGGGAAAATTCACGAAATTAATCACAAACATAATTTGTTAGGGTCCTTGAACATCATCACGAGAATCATAAAGCAACGATAAAATAAAACTCATTGTTGGATGGTATTTTTGTCATTATATAAAAATTATTTAAATTAATTTTTATTCAAATCAATATAGGTAGGAGCCTATCTAAGGAAGGGGACAACCTAGGTAGGAGCCTACTTAATTATAAGGTAGGAGACAACCTAGGTAGGAGCCTACTTAATTAAAGGTAGGAGACAACCCAGGTAGAAGACAACTCAGGTAGAAGTCTACTTATTTAGGAGGAAGGAGACTACCCTCAAGTAAGAGTATTCCTCAGGTTATATCAAACGTCAGAAGGAGAAGTTCAAGCGTCTACAAAGAACAACGTTCAACAATTAATAGGAGTTTACAAAGGGAACTCAATCGTCTATTTAAAGGTCCATATTTATTACATATTAAATCACCGGAATGTGAATAGTTCATTGTAATTAAAGAGAGAGTTAACTCTCAAATTAATAGGAGAATTAAACTCCTACATTCCCAATGTATTATAAATTCTTTTGAATTGAGAGGAAAAGGATAAGACACAATTTTCAATACAAAGCCTTGAGGCAATTATACTGGACTCTAGTTTTCTCTATATTGTTCTTAAGGTTCTTGTGTGTTCTTGTGTTCATGCTTAATGTTCTTGATTATTTCTTTCTTTTGATCTCGTTTTGTTTCAAGAACGTTTATTTGGTGTTGGACGAAATTTTGCTCCAACATTTTGGCGCTAGAAGGAGGGCCTTGTGCGATTAATATCCACAGGTTCTTGTCAGCATTTTCAATCTTATTTCTTAAAGATGGTGAGTGAGAACGTGTCAAGTGCAAACCCCACTAATACAGTTGGTGCTCAAACGGAGGGAGGTGGTGCTAGTAAAGGGAATGGTAGACGATTACCACGTCCTCCGTGCCCTCCAACACGCATGGATAGGTTGGAGACGGGTTTGGAGAATTTGACAGGATTGGTGACTGAGTTAGTCAACACTTTCCATGGAGCACAACCGGCTAGAGCACAACCAGCTAGAGCTCAGCCATCCAATGGCCAACAAGCCACATCGACAAACTCGCGAAGTGTAAGGGGTGGTAGAAGCCGACGAGGTGAAGAAGAGGTCTCCGCAGAAAGACTGCGACAAAGGGATTTACCTGCTAGGCAGCAACCACGACAAGTTTGGAGACGTTTGGGAGCACAAGGGCAAAGTGAAAGTCAACACTCACAAACAGAGAGAACACGGACTTCCGTGTTTGATAGGCTGGCTCACCCGAAAAGAAGTGATGAAGAGGTAGATAGTACTTGGACTCCATCGAGATCGAAGGAGCTTTCCACAACTGATCTACGTGATCGACTCAGTGCACGACGTAATATATCACATGGTGTACCCCAACCTCGGAATCCCCAAAATTGTCGAATACCTTTAACAAGGAATGAAAGAGGTGGTCGAGCCAATCCTTTGCGAAATGCTCGAACTATACAACTAAACCAAAGTAGAACAAGCGGTGCGTACCATGAACAATCGATTCAACAAGCAAAGAATCAGTCAAATCGAAGCATCCGAGAGGTACAACTTGAACAACAGCTTGAAAAGATGCAAAGGCGAATGGATGATTATGAGGCAAATCGGAAGGTGCCAGAAGGCATTAGAGATATGATGGATGAAACCGAACCTCCATTCACTGAGGATATCCTGATTGAGGAGTTTCCTGCTGACTTCAAGATGGTACCTATCAAGCAATATGATGGGAGAGAGAACCCTGCTGGTCACATGCATGGATATTGCACTTGGATGAGGATTCGGGGAGCGGCTCTAGCTCAAATGTGCTTAGCATTCTCTCTGACATTAACTGGACCGGCGCTTCAATGGTTCCAACAGCTTGAGCCAGGTTCAATTGGCTCATTTAGAGAATTAAAGCAACAATTCTTGGGTAGATTTGTGATGGCAAAAACCCGCAAGAAAGATAAGCTCTATCTTTTTTCCCTCAAACAAGGGGCTGAAGAATCGTTAAAGAGCTACATAGAGCGTTTCAGCCAAGAGATGAACTATGTGGAAGGATACACTGATAGTGATGCTGTTGCCGCAATAAGAGAAGGTCTTTTGGAAGGAAGTATGCTAAAGTCTATTGTGCACAAGCAACCCAAAACTTTTGCCGAACTTGTTACCCGAGCACAAAAATTTATTAGTGCGGAGGAGTATATGCGAAATCGAAGAGGTTCATCTCAGGTTGGGACATCGAAGCTTGAAGGAAAACGGAAGGTTGAAGAAGGAATCAAGGGGTTTGATCAGAAAAAACAAAAGGCTGAAGCGCAACCAGAGACAAACGAGTTAAAAGCTTTAACACAAAAATTTCAAGCCTACACTCCACTTGATGTGACAAAGACTTACACACCGTTGAATACAACAAGAGAACAAATCTTGATGCAAATCCAGCATCGAAATTTGTTAGTTCCACCAGCACCCATGAAAGGAGATCCCAACAAGAGGGATAGATCTAAATATTGTCATTTTCACCAAGATTTTGGTCATGATACCTCAAATTGTTTCCAATTAAAAGGACAAATCGAGGCTCTTGTGCAACAAGGACAACTGCGAGAGTTTGTGGAACGAGTGATAGCAGAAAGGCAGATCACACCTCCTATGGTGCAACAGCAACAACGACAACCCATACCACCTGCTCTGCAGGTTGAGAATAATAATCTGATAGGAGAGTTGAATGATGTTCGAACAATATTCGGAGGACCAGAAACAGGTGATAGTTCACGTGCACGGAAGTCATATGCCCGAGAAGCCAAAGATTTTGATGGTCCACATTATGTGAACATGACTGAACATATTGCAAAGTTTTCAAAAATGGAGAATGTCGCCATAACCTTCACAGAGGAAGAGGCTAAGAAATTAGTCCACCCACATAATGATGCCTTGGTAATATCTCTCCGAATAGCAAATAGTAGGGTCCACCGAATTTTAGTCGATAATGGGAGTTCTGCGGACATATTATTCAAAAGTGCATTAACGCGAATAAATCTTGGGGGGCGAAGCTAACTCCAGTGTTAACCCCTTTGTATGGATTTGCTGAGGAATGTGTTAGGGCTGAAGGAGTCATAACTCTCCCGGTTACAATGGGAGAAGATTTAGCACAAATAACACGAATGGTGAATTTCCTAGTGGTGGATCGCCCATCTGTTTATAATGCTATTATTGGTCGACCAACTCTAAATGCGATAAGGGCAGTTACCTCTACATATCATTTGATGATGAAATTTCCAACAGAAAATGGCATCGGAGTGGTAATTGGAAGTCAAAAAGAAGCACGGATTTGTTATGTTAATGCCACCAATGGGGAATCAAGTGTAAAAAGAAAAGAGGTGATTTCAACCATTTATCAAATAGATGGAGATTTGCCAACTAATTTGCCAAAAGACTTAAATGACATACAGAACTTTGGAGAACTCGATCTGCGTGAAGAACATGTGAAGGACCGTACAAAGTGGTGAAAGTGGTTCGGCGAGGTACCTACCGGCTAGAAAATAAGTGGGGTGAGGTGTTAAAGCATCCTTGGAATGTTGAACACCTGAGAAAATATTATCAGTAGGTTTTTGAGTTGTGTGGTGTGATTTTAAGTAGTATTAGCTTATTAAAAGTGTGTTTTTATTTAAGTTGGGTTTTTGATGTAATGCCTAGTTTCCAAAGGCACAAAAATTATTCAAATAAAGATGAAATTTTAGGAGTAGATAAGTATCCTCCAACGACTCCAATATCCTCCAACGACTCCATAGGAGGAGATAAGTATCCTCCAATGACTCCAACATATGAAAATAATAATAATAATAATATATATATATATATATATATATAGTTTGGCAGGACCAAACATGAACATGACGGCAGGACCGATCATGAATTTTTCGGCAGGACCGATTCAAAATATAGTTTGGCAGGACCAAACATGAACATGACGGCAGGACCGATCATGAATTTTTCGGCAGGACCGATTCAAAATATAGTTTGGCAGGACCAAACATGAACATGACGGCGGGACCGATCATGAATTTTTCGGCAGGACCGATTCAAAATATAGTTTGGCAGGACCAAACATAAACATGACGGCAGGACCGATCATCAAACATGAACATGACGGCAGGACCGATCATGAATTTTTCGGCAGGACCGATTCAAAATATAGTTTGGCAGGACCAAACATAAACATGACGGCAGGACCGATCATCAAACATGAACATGACGGCATCAAACATGAACATGACGGCAGGACCGATCATGAATTTTTCGGCAGGACCGATTCAAAATATAGTTTGGCAGGACCAAACATAAACATGACGGCAGGACCGATCATCAAACATGAACATGACGGCAGGACCGATCATGAATTTTTTGACAGGATCGAATTCAAAAAAAAAAAAAAAGAGTTAAAAAGTCCCTATCGTTTGACATATTAAACTTAGGGACTGGGGGGCTGATGTTGGATGGTATTTTTGTCATTATATAAAAATTATTTAAATTAATTTTTATTCAAATCAATATAGGTAGGAGCCTACCTAAGGAAGGGGACAACCTAGGTAGGAGCCTACTTAATTATAAGGTAGGAGACAACCTAGGTAGGAGCCTACTTAATTAAAGGTAGGAGACAACCCAGGTAGAGACAACCTAGGTAGGAGCCTACTTAATTATAAGGTAGAAGACAACTCAGGTAGAAGTCTACTTATTTAGGAGGAAGGAGACTACCCTCAAGTAAGAGTATTCCTCAGGTTATATCAAACGTCAGAAGGAGAAGTTCAAGCGTCTACAAAGAACAACGTTCAACAATTAATAGGAGTTTACAAAGGGAACTCAATCGTCTATTTAAAGGTCCATATTTATTACATATTAAATCACCGGAATGTGAATAGTTCATTGTAATTAAAGAGAGAGTTAACTCTCAAATTAATAGGAGAATTAAACTCCTACATTCCCAATGTATTATAAATTCTTTTGAATTGAGAGGAAAAGGATAAGACACAATTTTCAATACAAAGCCTTGAGGCAATTATACTGGACTCTAGTTTTCTCTATATTGTTCTTAAGGTTCTTGTGTGTTCTTGTGTTCATGCTTAATGTTCTTGATTATTTCTTTCTTTTGATCTCGTTTTGTTTCAAGAACGTTTATTTGGTGTTGGACGAAATTTTGCTCCAACACTCATAATAAATGTAAAAAAAGCAATAAAAGATACAAACAAAAAGAATATGCCTAGTGAAGGAAAAAACCTTATTAGGAAAAAACCCTGTGGGAAAAAAATCATAGTGAAGGAAAAATAGTACAATATTTTTACTTATATCACGCTTTTGAAAAACTATCTCATTAAAAACCTTGCCAGGTAAAACCCAGTTGGACAAAAACCTTGGTTAGAACAAAAGAGTACAATGCGAAATTTTCTCCGCGTCGTATAAACATTTTGGTGGTATTTTGAAATTCATCAAAGATCTTGAAGTCGACGTATTCCAATATTTTGCACCAATTTCTCAAATGTTGCAGGAGGAAGTGCTTTGCTGAAAAGGTCTACTAGATTATAACATGAGTGAATTTATTGAACATCTTTATCGCCCTTCTTTTGTGGTTCATGTGTGAAGAAAAATTTCGACAAAATATGCTTTTTTGGTCATCTTTGATGCAGCCTCCTTTGACTTGAGCAATACATGCTATATTATCTTCATATAGTACTGTAGGTGCTCGCGATTATTTAATATATGTGTATATTTCTACGCAAGTGTACGTAATCGCACAAGTAATATAGATAGTGAATAGAGTATCGTCTCCACAGGGATTGAATTGCTAAAATCAATTGCAAAAGAAATTTAACACAAATCAAATTGAGTGTGGTAATGAAAAATAGAAAAATGCAATACACCAATAAAAAATGAAATGGGTATAATGAAAAAGCACTAAAATAGACAGAAGGAACAAGATTCAATCAAAAGTTTGTAATCAAGAATGAGAATTAAACTAGGATTGCCAAATCCCCCTCCATTGCAAGTCAAACCCGAATGCTGTAGGAAATGCTGCAGCAAAACCTATCCTGTTAATCGAAATTCAATTTTTATCATCAAATTCTTCCGAATTTAGTATGATTAAAAGTTATTAAACCTTTTTCAACATATTCCTATGTGAATCTAGTTCTCATAACACAATTTCAAGCATCAATTTCAATGGGTTATACAAAGCAAACAATATATTCCTATATCATTCACAAATCAATATAAACTTAGAAAGCATATTGAACTTGCATCATCTAAGTTATTTCTAGCTTGACTTAACCTTTCCAGAATTAAACAAGCCTAGTTCCCTATATATTGATGGCCAATCAACAATAGAAATTATCATTCAAGCACTCAGATGAACAGGAAAAAATTCGCACAACATTTCAACAAATCATTCAAATCATCCTCACAATTTCAGGTTCATCAACAATCCTAGCTAAAGAAGATTAGCCCATGATTCGGATTACAAAATCAAAATGCAAAACATCATCCATTGTTTAACAGAGAAATGTAAATCAGAAAACGAAATAAATCAGAGCAAGAGTACGAAAAAAAAAGAAAAACTCCCAAAATGGCCGAAGATGGGTCTTCGTCTCCTTTCTCCTTCCTAGCGTCCTCTCCAAAATGGGCGTGAAAAAATGGAAGAAAACTCTCAGCCCAGCTCTCTCTCTTTTGCCCAATATTTTCGTCTCCTCCTTTCTCTTGATTTTCGCCCTTTTCTTCTCTTTCTTTTTCTCTGGTTTTTTCGAACTCTGTTCTCCCCTGGCGGCTGCTCTTTTTCCTCCTCAAAATAATACCCTTTAGGGCAACAAAACCAGCCCACGTGTGAGGCTTCCCAGCTGAAGAAAAAGAAGTGGCCCCCACCATATGAGCTGTCAACTTTTCTTTTACTTAATCAGAAAAAATTCGCCAGCTGGACACTTTTGCTGCAGAAATTGCTGCAGCATTTCGACTCAGTTTCTTCACTGCTTCTGCTACAAAATGCTGTAAGGAATGCTGTAGCATTTTCTGCAGCATTTTCGGTTTAAGCTCTCCTACAAGTCAGAAAAGAATTAAAACGCACGTCAAAAAGCCGTCAAATGATCCTACTTTTTCTTCCCATTTTCCATGATTTCACCAAATAAAAAAACCCAAGATAAAAGAAAATACATACAAACCTAAAACAAAGGAAAAACATGCTAACGATAACACAAATACACAAAAAAAAACAAGATCAACCAAGTCTAAAAGTGCCTAAGATAACTCTAATTTCTAGAGTTATCACACCCCCAAACTTAAAACATTGCTCGCCCTCGAGTAATGCCAAAACAAACTCACAAAACAAAACAAAGCACAAAGAAAATACCAAACGCAAACAGAAAAACTGCTCAGGCTGCCAAGCAAGTTAAGTCTCCATTCTCAAAAGAGCTTCTTAATTTCCAACTCATTTCAAAATTTAGCTTTCATCGAATATCGGTTCTATCCTTTATAAACTTGCTCCCAAGTGAGCTTTCTCTTTAGATGTGTGTGTGCGAGACCATATCTAAGCATCTTTAGATCACCTAAGTCCCTCTTATCGAGATCATCAAGCTTAGTTCATACTCTCATCGGTTGGATGCATGACTCCCTCTCCACTGGCATTAGCTGGGCAAACATCTAGGGATAGACAGTTTCCACTGCTTGCTGAGTTGGGTGCACGTGTATGTAGACACGAATTTATTAAATCAGAATTTTTTTTTCTTTATTTTTTTATTTTTTTATTTTTTTCATTCATCATGTCACTGTTACCTTTTTACGCGAATGCCAACATTGGTGATGAAGACACCCGGTTACTCAGCAACGTCACAAATCAGAATTGCTATAGCAAACTCATATTATGAACCACTGTTTGACGCAAAAGTACACATGGGGCTCATGTTACTCCTGGTTACTAGGCGGCTCAAAATAGCGGAGTTCAGTTTTTTTTTTTTTTTTTTTTTTTTTTTGAGCAAAATATCGAATAGATATAATATATACTATACTATGTATATCTTTATTATATACTATATATATAATGGTGGGGAAATGGTGGAGGAATGGGCTGCTGGAGAAGGGGCGAAATGTGGTTCAGTGGGTCGGTGGTGGGGCGGCTTGCAAAGAGGCGAAATGGCTGACTGGCTGTGGTGGTGGCTCGGCGAGGAAAGACGGAAAACGGCTGCGAAATGGGGGATTTGTGGGCGCAGGGGGCTGGGCAATGGGAAATGGGGGGGGGGTGCGGAGCGCAGGAAAGAGTCAATGAGGGAACTTTGGAGAGAATGGCAGAGGAGAACTGACCTGGCGGCGGCGGACGGAGAGAAAATGGCGCAGGTGGAGGCGAAGGTGCGGCGGAGACTCGGGCGGCGAAAATGTAGCTGGCGGAGAGAAAATGCGGCTGGACTTGCGGGGAAAGACGCGAAACAGCGACAAAGGTGAAATGGCGGTGGGTCGGGCTGTTGGGGAGAGAATCACGAGTGCAATGGGGGAGGCTGGGAGAAATGGCTGGGCAGCGGGAGGGTGGCGCTGGGCTTTTCTGCGGAAAGAAAAGAAGAAGAGAAAATAGCTTAGGGCTGCAGAATGAAGAAAAACGACAACAAAATAAGAGTATATATAAATATTCCATTATTAAATAATATTAACTTATATGTATACGCAGTTATAAGTACTTATAAATATAAATATATATATATATATAAATATAAATATATGTGCTACAATATAAAGATACCGAAAATATATAAACTAGACTATAATATATATAATATATATATTATGTGTATATATATATATAGATTTTTTTTTTTTTTTTTGAAGTCCTTTTGCTGTAGCATTTCCTGCAGCATTTCTATACAGATTCTCTGCCCAACTTTGCTGCGAGTTTTGCCGTAGCATTTCCTGCAGCATTTCTATACAGATTCTCTGCCGAACTTTGCTGCGAGTTTTGCCGTAGCATTTCCTGCAGCATTCTTATACAGAGTCTCTGCCGAACTTTGCTGCGAGTTTTGCTGTAGCATTTCCTGCAGCATTCTTATACAGAGTCTCTGTAAGGCATAATCCTGGGCCAATTTCTGCATAGAAAAATTTCATGAACTCAGCTAAAATTTCTTCACAATCCTAAAAACAACGACTTAAACAAAAAGACATGAGCCAAAATAAAATAAAGCAAAATGAAAGTAATTGGGTTGCCTCCCAAGAGCGCTTGTTTTTAAGTCATCAGCCTGACTACTTCCCTATTTCAAGCGTCTTTAAGAGTAATGGAAGACTTGGAACGCTCCACCGGACTTCCCCAATAGTGCTTGACTCGCTGACCATTTACCAAAAATTTCCTTCCTGTTGGATCATCTTGTAGTTCTACCGCTCCGTGAGGAAAAACCGAAGAGATTGTGAATGGGCCAGACCACCGAGACTTCAATTTCCCAGGAAAAAGCTTTAATCTTGAATTGAACAATAGAACTTGTTGCCCTGGTTCAAATGTCCTGTTGATGATCCTCCTATCATGCCAACGCTTGACTTTTTCCTTGTATAGCTTGGCGTTCTCATAAGCTTGCAATCGAAATTCATCAAGCTCGTTAAGTTGCATCAACCTCTTTTCTCCCGCAGCACTCATGTCCATATTCAACTGCTGAAGTGCCCAATACGCCTTGTGCTCCAACTCCAGAGGCAAATGACATGCTTTCCCGAACACAAGTTGATACGGTGACATTCCAATTGGAGTCTTAAAGGCAGTTCTATAGGCCCATAATGCATCTTCCAACCTCTTGGACCAATCCTTTCTTGATGGACATACCGTTTTCTCCAAAATGGCTTTGATTTGCTTGTTCGAAGTTTCCGCTTGTCCATTAGTCTGCGGGTGATACGCCGTAGCTACCTTGTGACGGACATTGTACTTTGCTAACAAAGCTTCAAAGTGCTTGCTACAGAAATGTGTCCCTTCGTCACTGATCACTGCCCTTGGTGTACCAAACCTTGTGAAAATTTGCTTCTTCATGAATTGGACCACCACCTTTGAATCATTGGTTGGTAGGGCGGTAGCTTCTACCCACTTGGAAACATAATCAACTGCCACTAGTATGTATAGATTGCCAAAAGAAGGAACAAAAGGACCCATAAAATCGATTCCCCACACATCAAACAACTCTACCTCAAGAATGTTGGTCAATGGCATTTCATGTCGTCTTGAGATACCACCAACCCGTTGACATCTATCACACCGTAACACAAAATTCCGAGCATCTCGAAACAAGCTTGGCCAATAAAATCCAGATTGCAAGACTTTCGCCGCTGTCTTGTCACTTTGAAAATGACCTCCATAGGGGGAATTATGGCAATGTTGCAGCACCTGTTCGACTTCTTCCTCCGGAATACACCGTCGCAAAATCTGATCAGCACATTTTCTAAACAAGTAGGGCTCATCCCAAAAGTAGAATTTCACCTCATGCAAAAACTTCTTCTTTTGTTGACCATTCAAATCAGGAGGTAGCAGCCCACTCACTAAGTAGTTGACTAAGTCAGCATACCAAGGCAATGGAGTAGTAGCTCTAGTGACAACCAATAGCTGCTCATCCGGAAACACTTCGTTGATAACTTCTGAATCAGTGCTCTTCTCAACTTTCTCCAATCGAGACAAATGATCAGCCACTTCCTTATAAGTACTTTTAAAGTTTATAACAGGTTTTTTAAAAGATAACAAACTGTAATACGTATTTTCTGGTAAATTTTTTATTTCCAATTATTTTGTAGTAAATTCTTAGATTTTCTAAAAAATAACATATCTATTGTTAATTTTTAATAGCAAATTAACGTGCACATTTTCAGGTAAGAGAGAGAATGGAAGAGAGGCGGAAGCATGAGGTTTTTTTAATGTGTTTATAAATCTAATTATGCTGGCTTTTTATTATTCTATTTAAAATTTTATATTATAATTTAGGGAAGGGTTCTGGTAGAGACCCTTTGAGGGTCACTACCGGTAGAGTCTTTTTTTGGACCGTTAAGATTCAATCGAACGGTTGAAAAGTTATTGGTGTACTCTAGTTATCATACACCTTACCTCATATAAACTTTCCCATCCTTATCTTCTACATCGCCGGAGACAATCTCGTCGCCGGTGACGGACGCCGGTGACCCACTTCCGGCCTCCCCACCACCGGACGGCCGCCCGCCCGCCGCGACTTTCTCCCTCTCTTCCCCTTTCTCTCTCTTCTTTTCTCCTCTCTTTCTCTCTCTCTCTCTCCGGCCGACCCCCCTGTCCCCACCCCAGCCACCCCCACCGTCGCCCCAGCTCCGGCTCCCTCTCCTCGGCCGGCAGCCCCTCTCTCTCTCTTCCCTTTCTCTCTCTTCTCCTCTCTCTCTCTTCCCCCGCCGGCGCCCCCCACCCCAATCCCCCCTCCCCGGCCTCCCCCACCCCCGCCCCTCCACCACTGGCCCCAACCCCGGCCGCCCCCTCCCCGCCGGCACCCCCTCTCTCTTTTCCCCTCCCCTTTCTCTCTCTTCTCCTCTCTCTCTCTTCACCACCCGCAACTACCTCTCTTTCTCTCTCTCTTCTCACGTCGGGGGTGGGTGGGGGGGTTGGGCTGAGTCGCAGTGGGGGTGGGATGGGGGCGCCGGGCGCCTAGGGTGGGGGGCCGAGGGCCGGGAAGAGAAAGAGAGAAGAAGAGAGAGAAAGGGCAGGGGAAGAGAGAGAGGGGGTGCCGGCGGGGAGGGGGTGGCCGGGGCTGGGGCCAGCGATGGGGGGGCGGGGGGGGGGGGTGGGGGGAGGCCGGGGGAGGGGGACTAGGTGGGGGGGCGTCGGCGGGGGAAGAGAGAGAGAGAGAGGAGAAGAGAGAGAAAGCGAAGAGAGTGAGGGGAAGAGAGAGAGGGGCTACCGGCGGGGGAGAGGGAGCCAGAGCTTGGGCGGCGGTGGGGGCGGCCGGGGGTGGGGGTAGGGGTCGGCCGGAGAGAGAGAGAGAGAAGCGAGGGAGAAGAGAAGAGAGAGAAAGGGGAAGAGAGGGAGAAAGTCACCAGCGGGTGGGCAGCCGTCCGGTGATGGGGAGGCTGGAATTGGGTCGCCTCTAATACCTGATTTTCTATGTTACTATTTCCCTTTTAAGGGAATTAAATGTATGCCGTACATGCATTTATGAAAAAGTTCAATTTAGAACCTTATTATGTGTTATAAGTTCTTATAGCCTTATAAGACTCAAATATGTTTGTTTTGATAAGCAAATGGCCTTTTCGGACGAAAAAAGATGAAATTTGCATGATTTTAGGAAAGTCAAAGAGTTGATCGAAAAAGTCAACTTTGACCCGGAAAAGTCAAAGTTTGACCAAAATGGTCAAAATTATAACTGTGCAATTTTGTGACATGCAGTATCGGAGAAATACTGCGAAAACTCATTTTTCGGGTAAGATGACTTAAATGAGAACTAAAACCGCCGTAGAAAAATCAAGCACGCTAAGTTAGGGCACAGGGCAAAAATGACTCAAGAAAATAAGAAAAAAATTCTCCAGTCTGATTTTACACAGATAAAATTTTTACTGCAGTATAAAATATCAGTACTATGTATCAGTAAAACACAGTATTGAATTTATCTGTGTTAAGTTTAAAATTAAACTACTTTTCAAAAAGTTAGCCAAACAAGGCTTTATATTTATGACATCACCTATTTTTTTATTATGACATCATAAATATTTGGTGAACCAAGCCATGCAAGACATGTGGCTTGTTCTGGAAATTTTTTTCCTTCTCCACCAAGCAATGGCCGGCCACCTATGCTAGCTTTTTGTGTAATTTTTAAAAATTGTGGGGTTTTTCTTGAATTTTTGAAAGATTTCCTTTGTCTATAAATAGAGGAGAGCTCTATTCATTTTAATTAAAAAACTTAGCCAACTCTTGCATTTTTTCTAGCCCACCAAGCCGAGTGAGAGAGGAAGAGAAAGTGAGGAAGAAAAACCAAAATTTTTCTTAAGCTATCTTAGGGTTAGTCTTCGGATTTCATCTTAGAACCAAGGGGAAACTTGAAAAATTTTTCCAGCCCTTCTCTAGGCTTACTGCCGTGTGTGGGAGAGTAGGGAGAACAAGAGAGGAAATCCAAAATTTTTAAGGGAAACCTTAGGGGAGAATTCGGGTTTCAACCGAGCAACCAAAACCAAGTTTGGAACAAATTTTTGGAGCCATTTTCTTCCTTGGTGCAACCACAGGTTTGGTGCAGGAAAGACAGTGGTAAGGCTGAAATTTTTGGTGTCTAAGGGCTGTGTGGCCGAGCCATAGGTGGAGGACAAAAATTGAGGTCAAAAGAAAATTTTGGGAGTCACTTTGGTGTGAGGAAAACCGATTGTGGAGCTAGGGGCCAAGAGTGAGAATTTGGTGCAAACCTTAACCTAATTCAAGGTATTTTTCAAAACCCTCATCCTATTTCCATTCAAGTTTTTAAATTGAAGTTTAAATGTATTTCAAGCAAAGTTTGTAAGAGCATAAGCTCACAATTTTATTTTATGCCCTTAGTTAGCTTATGATGCTTGATTAAACTTTCTAGGGGGTAGTTGGTTCAATTTATGATTTAAAATGCTTATGTTTAATTGATTGCTAGGTTGCATGCTAGAATTCTTGAATGAGGTTATATGTTCCCCAATTATGTGTTTAAGAACATGGAAGCATGTTAGGATGCTAGATAAGATGGAATTGAATTGTGTGGCATGAATGGGTTGATTGTATGCTAGGATAGCAACCCTTGCAGCCATGGCTAGGGCAGTCGGCTTTTTGGGGCTGTATGGGCACGTTGGGTTAGCATGCTTGTGAGTATGAGACATTAGAAATGCTGTATATTTGTTAAGTAAGCTCCCGAAGTGGTCGGTCGAGGTAGAATCCGCGAATTAGGACGTAAACCGGATTAAATAGCCAAAGCTACCAGTTCGGATCTAAAACTGGCCAGTTTTGGAAAAATGGAAATTTCAGGCCTTTAGAGGCCAAATTGGGTGAAACGTAAAACACGGAAGTTGTTGAACAAGGTTTTTCCTAGGGGGTAACTTGAACCGTTTCCCAAAATGAGGCTCCAATGGTCCCCGTTTTTACAGAAAACCGAGACTGGTCTGCCCAGACCTAGTCTACACGTTCAGCGAGTTTCAAATTAAAACTGACACGAATATGAACAGAATTAGATTTTTTGTAAAACATAAAAGTTTTAGAACTCTTCGAGAGCTATAACTTTCATGAAGATAAGTTTTTCAAATTTAATCTGGATTTTTAAATATAAGCTGATTTCTAAAAACTGTGCAGGGAGCAAGAAATTCCTGCACAGGATTTTCTAGAACCTACTTAGGAAAATTGTTTCTTCTTTCAAAAAGCACTGTTTTAACTACGAAAACTGTCCAAAGGCAGTTTTCGACCTTCAACCATTTTATAAAACCATGTTATAAGAATCAAGAATTTTTATGAGTAATTAAGAGTTTTTGGAGCTTAATTGCTAAACTTTCTCAAAGATAAAGAAAACAGAATTTTTAAGTTAAGATTATAAAATCAAGCATAAATGGATGGTAACCAGGGAATTAGACTCGAGTTACAGGGCTTAACCCCAAAGCCCAAAGTTGACCCAAGGAGAGAGTGTTGACTTTAGCAACCTTAGAGGTTAACATTGGTTAACCCTATATGTTTGCACATGGGCTTAGTGTAGAAGGTTATCCAACGTAACCTATTAGGCCATGGTATGAGTTCATTAGGGCTACTATTGTAGCCACACTTAAGATAAGTTATGATTTATATCTAAGGGGGACATATAACCAAAGCAATTGTATGAATGTTGGTTGAGAACCAACATATTATAGTCATATATTAGAAACCTTACCTACGTCCTTCAATTAAGCAGAAAGTATCCTGCAGCTGAGCCCTGAAACGGAGCAGCATAACAGCAGACGTAGATAAGATAAGTACAACGCCACCTACAGCATAGGCTATTAGTTGTATACTTACCTAGATATAATTGATGTGTTATGTGCTCGGTGCTATGTACTATATGTAATACAAAAATGTTATGTTATGAAGTATATTAAGTAAGGAATGTATGTTAAGTTAAGTATGTGATTAGGTTATGAAACATGAATAAGTGATATCAAGGTGTATGCTCACAAACCCCAATAAGAATAATAAGTTCAAGAATGGTAAGATGGAAAGAAGAAGAAGGCGACAAGTCGCCTGTGTCGTACCACCCGCACCAGGTCGGGTTGGATTGTGGATTGAGTTGGACTTGGATTGGCCGCCCTAACCAATTCATAGCTGCGCGCCGGGTACGAACACTCATGTTAAGGACCCCTAAATAAGATAAGAAATGATGAAATAAGAAAGCATAATATGAACATAATTGGATCATGCATGCTATTTGTGATGGTATGTTAGATAATGAAACTAATTGTTATGTCATGAATAGGATAAAATGTGTGTTAGTTATGTATCGCGGTATAGGAGTTGTGCTTGCTGAGCGAAAACTCATTGTTTTAAGTTTATGCTGTAGGTAAACAACCTGCCAGCAGTTGATGGTAAAAGGTGGAGTCGCGTGGCCGGGCACTGTGAAATGTGGGAAACGGAAGCCGCTACGCGTTTCAAAATTTTATGAGTATTATGGAATGTTAATAACTGCTAGTTAACTAATGTTAATGCTCGCATGCACAGATACTATTATTGTTCATATTTTATGTTCCGTAGCTTTTATATGCACGGTATATATAAAACAAAAAAAAAAAAAATTTTCCGCTGTGTTTCATGAATTAAGTAAGTAAATTTCGTATATGTATTGTTTCATGAATGTAAGTACGTAAGTATGGTAACGGCCTGTGCTAAGCGGGTCGTTACATCGCCGGCGTCCGTCACCGGCGGCGGAATTGTCGCCGGCGATGTAAAAGATAAGGGTGGGAAAGTTTATATGAGGTAAGGTGTATGTTAACTAGGGTACACCAATAACTTTTCAACCGTTCGATTGAATCTTAACGGTCCAAAAAAAGACTCTACCGGTAGTGACCTTCAAAGGGTCTCTACCAGAACCCTTCCCTATAATTTATTATTACTTTTTTTTCTCTCTCTTTCTCCTAAAAAAGAGCAATATGTATTCATGTATATTTCAAAACATACATTTCATTAAACCTATCAATAAATTGAAAAATGGCATACTCAAAATGTATTAATATGGCATGATGTAGTAAAATTGTCTCGACTACAGTTAAATTTTAACTTAGAAATCTCTAAAACTGTTAAAAAAAATATTAATCGTAAATTACTGATACTATTTTTCACGTTTTTATGTAGTATCTGATTTGAAAATGCTGTTCATTGTAAATTCAGTTAAATTGTATCTATATATATATACATAATATAAAACTAATGAGGAGAATTTGAAAAATGTTTTTCATATATACATATATGTATATATATATATACAGAGAAATTTCGATTATGTCTAACTCTTTGAACATCCAATATAATAGATAGCCCATTTTTTTCATTTAGTTAAATAGCATAATGGTCATTTTTTGGTCAATATCAATCTCTTTCTCCTCTATGAAACTTCACGATCTCAGGATCTTCTAAAAGTTCCCACAACCCCAGCTCCTCAAATGTAGTGGTCTCAATGGAATGTAATTTAGACATAGTGACATTTTTTTCTTTTAAATCTTTAGATAGTTTTTAAATATGTTTTAATTCCATTCTCATAAATTTTTTGAATTGGTTGAAATACTTGGGAACTTTTGAAGATTTATGGAGTTAGAAGTTAAGATACTATCATTTTCAAGCAAGAACAAAGTGCCTTTTGCTTTGATAAATATATATATATGTATATATATTTATCTTTTGATGTTTCTGTTAGTATTTTGAATTTTGATTATGTGACAATTTGAGACTTGTTTGGGTGGTGATTTTCATATGGACACTAACTACAACATAGACTTACAGATATTTTATTCTTAGATATGTTTGTCTTAATCATTATGGATATTTGATAATTCTAGTTGTTAGTTTTGTATTTTATATGAATATGATGAGTTTCTTGCATTAGTGAATTTAGAATTTTAAGTGATTTTTTTTTTCAAAATTTTCGTATTAAATAGACCATAAATGGGTTTTCCTGTTAAATGGGTCATAAATAGGTTTGTTTTCATGCCAACTCATCATGGCCTGTTTAATAATCGTGTTCACGTGTTGTATCGTACTACCCGTTTATTAAATAGTTTGTATTCATGTTTAGGTTTTTGGCCCATTTATTAATCATGACGTGTTCATGTTTATGCTTATCATGTCGTACTGTAATCGGACCAACCCAAACCCAACCCGCGAACACGAATTACCAGCCCTACCTAAAAGCTTCAAAAAATGATCAAAAGATGGAGAGAACTCAATTGGAGAAGGAGAAAAATTGCAAGACCCGGAAACAGAGACAGCGTGATTCAACTTCAAATTTCTAGTTTTCTTCTCTTTCTTTTTTTCACTATGTCTAAGACCATGATTAGGAGTGTATTTTATTCAATTATGTTCTAAGTTTCTTTTTTAGGGCTATGATGTAGTCAAATTATGAATATTTGAATTTTCCCTAGTTTTAAGCGATTGATGTCTATTCAAGTTATATGTTGAAGTAATTTAATCTATGCTTAAAAGCTTGTGAAATTCTAGTCAACTTTTGCATGATTTGATATTTGGTTTGAGACTGAGAAGTGATAATTAAATAAGCCATTGTTTAATATATCATGAGATTGTTATAAGTTAGAGATAGTTATGGATAGCTCCTTGGAGTATATTGGTATTGGAGTTGTTGCTAGAGATAAAGATGTGGCTGTATTGAGTTTTCTGGTAGACGTATTTTCGGCAAGTTTTCTCCCCACTTAGGAGAATGCCTAGCTGTGAGAGAAGGTGTGTGCTTAGCTAATTTTCTGAGATTGGATAATTGGGTGGTGGAATCAGATGCGTTAAATTCTGTTAATGCTATTCAGAACCCAGTTGCGGAGGCACCAGAAGCAAACATTGTGGAAGATATTAGAGATTCCCTTTCGGTTGCCAGAAGTAGGATGGTGTGTTATACTCTCAGGGATGGAAACAAAATAGCTCACTTTTTGGCGAAATATGCTATTAATAAGTCTGTTTATTGTTTTGGATTTGATTATGTCCCAAGATGGCTTGGTCCGTTTGTTAAAGCCGATCTTGCTACTTGAATTTAGTAATGTTTTTCTTTCAAAAAAAAAAAGTTAGAGATAGATATGAAACTTATGTAGCATTATGAATTTCTGGTTTTTAATGAACTATGATAAGTTGTCGAAAACTGAAAGGTAATAATGTTTATTATAATAATTTATTAATGCTTGAAAAAGATAAATGAATATATTAGAGATTCGCTGGCAACATAAGGAATAGACGTTGGTTACTTGAATTAGAGGATTTAAATATGATTAATCTAGTGAAATCGGAAACCCTAGATGGCATTAGAACCAGAAAAGCGCATGGAGTAGAAGGCATGCGTCAAGCACAACAACAGCTGCCAGCTCTTGGGCGTTGCATCCTATCGAAGCCCACCTACACCCTTGCCCTTGCCGAGTCAAATTCCACCACGCGTCCAGGGTGCTTTACTTGCCAAATCTATGCGCGTCACTTGCCGTAGGCATACAGCAGCCCCAGTGTCACTAGCTGAGTAAGTACAGTTGGTAGACCAACAACTCAGTGTTTTGGAGATATGCCATACCAGCAGCCCCAGTGTCACTAGCTGAGTAAGTACAGTTGGTAGACCAACAACTCAGTGTTTTGGAGATATGCCATATTTAGTAGTAGGAATTTAAACCATAAATATGTAATTAATAACTTCGTAAATGAAGATCAATAGCATTCACATGTTATCTTTACTTGAGAATCTTGAATGAATTAGATCCCTTGACATCTGATTCAACAGGTGGACTAAACATTATCTTTGACTGCTAACAAATGAAGCACTTATTAGAGAATTAATAGTACTGATGAGCAAAGACTTAATAGCAAAGGTTAGAGTTATTTGTCTCCAATATCACTTGTTGGGAAAATTTGAACCGAGACCACCCGTAAGAATATAAAAAGTAATTGACAAATCTTCAAAAAGAAGAAGAAGAAAAAACTACGGCCCTAAGAAAAAAAAAAAAAAAAAACAATATGAAAAAATATTTATAATCACAAGTACCTTTTCTCACTCCTACGAATCCAAGAATATATATTAATTGATAAAACAGAAAATAGGGCTACATTTTAATTATATTATTTCATGAGAAAAGAAAATACAAATATATAGAGGTTGGTTACCTAATTAAGACCTTAATTAATGACAAAAAAATTTATCCAGAAAATCCTTTAAATCAAGCCAAAATATCTGGCTAATGTTAATAATTACAAAACTAGGAAATCAAGCAAATCTTCAGAAAATGGAAATAATCCTTGAATTCTAACATACCATACATAGACTTGAGAGAGAAAAAATGAATAGAGCAATTAAATTTTGATTCTTGAATCCTTATTTTTCTTATTCATATCTTTGTTATTCGTAGTTTACCCAAAAAAAAAAAACCAAAAAAAAAACAAAAACAAAAACAAAAAAACAAAAAACAAAAAACAAAAACAAAAACAAAAACAAAAACAAAAACAAAACAAAACAACTTGGATCCTGCAATCCTGATCCTGATATGTCTTATTTTGATAAGTTTGTTTCTTGTAATCCTATACCAGCTAGTTCCTTTTTCTTTGTAATATGCCGAAGTTATCTTTGACTACTTTAAAAAATTACCAAAAAATCATGTACTATACAAGAAATAACTCTTACAAAAAAATATCATAAGATGACATCATAAATATTTATTTATCTAATTATTTTAAAATACCAATTATAGTTACTAATTGACGTGGATTCCAAATGGTATTTAGTTGGTTACTGACTATCGATGAATAACCAGTTGGTTAACGATCAGTAACCACCGCTAATGGAATGTAACCAGTTGGTTATCAAATGATAACCAGTTTGTTACTGATAGCCGATAGATAACTAGTTATATGTGTGTTTCAACCTTGTCGGAAAAAAAATAGAGAAACAACTTGAAGGTGGAGCAACATGGAAAAAAAAATAGAAAATAAATAAATAGAAAAAAAAAAATATATATATATATATATATATAAAGTTAGGAAGAATTAAGAGAAATAAAGTGGTTGACATGGGAAGTCGAATAAATTTGGGGGATCAACTTTAGGAAGAGTTTTTGGCAATGTAATGTTCCTAGAAGAATTTGTGTACTTTTGGGTGATTTTGAGCCACAATTTTTCATATATCATACGTTAACCTAAGTCACACGATACACATTACAAGCCTAATGAAGTCCTATGAATCTTGGATGTTGTGTAATATCAATATTAGTGGAGAGTGCCATGAAAAACAAGCTTATCGAGTTTAGCATACTTGTTTGCATTAATTAATCAGAGTTATAGGTGGTTAAGTGCAAAGAGTGGTCACACACACACTTGAGGAAACCAAGATAAGGTAAGGTTGGTGTTGGGACTGAAATTCTATACCAACATAATAGTCAGAGCTTCCTTTGAGTTATAAATTATGTAAAAACTGAGGCATGCTTTATGGGTCAAATTGAATCATTACTCATGATCAAGTTGTTGTTTTGTTTTTAGGTGTTTCTTCAATTTGTTTTGTTCTTTTCATTTGTTACTTTTTTATTCGAGGACTAGCAAAACATTAAGTTTGAGGATATTTGATAAGTCAATTTATACAAGTAATTTAAGTGCATAATTCTTTAGACGTGTGTTTGAGTTTTTTTTTCCCCCCTTCTTCTTTCTTTCTTCCTTGAGATGAGTCTAGTTAATAGTTTCACATAAAGTCAAATCAAGTTAAAATAAATAAATAGATAAATAAATGGGATAAATTCAAAACTACAATAAAATTCCTAAAATCCCATATAATATATATATTTTGGAGAAATACATATATATATATATATTGAATACCATGAAAATTAAATTGAGTTTAAAAAAACTATCAAAACATTTATTAATTAATAAAGAAAGTAAAATCATCTTAGAACTTTAAAAAAATCACGAAATTAGATAAAGGGCCCTAGCTGGATTTATTTTTTTTCCCTAATAAATCAGAATAAATAACAATTTTATAAAAATAATTAAATTAAATAACAGATTTTTAAAATATTCATAATAAATAATAAATAAGTAAATCTATAAGTATTTTAAATCCTATTATTTACTTTAATTATTTATTTCTTTTTGAAGTAGATATAGTTTTTTTTTCCCTTCTCCTTTCCAAGCATCCTAAAAAAATGTTTAAATGTTTGGTGGAGTAGTTTGAGTTGAGATTTTTAAGTTTCAATAGTAAATTTTTTTGAATTTTCAGAAAAGATAAAAAACTTTTTGGGAAAAAGATTAAAAAAATTTTGAGATGAGTGTTTTGAGTTGGTGTACCAAACACCCTAAGAATCCCGTCGTCATCAAGTCAAAAAAAAAAAAAATCTATCTCGACCAACGTCACAACACCACCGTATCCCCATCCACCCACCATTCACATTCGTTTCCTCTATCCAACCCAAAACCCCTAAATCGCATGTCCCTTTTCCCTCAAACCCCAACATTTTAACCATTTCACGATCTCCGACCTTAGACCCATCCTTTTTCCATTTTTTTCTTCCGAATTCTGGATAAAGCAAGAGAGAAAGAGAGAGAGAGAGAGAGAGAGAGAGAGATTCAGTCATTAAAGCACTGCAAAATTTTCAACGAACTGAGGAGCACAGCTGAGGTTCGAAATCGAGGTTATTCAGCAGGTTGCAGGTTTTTTCATGATTATTAATTAATTTATTTTTATTTTGAGAATGCTTTAAAATTCTTTGGATTAGGAATCGAGGTTATTCAGCAGGTTTTTCATTTTATAAGTTTTAAAATTATTTACTATGTTTTTGTAACTGTTTTACATAGTATTTAATTACTAATTGCACAAGAGAGATTTTTAGATTTTGTTTAGTATTTAAGTTTAACTTTAATTAAACTGTATTTTTTTTATCTCATTTTATATATACATATATTTTTAAAATAGATAAAATTTATAATTAGTTTTTAAATTTTCAATAACTTCAATTTAAAATTTTCATTTTTAACTGTTGAATCAAACCCAAACTTAACTTTATACTATAAGTTAGAATTTCTTTATTTTTAATTTTAAACTTAAGGGTATTTTAGGTATTTTAAATGTAAAAATGAAACATTAATCAAGAAAATGTATAAATTAACATACCAAATGTAATCTAATAATATAAAAATGTAAAATTTTAAAATACATTGTATATTTTTTTAAATAAAAACAAAATACATGGTTTAAAACTGTAAATAATACATAATTGTAGTCATTTTTTTTAAGGTAATTTATGTATTTTAAGATCAAAATTAAGTATTTATCGAAAAAAGAGTATAAATTAATAGATCAAGCGTAATATAATGATATAAAAATATAAAAATTCAAAACACAAAATATACTTCTTAAATAAAAGTAAAATACAGAGTACAAAAACGTAAATTACTCTTGATTTTACAAACACATCTAGGCCCTGTTTCGTAGAAAACGACCATTTGCTCCAAAACGCAGTTCGGAAGCAAATGTGGGTCATCATTCAAATAAAAAGATAAACAACAAATTTTGATGCAACAGTTAAATATTAAAATTGGTTTCTCTTGTACGACTTATTAATTAATTATGATTTTTTTTTTCTATTTGTAAATTTGTTTAAATTATTCAAATAATTTTTTCTGCAATCTATTGACCAATTCACCTAATATTAACTTGGTAAAAATCCCTTAAAAAAAAGTAAATATTTGGTGGGAGTGGACTAGACTTTGGCTGATTGGCCTGCGTTCGACTTGTTTCATTTTTTTGTTATTTTAACACCCACTTGAACTTTTTTAATCATTTTTCTATTTCATGTATGACATCACTTTTCCAACCACTTGAACATGTGTTATTATTATTATATATATATATATATATATATTTTTTTTTTTTTTTGCAGTTTGATGCATAATATCACTTCCAACAACTTCAACTTTTTTTTTTTTTTTGGTTATTTTTCAATTTCATGTATCATAATATTTGTTTTTAAACAAAACAATAAATAGAAGATTTATAGTATTTGAAGTAAATAATTACTTATATATTTTGAAAACCTGTTTTTAGAAAAAGCCTATTTGGTATAATCTTTGAAACAAAAAGCAAATGTATAGTAAATAGCACCTTTACAATAATGTTGGAGTAAATACTATATTTACTAATAACTAAATTATTTGACCAATAAATAAAAGTCCTAATAAAAGTTGTCACTGCTTACCTCTTTTTATAAATAAATAAAAAAAAATTATGAAAGTTCTCTTTTTTTTTTTTTTTTTTAATTTAAAGGTGAAGGATTCGAATTTTACACTTTAAAATGAAGTCGGTTGTGATATTATCATTAGGTTATGCCTGTAACCAGAAAAAAATTGTTGGATAGAAAAGAACGGGTCATGAAGGAAAATTAATGGAGCCTTCTTTTTCACCAAATCAATAT
>CM046381.1:4638380-4722419 GCA_025413485.1 Ficus microcarpa
AATGTAAGTATGATGGCAAGCAAGCTTGCCTGTGTTGTACCGACCTGCGTTAGGGCTAGCCACCCCAACCACTTCATAACTGCGCGCCACGTTATTGACACTATATGTTAAGGGGCCCATAGTATGTTGAGCTAAGAAAGAATAATGAAACATAATGGAAGCATAAATGGTTCATGCATGTATATGATTTGTGTTGTGGATGTAAAAGTTGTACTTGTTGAATGAAATCTCACGTCTTACGTCTATGCAATAGGTAAGCAACCTATCGGCAATCTCTGATGCAAGGTGGTGGAGCATGGCACTGCTAGCTGTGAAATGTGGAATGGTGGCCGCTACGCATTTTGGTTTATTTATGTATGTTTAAAAGATTCTATTTAGTAAATGATTATGAGTACGCTTTTATTCGTGTGAGTACGCGCCGTATAAAAAAAAATTCGCTAAGTACGTAAGTAAGTAAGTAAGTATGTTATGTACGACATGTTATGTATGTAAGCGGGTAACGGCCTGCGTTAGGCGAGTCTTTACACAGTTATCCTCAGCATGTGGGTGTTTTGTCATGATGAGCTTGTGCTGTGGTATTGTTTTCTATAATTTCTTATGTGACAGATTCTTAGGATCAATAAGGATGATGTCTTCGCCAGATAGGATTTGCTTTTTAGTGTGTCCATTCTATCTTAAGTTTAAAAAAACGGAGATGGTTTCTCCACCTTCTTGATTCGCTTATTGTCTATATCAATATTTTGGCGGTGTGCTTGTTTGGTTTTTTCTATATTTAATTCTATCCGATGTGGATGGTGGCCCTAGTGCTATATGGTTCTAGCCCATGATCAATATACGAGGTTTCCATTAATTGTAGGAATTTGTCAAAAAGAGCCTTACATGTGCTCGATCTTAGTGTGTCAAGGCACTTTTCTACTATTAGACTTTAGACATGCATACGTCTTTCCTCTTGAACTTCATCAAAATTTATTAGTGGAACTGGTCTTAATAGAGGGTTAGGTCTCATATATTTTGGGATCATTTGTTCTCTTTGTTATATTCATATTTATTATGACTTGAATGAAATTCCTCTTTACCAAAAACAAAAAAAAAAAAAAAAAAAAAAAAAACTATCTTTCATATTTTTCAAATTCAAAGTCTAAATCGGTAAAAATGCTAAGAATCTGTCATTCAAATAATAACAAAAAAAAAAAAAAACTTATTACATGTTTGAATATTTGTATTTTATGAAAATAAAATATAAAATAAAACTTGTATATATATATATATATATATATGTGTGTGTGTATGAAGAAAAATCAGATTAATCTATCGTTTTTCAAATTTACAGAGCAGATTGCATCTTTTTTTAAACGGTCTGGTTTTCGACCCTCTTTTGGTGGTTCTTATGTTGAACCATACCCTTTTTTTTTTAATCCAATCCGACAGTTTGCGGTTTTTCCAACACGGCCCGACCGAAAAAAGATATTTGTATCGAAATACCAAGTAATTGGTTGACTATATATCATTCAAGGTCCGATAACTAGAAACTAATATATACTTCAAATAGTTTTTGAGAGTGAATTTAAAATCAATATTATGCCGACAACTCAAATGATCGTTTGCGAGAGCTATATGATGGTTCAAGAAATAAATTGAAATAAAATAAATGTAATATAACAACAATAATAAAACAAAACAACAAAAGTTTCACTCCTTGTTCTAAGCACTAACAAAAGGGAAAATTGCAAAAAATATATATATATTATATATTGTATGACCAGTTTTCACTCCTTGTTCCAAAAAAACAAAAAAACAAAAAATAACAACAATAATAAAACAAATCAACTAAAGTTTCGGTCTGTGATGCCGGTTCATTGATTAACGATACAAATTTGTCCAAAGAATATTCAGCAAAAATATATATATATATATATATTATACATCTAAAGAGTACGCAACTTAGAGTAATGTTGAGATACCGATTCTAATATTAATTTTTTAAGTATTAACTTATGTATCATGTTTTATTGATAGATGATCATTTAATATGGCAATACCTTAAATATTTATTAATAAAAAAATAATAACTCATATTATATGAGTGGGTATTTCAAAGTTAAAATTAAAATTGATATGCCTGGAATATTTCTTTCTTAAAACATGAGACCCATAATCGACATTTCATACAACAAAGAATACAAGATTCTTATAGTTCTCTCTCATTAAAAATGTGACACTGATAGTATGGAGTACTTTGAACCACGACCAAAACATTTCCACAAGTGATCAAGTTTAGTGTGTGCATGTTTTTTTTTTTTTTCTTTTTTTGTTTCCTTTCAATTTATGATTATTATTATTTTATTATTATTTTTATTTCATGGACGAAATCAAACAAAGTGGACATTTGGACACAGGTTATTAATAGGAAAAACGAGGCTGGTGGTTGTTTTTCGACACTCGTTTGAATAAAAAGTGAATTTTTTTGTTTTTAAGTAAATGACTGTTCATTGGTGATTGGTCGTGATCAATATATGAGACTATAGTGTATTACTGATGGACCATTATATTATTGTTTATATATATTAACATCATAGATCATTTCACCAAAAAAAAAAAAAAGATCATTTTTCTAAATTACAAAATGTAGGATATATTATTGAAAAAAAGGACGTAAAAAAACACCATATTCCTATGAATCCCTTATAAACATAGAACAACAAATGTAAATTAATGTGAGTTAAGCTTTTGTTTGGATCATAAATTTGAAAAGCAAATTCAAATAATAAATTTAATTTTTATAAGAGAAAAAAATGGAAAAAAAAAAAAAAAAAAACTTTTCATGAGTATCTAAAAACCATCTGCAGACAGAGTACCAAACCAACCATAAATAGTTCTGAGGAACAAATTGGAACTAAAGGCATGTGGATAAACGAAGTTTTTAAAATTTTTATTTAATAAAAAGCCAAAGTTTTCAAAAGTAAGAAATTAGTTGTTTTTAAAAAATAATCAATTAGTGATTAACTGATTGACCATAATTAATCAATAATCATTAATATTAATATGTATTTTTATTGATATCTATGATAAATCACTTATTAACCAAAGTCAATAAGTAATTAATGACTACTTTTTTAAAATAAAAAACTACGACTAATTACTTCAATAAATGTGTGAAAATTGTTTATTTCTTTAAATTTTCCTAAAAAAATAATACCATAATTCCTGTATCATAAAAATACACAATTCATTTTCACAAAAAAAAAAAAATATATATATATATATATACACAATTCATAATTCCACACCTAATTTCATGGATAAAAAATCGGAAAATTATCAGTAAAAAGATTGATGTCGGAAAAAAATTTGTGCAATTTTGAAAACCATGATTAATTTTGGAGAAATATCGACAATTTCAATGGAAATTTTGGTTGGAAATTTTGTTATTTTTTGAGCATGGTAGAATTTTCCACAAAACGAAAGCAAATAAAAAACAAAGACAATTGAAAGACAGCACACAGAAGCTAAAACAGTATAATATATCATGACAATAATATCATTTAAATCATGACGATATCTCAATCAAATTTAAACTGCATAAGACTTCCTTTTGATATTAAAATATGTAAGACATAAAATATTTCAAACTTAAAACTTGACTATTTATATATTTTTTGGGTGTTTATGCTAACCTAAATGTTATAAATATATATATTTTGAAGCAAATTTTTATAATTTCCGTAGTTTTTTGATATTTCCATCGATATAGATAATATCTCCGAAATTTCTGTAAAATTATATTACTAATATTTATATGGTACTGATTTTATCATCTTTGCCTGACTCTAATACAAGACTTAAAGTTCGAATCTCATTCGCTTAAGTTAAAAAATAAAAAATAAAACACATGAGTCATGGGTGAAATATGGAATTTATCTCATTTATTTACTCCTTTATGTTAATTTTGTCGTCAAGTCTTCTCTTTCTCTCCGCGTCTCCTCCACAAACTTCACAAAGTCGCCAACGCGGACGAGAAATTGAGAAAGACAACAAACAATAACCTCTCAACACTCCTTGGTCTTTGATAAATGGTGGACTTTTCACTAAACGAGTGTACTTTGACTACTTTCAGATCAAGATCTCTCTCTTTTTTTTTCCAATTTAATTTGCTCTTGAAAAATTAAAATCGAATAAAAAACAACAAAACTACAATGAATATATTTCAAACTGTCAATTTCCTTCTCTATATATTTCAACAATTATCAATCCGAAAAAATTACAATAACCCATAAAATTTTTTTAGAATTTTTTTTGGGTTAAACAAAAGAATAAATTTTTAGTAAAATTTTGATGAAATTAGAGTTGAATTCCTGCACTTGACTACTTTCATATCAAGATCTTTTTTTTTTTCCCCTGTATATAATTAAATTGCAAAAATTAAAATCGGAACAAAAATAAGAAAACTCTAAACATATGTCCAATCGTCAATTTCCTTCTCTATAAATTCCAATAACTTCCAATCCGAAAAAAATTACAATAACCCATAATTTTTTTTTTATTTTTTTTATTTTTGGGTCAATAAAAAGAACAAATTTTAGTAAAAATTAGAGTTGAAATCCTGTTGAAGAGCTTGTTCCAACCAAAAACGAGAGTCTTCCATCAACTCAGGGCTCAATCTGAACATGAGCACACAAAACTCCATCTGATTGAGAGCCCCATCACCGTCGAAATCCCCCTCCTTCATCATGGACCGTAGATCTTCATCACTCAGGTCCTCAAGTCCCAACAAGGCCGAGTTCCTCTTCAGGCTCTCGAACGTGATGACCCCTTTATCACCGTCCATCAGAAGATCAAACCCGTTGCAGAGCTCGCCGATCAGCCCCTCCCCGCCGAGCTTCTCCGCCATGATCGGCAGGAAATCGTGGAAGTTGGCTCCTGGATTTTGGTTTGCCATCGAGTTTTAGAGAGAAAAAGATGGGATTTTTGGAGAGAGAAAGTGGTGAATTGTTATTATTGTTGTTGTTGGGAAAATGGGATTTTGGGGAAGTGTATATAAACACACACACACACACATATATATATATATTATACATGTAAAGAAATGGAGAGTTGGGTTTTCCGAGAAGGAGAGGAAAGACCATTTGGAGACAACTAAGATACAGATGGGTTTTGGGTCGGTACAATGAAAGAGAAGAAGTTGCCTGTGGAGTTTCTTAGAAAGGTCAGGCTTTGTGAGGGGTAAAAGTGTCACTTTAGGTGGGGGAGACTTGGTCAGCAGAAGCATCTGAGGGGTAAAGCTGTCACCTTGGAGGGTTCCTTGAGACTGAATGGAAAGAGACAAAAGGAAATTCGGAAAAAGGGAAAGTTCACTTCTTGGGCGAGCTTTGCCAAAGTAGGAAGGTCACCAGGGGTAGAATTGTCTATTCATGTTGTTGAGAACTTTAGGACGTTTTCATCCTAATTTGTCATTGCAAGCGCCAGATTTTGAAAATTTAAGGCCCCCTTTAATTCATCAACTTGATTTGGAAAATTTTAATTTGAGTTTTGTTGGATTTGAGTTGTGTGTTTGGATAAAAAGAAAAAGAAAAAAAAAGATTGAAGTAAAAAAATTTAAAAAGTTTAAATGTGTTAAAATATATATATATATATATATAAATATTGATATTATTTTATTCATTTTAAAATACTATATAATTAAAAAAAAATGTTTTATGTATGTAAAGTTATAATTAGAACCGGTGAAATGAAATTTGTTGATTTTTAGAAAAAAAGAAAATCTCAATTAGAATATTCTAGTTTGGAATGTCACTTTTCCTCCTTGGCTAGTTCTGTGCTTTCTTTTGTTTTGTTTTGTTTTGTTTTTTTGTTCTTTTAATAATAAGGGGAAGTCTTGGCGTTAGATCATGAGACATTGAAGGTGCATAGAAACTTCAAAGAAATTATTTATGGTTATGGGATTCACATTAATAGAAGGTGCTTATAGAAGAAGAATGTACTCTACTTTAGCCAACCAAAAAAAAAAAAAAAGTTAATAAAAGAATGTACACTGAATCCTATAGGAAGAGTTGAATGATTAATTGTTTAAAAAGATACAAGTTTATGATTTAAGAGAGAACAATGCAATGTATTTCTTGTGATTATTCTAATTTTAAGAAGTTTCTAGAACCTCTTATTTGTACTAATGACAACATTTGTTATTTTATTGTCGAATAGACTATGCGAGGTATGGACTCGAACAGTCATATATCATATACAATAAGAGAGTGTTTGGTGAATGAGTTTAGTTTAAGATTTTTAAGTTTCAATAGTAATTTTTCAGAAAAGACAAAAACTTTTTCAGAAAAGACAAAAATTATGATAAAAAAAGTACAATTTAGTTTAAAATAAGATTGAAACCAAATACCCCTTAAGTTCTTAACTATTTACACTCGTAAATCATACTGTTAATACATTAATATAACAATTAAAAAATGATTTTTACCAATAGTGTCAATAGAATACCTAAGCCCTTTAGTGTACGGGCTTTCTTGATAAATCGATCATGCATTTGTAGAAATTTGGATAGGGAAGACATTTTTCACTATTCTCAATTGAGGAGACTTTTTAGTAGTTACGTTTAAAAAAAAAAACTTTTTAACGGATTTATATAATATAAAAGTACCACTCATACGCCAGATAAATTTTGGTAAGTATTATATGTAAAATAATTAAAAAATTAATTTAATAACTAAAGCATACTGTGTCTTCCGTAACAACGAAGGAATGGAAGGAATCTTCTCTACCGTGAAAGAATTTTCATATTTGTAAGCTAATTGGTGAGACTAAACGGCAAATACGGCATTTTAAATGACAACTCAAAAGACAACGCGGTGATCATAAATGCATTTTTTTAACGTTAAGCATTTAATTTCCTTGGGAAAACAAAAGTGAACACTTTCTCAACACTTTCTTCACACTTTCTCTGGTCCTCCTTTTTGGGCCAAGCAAAGTATCATTTTTTAAAAGGAAAGTACCCAATACATCTCTTGTATTTACTTAAAATATCAAATTTTCCTTAAAATATCAAATTTTTATTTTTATTTTTATTTGTTAATTTAGGGATAAGAGATTTGAACTCTACGTTGTTATGTATAGTATTACTGTTATATTATACATGCAATCCAATTTATCCTTTTTAATAATTATACAAAGATCTAAAATATCCATTCTATTGACAAAAACAATCACAAAATACTAATGAAGCAATTAAGTTTTTCAAATATCAAGATTACCATTTTCAACCAATAACACATTACTTAACTAAGAGTTAAAAAAATATAAAATATGGAGGAACTTTCCCTTTCTCTTTCTCTTTCTCTCTCTCTCTTCTCTTTCTCCGTCTCTAATGAGTGAGGGTTAAAGTTTTCAATCGATTTTCTCTCTTGAGATCTAATTTCGGTGGCGGCTTTTGGTTTGTCTCTAGTTTCCTAGTCCTAAAAATGAAGGCAAGAATCATATAATGAGGATCTTAACAGAGGGAAGCCCGTGACAAAAGAATGGACGTACATTATGGGTAAAAACTCCCCCTTACAGCAAAGACCAAATGCTCTTATAGTACAATCATTAATTGGTAAAAAATTTTGAAACTCACTATGAAACCATTATGATTTATAACATTTATATGTTATATGAATTCATATCATAACAATATAGTTATAATGTACAAAACCTAAAAAACAAGAACCATTAAAATTTTAACATTTTTACTAGATTACAAACGAAAAAAATTTTAAAAAAAAAAAGTTGGAATTCATAATATCATTAAGTTAATGATATTGTGCTCTTATAAAAAAAAAATAATGATATTGTACATCCCACGTAATGACATGTTAAAAAAAAAAAAACAAAACAAAATAACATTACCTTAATTTATTACGGCAGCAATATAATTACTGTGACAAAAAAAAAAAAAAAAAGAAAGAAAGAAACAACTCGTTAAAATAATGACATTTTTAATGCATATTAACAGTAAAAAGATATCCAAATTCCATATTGTTAGCACAATACAATAAATAACATATAAGAATATTGGGTCTCTACTTTACAAGTTAACCTTTTAGGATGTAAATTCAATCCTTTAGAAATATCAAATTCCACAATAATACCATATTATTAAAAAACAAAAATTAGAACAAAAGAAAGTTACTTTTAATCATATCATTAAGTTAACGGTATTTTGTGCAGTCCAAAGAATGAGAGATGGAAATGGGAGGAAAAAAAAAAGAAAGAAAGAAAGAAAAGAAAAAGTGCATTTTGTCAATTCATTATCCTAAAGATGCAATTTACATTAAGATAGTGACATTCTTGCAATAAACGCTATATTAGATTCAAGACAAAAAAAACAGAAGAAGAAGAAGAAGAAAAATTTAGCTTTCATCACATAATTAAGTTAATGATATTTGTGTAACCCACGTAATGACAGATTAAGATGTTAAAAAAATCAAAATTTTATTTTTGCGAATCTATTAATATTTTTGGTAAATTTGCTTGCATTGGTTGTTAACGTCAATGACATGGATATAATTTAAGATCTAATTCTTGATAAATTTGGTTGTTGCTTGGTTCTCGTTGTTATTGAGATTATGTCCTCGACTTTTTGAAAATTTTATAGTATGGGTGGATTTTTTTTTTTTTTTTTCATAATTTGGAGTAAAGCACCAGAATGACACAAATTTAGAAACTATTATACTAACATGACACAAAATATTAATACTAAACCAATATGACGCAAATTAAACTAAAGTTAACTCAAATTATGTTGGTCAAAAATTTAGAATTTGTATCGTGTTGGTTAATAGCTAAAAAATGTGGGTATTTAGGTAATTTTCTCTAACAACATGTGTTTGATTTCGAGAATTAATTTTGTAGATTATTTTTTGGAATTCACAAATTTATCCATAATATTTGTTGAATAAGGCAAAATGATCAAGATAGGAAAAATAAACTGATAGCTGGTCGGTGATAATCTAGAAGATTACTCTTCGGATACCTGTCATTGAGAGGTAATGTTGATTACGACCGTATCTATCTAATTGATTACTCTTCCGATATCATTCTAGTACATCACCTTTGGGTTATTTATATAATTAAATACTATGATTTAAAAAATAGTCATTTTTTCTTTTATTTACATGAATGTCTAAATTAATACTTACAAAGACCACAGTATCCTTTTATAATGAATTGAAAATAAATAAATAACTAATTCATAAAAAAGGAAAAAAAAAATCTCTAAAATATTTCAGAATAAGCAAATATTTAATAAAAGGAAAATAAGATTATTTTACTTGGTTTATTATAAAAAAAAAAAAAAAAAGAGCCGTAACAAATATTAGTTGTATGACATATGAAAAATATTCATTATGATTAACAATTAGTTATTAAGATAAATTATATTAAAAAATGATATAATAAAGAAATATTAAACACTTTAAAACCTAAAAAAAACAACATAATGATATACTAATTATCATAAAGAAAGAACATCATACTGATATAGTAATATCGTAAAGAAAAAAAATAAAAATATCATAATGATCTAGTAATTATCATAAAAAAAATAAACAATTTCACATCACACTTAAACTTTAGAAACTATCAAATAATAATAATAATAATAATAATAATAAAATATAAAAAAATAAAAATCATCTTTCTTGAATAAACATAAAGGATAGAAATCAGTAGATGCACTAAGACATCCCGACTAGGTCGGCACCTCTCTAACATTCTCATCACTTTTCTATCACTTCAAAACTTTATTAATAAAAAGAAAAGATACAAAAGATTCAATCTGTGAAGGAAAAAATAATAAACAAAAGGGTATCATTATAACCTAAATCATACTAAAAAAATTGCTTCTAAGAAACTTAAATCATACATAAAAAATGTGATCATAAAAAAAACCTAAATTATACTAATAATAAGCAATCACTATAATTAAAAACTAGTCATTAAAGTAAATATATAAAAATAATAAACAAATAAGGAAAATAATAATAAATCTAATGAGGAAAAAATATGTTAAATATGGCAAAAGGGCAAAATTGATATTACAACTGATTGTTTCAATTTGAAAATAAATATTTACTCAATATTATTAAAAAAAAGGGTCATATTTTAAAGTAAGGTTTTAAAAATAAATTTTTTGTATAATTATTTCCAGTATCTTTTTGTCTGGTCAAATTATCGGCCCACTGGTGGGACACAAATCCGAGTGACCAATTTCCGCGGTATAGATCCAATTGTGATTTGTGAGGGTTTTATTATATTTTATTTTGGATAAAGAAGTAAAGTTCAGTTCTATGGTAAATAATTAAAGCAAATACCATGTGTTTAAATATATAAAGTGAATAATAGTAAATAGAAAATTTCTTAGGTAAATAAAAAATTTACTTCTAGTAAATAATTTTAGATTACTAGTTATTTATTGTGACAGTCATCAGTTTATATAAGGAAATGATAAGTTATGCAGTTCCACATCATTTGGAGATGGATATATTTGATGGCTTATAAGTAAAAAAACTATCTTCTAATGGTATGAAGCCTTTTGAGTGAATCCAAAATCAAAACCATACGGGCATAAGGCCCAAAGTAAGCAATATCATACCAGAGGATGGAACCAATAGTAACAAATTATTATTTATTACTATTTGTTTCAAATATTTTGATCCTTTTATTTACTTTATGGATTAATTTTATGAATGTTCCCTAATTACCTATGCACGCTATTTCACTTTGTCCCTTGAATTATCAAAAACATTCAATATGTCTCATGATATACATAAAGCCAATCAAAATTACTCATTTCGTCGATTCCCCATACAAATTAAATGGAAATGCTGATGTGACACATTATTAAGGATTAAAAATAGATTTTAAACATAATCCTAGTTATTACAAGATATTCATTAAAAAATAAATCCCTTTCTATTCTATCTCTGCCTCTCTTACACCCTCTTGCAACTCTGGCCACCATTTGGATCTAAGAAAATAAATTCTATCTCCCGACACTCGCTTCTCCTAACGCAAACCCTTCCTAGCCACGCGACCAAGCCTAAAGCCAAATCCTCACCCAACATCATGTCGCCCTAAGCCCCGTCGCAGCACCCCAATCCAATTTCCTTCCCCGTTGGCAGCCTATCCATGGCGACTCCTTCCCTCGGTGAGCTCACCCCACGCAGCCCTCCCCTCTTGGCCTTGAAGTGCACACCACGATGCCCATCAAGAACAAGTAACTAAGGGCTCATTTGACAAAGTTTTTGTTTTTGTTTATAGCCAGTAGAAGAAGAGAAGCAAAAGTTGTGGTTTCTCATTAAGTGTTTGAAATCAAGGAGCTTTTGAGGTTTAAATTATTTTAAAATTATCTAAAAAGTAATAAAAATCTTAAAATGAAGTTTATAATGTCCAATTAAATTTTTTTTATAAGTTTTAGAGTTTACTCAGAAGAGTTTTCGTCAGAAACTACATTTTTTAACTTTGACAAGAAACACTTCTAGAGGCTGTAAGCTCTTCTGACAGATCATCCGAATAGTTTTAGAAGCTGTTTTTGGATCTAGAAAGTCAAAATCAACTTTTAAGAAGCTCTGCCATACATGCCTTAAAAGAGTTTAAAAAGAAAAGAAGCTTTAATTTTTCAGTATATATATCAAATCTTCGATGAAATAGCCGAGCATATTCTCCATCTTTTTTCTTTGCAAACGCTCAGTGCTGAGTTTGGGTTTATTTCTCAAGTTTCTCTCTCAAAGTAGAACTTTTGGTTTCTGGTTGAGGTTTGCGAGAATTAACCGAAACAAAATTAGAAGTGAGCCAAAAAAAAAAAAGAGTGAGAAAGTTGCCACGTAGAGATAAATTTGACTGGGTACAAACATTGATCATTCTGATTTTGATAAATTTGGCTCGATGGTTGCTGAGTTTGGGGCGGCGGTAAGGAATTGGTGATCATGGAAGACAGGGAGGGAGATGATGAGACAGAGACACAATGATGAAATTCTATTTTCTTATATGTAAATTTAATTTATTTTTAATTAATATCTTTTATAATTAGGAATTATCTTTAAAATGCTGTTTATCAACCTCTAATGGCGTGCCAGGCCTGTAAAACTGTCAAAGTTATAGAGGGGAGTAAATGGAAGGGGTGGTTGGAATGGTTTTGTATATATCAGGTAGCATAATTGATGGTTTTGAAAATTTAAGGAGCCAAACGAAATAAGATTTATAGTCGATGGGGAATTTATAAATTTATTCCTTTACTTTATTTAATCTCATAAAATAATTGTTTACCATAATTTTGGAGTCATTTTTGTGTGGAAATTATAGTAAATAAAAATTATTGCGAAGATGATTGAAATAAATACTAACTTTAATAGGTAAATAAAAAATGGGAGAAAGACCAAAATAGTATAATGTACTATATGATTTAAAATTGTAGCATAATCTAAAATATTAGTACTAAACAGCATAATTGAAGTAATTAATAATGTAAAAACCCAAAAATACCCCTAGAGAATCTTTCTCCTCTTTCCTCTCTCCTCTCTCTATCTTGTTCGTCTATAAAATACAACAGTCGATGGCGATGGCGACAATGCCGAAATCAAAATAATAATATGAACTTGGATCACACCAATGTTGCGATCCTCAGCATCGGCCAGCCGTCGTGACTCAAGAGGAACGTTGTCATGACTCCAAGATCGTCAAAATCACAAAATCCCTCACCGGCTCTCCGCAACCTCCATCAGAGAGATAATAGATGCCGCTGTCATGATCTCTGGTAGATCGGGCTACGATATGAAAATTGTGAAGTCGGCAACAGTTTGGATTAGTTGTTGTTCTTTTTTTTTCTTTTTTTTTTTTTGGTAGGTCTTGCCTCCGTGAGCATGAAGTTTTGGGATCTCAGCGCCCTTCTCCTATCCGTCATCCCTGTCGCAATGGACCGCCACTATCGAATCGAGATCATGCCGATGGTCACAACTTCTCCGGCTGACAGCGTTGATAGCAGCACCTAAATCTAAGGGAATGGTATGATTTTGGGATTTGGAGTTTTTTTTTTTTTTTTTTTTTGGAGTAAATATTAATATTAAATGTAAATACTATTTACATGTAGATACTCATATTTACATGCAAATTAAATATTAATTTGTAAATACTGATATTTACATGTAAATAATAGGATTTACTAATATTTTTCTTTTTTCTTTTTTCTTTTCCAAAATTTTTCAATAATTGCTCAAAAAACTCAGACTCAAACAAAAATTAACAAATCTCACATGCAAATACTGATATTTACATGTAAATACTAGTAT
The DNA here is from genome assembly GCA_025413485.1 of Ficus microcarpa. NCBI lineage: Eukaryota > Viridiplantae > Streptophyta > Magnoliopsida > Rosales > Moraceae > Ficus > Ficus microcarpa. Next base: position 4,651,703 of record CM046381.1, read on the forward strand.
TTACTGTAGAATCTTATATTTATCAATTTTATCAAGTAAATCAATGTGCTATTTTAAAAATAATTTATTAGGACAATCAAATTATTTACTAGCAAATCTTAGTATTTGCTAGTAAATTTAGAATTCACGTTGCTTTAAAAATTATCAATTTATCAAGTGAATAAAGATATTTACAAGTAAATCTAAGTATTTATTAGTAAACCTAGGATATAACTTGTTTTAAAAAATTTAAATTTATCATGCAAATCAAAATATTTAATAGTAAATCCATGTATTTACTAGAAAATATCGTATTTATCAGTATTTATATTTTCTAAAAATTAATTGATTATCAAATAAATCAAATTATATTAGTAAATTTTAGTATTTACTAAGTTGTTTTGAAAATTATCCATTTATGAAAGTATTACAGTATTATATTAATGTGTATTTACAAGTAAATAAACGGATCTATAGGGATCTACGGTTATTTACTTTATATAGATACATTGCATTTTTTTCTTCAAAATTTTCTATTTTACTTAATTAATAATAACTTATATGAATTTATAGAAAAACCCTTAAAGTTTTAAAAATTTCAAAATGAACCCCTAAATCTAGATCTAGATCTGCAACGGCGTTGTTGGAGACACTGATGGAGCTAGGAGAAAGAGGTCGGGTGTCATCGGAAAGACCACTAGATCTCGCCAAAGATGGAGATCGCGATGGAGACGGAGATTGTGTGTTGCCAGAGTCCCTGGTAAATCTCACCGAGGATGGAGATCATGATCTCCAATGCTTTGCGATCGCCATCACCCGAACTCGCCGACAGATCTCCCACCCCAAACCCAGTGCTGTCGTCATCCACTGTTAAATATTCGGGGTCATAGTCGTGCCGTCATTGTAGAAGCTCAACTATCACCATCTTCACCACGACTTGCGAGTTCACCAGATCTCTAAAGTCTGTAATAGCCCATCTGTAGTTGTCACGTCATTGAGATCTTTCGCCGTAGTCGCAAAAACCACCGGTGCAATAGCCATCATTGTTGCTGTCACTGATATCATCTACCACTGTTTTGAAACCACCAGCAAAGAAGAGAGAAAGAGAGAGAGAGAGAGAGAAAAGATAGAGACGGGCAGGGAATGGGAGAAAGAGTGATATAGGAACATCTGTGTTTACTTGTCGTTTTCTTTTCCTTTGTTTGCTTGTCTTTTTTATTCCTCTATTTTAGCCTTTCTTTTTGCTTCTCGTTTGGCTACTTAGTGTGTCGTTTGTTAATGAAGACCAAACATGGTCGTTTAGCTGAGCGTAGCCTTGGGTGTTTGTTTCTCTGTAATGTGAAGATGAAGGTAGACTTGAAGGGTGAATAAAAACATTCAGATTTGAGTCTCATCTTTTGGCTATGGCGCTGTTTCATTTTTCCTTGATCGATGACAAATTGATTGAGTTTTCCCAATGGTTTGCTTAGCAAACTTCTCGGTAAAGACTCCTACGTTAAGTGGTTTCAGAGACTTGCAGATCCTAGCCGTGGTTTCCGATGGCACGAAGTGGTGGTAGTCGCCACTCTGATGACAACAATCGCAGTGTGAGGGCCTTCTGGGCAGATTAAGAGCTCTAATGGAATTAACGGGGAGAGTTTGCTCGCCATCAACCAAAAGGTGCTAGAGATCGGGTGTACGGCGCTGCAAATCTCGACCTCAAGCCGAACAGCGATCATTTTCGTCACGGCAGGAGCTGGACCCAAGCTTTGGCAGCAGCCCATGGTGGACAGAGGATCTTAGCTTCAACACCGCTGTACCATGATCCCCTAGCAATTCATGATCGACATTTCAACAATCCAAATTGGGTAACTCATTCTTCTCTTTTGACAAGAGGAAGTTGTTCAGCTGGAAGCACCAAAGACAATAGTCCCTACCAGGTGTTTGATGAAAGTCCACACACCGTAACCCAAGCTAGCTCATCTTAGTGTTTGGGAAATCAACCGAAATCTTATAACGGCAGGTCCTATTTCGGTGCTTCAAGGTATTCGTCTACACCAACCCTAGAGTATGATGGCCTTGATATTCTAATGTTTTCTAGGAATTTTTGTGAAGAAGATATCTTAGAATGGATTCAAATGGTGGATGAGTTCTTTGAATGTGTTTTTGTGCCTATGGAAAAAATAAAAAAAAAAGCGAAATTAGTTGCTAGAAGACTCAATTGCTCAACTTCTACTTGGTGGAACCAACTCCAAAACAAAAGAGTTTACGAAGGGAAACCGAAAATTAGGACTTGGACAAATATGAGAAGGAAACTGTTAGAATAGATTTCTTGCTTGGCAACATTACTATAGGTTGCAAGGTGATTATGGGTATAACCAGCCGCCCGAAAATCCTTGTAGTTCGACACCTACTTTTGATTTGAAGATAATTGTTAAAGATTCTTCCATGTCACTTCTTAGAACCCTTGAAAAACAGAGCAAACGAAGTTGCAATGCTTTGAATTTAGAACAATCAAGGACTACAGAATTTGAGAAGGAAGTTGAAGAAAATTGTAAAAATAGTACGGATGTGACGTTTGAGGACTTTGTCGTACGAGCCCCTAAGTGGGATGATGAAAATGTTGATGAAGTTATTAATTTGGAGCAAATGGCAACCATGGACACTAACACCACAAAGTTTATAGAAGAGGAAACGGAGATTGCAGTTATTGTTGTTGAACCAAATTTGTTAAATTTGGATTTAAAACAAGCTTTGGGATGTTCTGACATTGTTTATGAAGTTAATAGAGTGTATATTGCTAATGATTTTTGTCCAAGTATGGAGGCTACTGATTTACAGGTAACTGTCGAACCATTAGAAGCTCAGAGTGAACAATAATACTGCCCCATCAAGTTACTTAAAGCTTAATCTTGAGATGGCCACAGTTGGAAAGTCTAAGAGCCATACTATGCTTCAGTTAGGTACTTCACCAATTTCATGCTTCAGTTGGCTGCCAAGGCTTTGTGATGAAGTACTGCTATCTTTTGAGCAAGTATGGAAGTGGTGTGTGGGTGCTTTAATAGAGGATTTTACCACTCTTCATGAAATAGTACCAAAGACTCATGATAACACTCTAATAGATCCCTAAGTTCAGATTAAGCATCTAGAGGCATTGATGGGAGAAATCACAATTAAGGAGTTTCAGAGTAAGGGACAAACAGTAGAAGAAGTTCAAATCAAACTTGACTTGGGATTTTCAACAATTTGGAAGTTTGGTGTGCTGCCTCAATGGAATTGGGATGAAATAAGAAAAGAGTTTTTTGTGGGAGTTTATCAAAACCATAAAAAAATAAATTAAAAAAAAAAAACAATCAGCCTATTCCTAACCCGAACTTGAGGACAAGTCCTTTCTCAAGAGAGGGTAAACTGATGTAGGAGCTTCCATGAAGATGTTGCTGTTTCTAAACTTGACGATTTGGGGTCGAATCCTTATTAAGCAGGGCAGTCTGATGTAGGAACATATGTGTTTACTTGTCGTTTTCTTTTCCTTTGTTTGCTTGTCTTTTTTATTCCACTATTTTAGCCTTTCTTTTTGCTTGTCATTTGGCTACTTAGTGTGTTGTTTGTTAATGAAGACCAAAATATGGTTGTTTAGCTGAGCGTAGCCTTGGGTGTTTGTTTTTCTATAATGCGAAGATGAAGGCAAACTTGAAGGGTGATAAAAACATTCAAATTTGAGTCTCATCTTTTGACTATGGCGCCGTTTTATTTTTCCTTGATCGGTGACGAATCGATCGAGCTTTCCCAATGGTTTGCTTAGCAAACTTCTCGGTAAAGACTTCTACGTCAAAGAGCAAGATTAGATAGAGGGGTAAAATTGGAAACACATAGTTAATTTTTAAATAAGAAATAAAAATATGCTATAATTTATAATCTTTTTAAAAACCTATTATAATTTTCAATAGTACTTATAACATATGCGATATCATATAGTTTTGATAAAAAATTTACTAGGCACATATGCGAAAAATTGTTCAATGGTCGTAACAAAATCTGAAGCATATTTTGCAATGTCCACGCCATTGAGTTCCATTAATAAGTGGAGTGGAGAGGGTAAGCTTTTGGCAACAGAAGAAGTTAATAAGTGTGGAACCAAAGTGTAACGACCCGCCTAGCACAAGCCGTTACCTTAATATACATACTTACTTATATATTTATCGTCCTTATTTATTTTGACGAAATGCAGCGGAAATTTTTTTTTTTTTTTTTTTTTTTTTTTTTATATTAGCTAATATACGTCTACATGTAATAAGCTTATCTTGAATAAAGTCTTTAACATACAAAAATACGTATTGAACGAAACGCGTAGCGACATCGTATTCCCACAATTTCACAGTTTGCCCCGCTTTACACGTCCATCTTGCATCACCCATTGCTGTCAGGCAGCCTACCTACAGCATAGACGACATACTATTAGCTAACGCTCAGTAAGCACAACTATCTAATCCGCGATACTACACTTGACCTAGCGTCACATAACATTTCATATCGTCATACATCATCACATGTCTCATACTTACATAATAAATCATTTCATGGCATAGCATAACATATGCATGATCCAATTATGATCGTTTTAGCTTTCTACAGTCTTACTTACTTACTTATCTTGCTTAGGGCCCTTAACTTAAGTGTCTGTACCCGGCGCGCGACTATGGAGTGGTTGGGGCGGCCAGCCCAGTCCAACTCAAACCATAGTCCAACCCGACCTCGGACGGGTGGTACGACACAGGCAAGCTCGCTTGCCATCTTACTTTCTTATTCTTTCATCTTATCTTGTATTTTAGTGAACATGCATCGTGATGTCACTTTTTACATAATCATAACATATTTTGCATTTTACCTTTCGTGCTCGGCTTGCATATTCTTCTTACATACATAACATATTATCACATCATATAGCATATCACATGGCATATCACACATACCACATAACATAGCATTTTAACACACCATAAATCATACCACAGAGCATATCAAAATAGCACTCCACATATGATCCTAGCATGCGTCTAACATACTTGAGCAAGTATCAACCTATGCCTATGCTGCAGGCGGAGTTGTACTTACCTCTTATCCTGCTATAGCCTCACTGACGCTGTCCTGCTCTGAAGCACAGCTACGAGTCCTCTCCTGCTCGAGAAGGGACATTGGTGAGATTCTGTTTCTAATTGTAGAATGTTGGTGTCCTAGCCAACATACCTACTGAAACCTAGTTGTATGTCCCCGTCAGATAACTGACTTGTCCAAAATTGGCCTTTTACTGCTAGGGATTAATTTGAACTTGATTAATCCCTTAAGAGACTACGTTGGATAACCTCTTAATTAACTCCTTGATCTTTTATTGGATTTCTCTACCTTGGGCTTACCATTCTATTATAGCATATTGGTCAATGGCCTTGACCCATTTTGCTTGGCCTATTAAACTTATGGTATTCCTTAGGATTACGTTGGATAACCCTTAAGGCTACCTCTTCCTTGTTGTGGGTCAACCAAAGTTGACAATTGGTCAACTACTGGTCAACCCTTGTCAATTTTGGGTCCTTTGGGCCTAGGCCCAATAACTCGGGTCCTAATCCCGGCTACGGCCCGTAATCGGCTTAATTACCATTTTCTTTACCTTAACTTCATTTTCTCCTCTTAAACTCTATTTTCTTACTTTTTGTGCTATTAAAAGATTTTAACTTAAAAATCCATAAAACTCTTTATAAAATTCCGATCTATAAAATAATTCCTTATAAATGTCATTTTAGGTCGAAAATCGCCTTTGGAACGGTTTTCGCAGTTAAAATAACGGTTTAGAACACTTTACAATTTTTTTGAAAACACTTTGTAAAACTTTGGTAAAGGAATTTTCGGATTCCTTGCGCACCTCTCATAAAACACATCTATTTCAAAAATCCGTCGGGAATTTGAAAAACTTGTCTTCATGAAAGTTGTAGCTATCGAAAAATGCTAAAACTTTCGTGTTTTGAAAAAAATCAAATTCGGCCTACATTGATACCAGTTTTTTTTTTGAAACCGGCTGACTCCAAAAAAAATCTGGTGAAACTGCGCCCAGGGGTCAGCCACGGGTTTAGTTGAAAACGAAGGCCTTTGGAGCCTTATTTTGGTATTCCGTCCACGATGTCCTCTAGAAAAACTTGTTCCGAGAAACTTTCATGTTTTGAGTTTTAACCCATTCGGCCTCTAGAGGCCTTAAAATCTCACTTTTCCAAAACTGGTCAGGTTCAACCCGAATCTGGACAGTTTCGGTTTTCATTTTCGGTTGCGTCCTATTTCGTGAATCTAACTCGACCGAACACTTCGGGAGCCTACGATTCAAACACACAACGTTTTCTAACGTCCCATCAAGCCCAAAAACCGTTTTCAACAGTCCATGCAACCCAAAAATTAAAATCAAAACTCTAGGGTTGCTTGGTTTTAATCTAGCATTCAAACACAAACATGCACCAAAATCAATCTTGGTTACATGCATCAAAGGGGGGCTGTAGGGGCAGATTTTTGGCCACATTTGGGGACACACAACCTAAGGTTTTCTAGCATGACATTCATACAAAAATCATCACAAACCAAGCAAGATTTTAAAGCCAAACACACTAGTTCTAGCAAATCAAGCACACACCGAAATCTAAAGCATAAAAACGAAAATGGACTTACGTCCTTACAACCTAATCGAACCTCAAATTAAACTTGAAATTAAGCTTAAAATAAAGAGGATTAGGGTTGAGAAATTACCTAGAACCAAAGCTAGTTTGGTTGCAAAATTTCTCCACTTTTTCTCTTGCTCACACCCTTGCAAAACCGAGCACTCTAGGATGGAAAACCCAAAAAAAATCTCCTTGAATCTCTCTCTCTCTCCTTCTCCCTCTTGCTGCCGAGTATTCCCAAGGAAAAGTGAGAGCTTTTGGCTCACTTTTTCCCAATAAAATGAAGAGGAATTGGAAGGGATTTTGATTGGACAAGAGTAGTTGGTTGCTTGTCCCTATTTCAAGGCTTTAACCCATGCTTTTCTTTTCTTTCTTTTCTTGCTTTTCTTGTAGCTGCAACCGGCCATTGAGGGGAGGAGATGGCTGAAAAAATCTTGCATTAAATACATAGATAATGGGAGAGTTTTGATGTGAAATGGAGTGGTTGGAGACTAGTCCTTAAAACATGGCTTTTGTCCATCCTTTTTCCCTTGAATTGTGGCATTACCCTCCCCTTTTCCTTGAGCTGCTGCCAACCATTTGAGGGGAGGAGAAAGCTTCATTTAATGCAAGCTTTAGTTGGTGGAGAGATGGGGTCATAGGCATAGCAATGTGTACTTATCATGCTTAGGCTTTGTTTGGCTAATTTGTGCTCCAAAAATTCATTTTTCTTTCCTTTATGCTACACAGATAATTCTAATATTGTGATTCCTCAAAACACAATATTTTTATCTCATACCGAAGTACAAAATTTATTTGTGTGAATTTTGGATCGAAAAATATTTTCCTTAAATTTTTCTGAATCCCTTTTTACCCTTAAACTCTAACTCGGTGTGCTTGATTTTCTAGGAGCGTTTTACGGCTTATTCTTGCTAACTAATTCATAAAACATCATCTCGGAACTCATCCCGCTCCGAACTTGAAAAATCTCAAAAAGTCAAAGGGTTGACTTTTCGTCGGTCAAACTTTGACTTTTTTGGTCAAAGTTGACTTTCGTAAAATTTTACACCGTTGCGGCCCTTTCGACTTGAAAGGTTCGTTTTCGAACTTAAAAATTAATTTTGAGTCTTCTCGATCCATCATAACTCACAAAATCTAACAAAAGCTCTAAATCGAGCTTTTTCACAATTATTTTCATTGGTTGAAAATAAATTCTTTAAGAGGAAATTGTACATGGAAAATTCGGATATCACACAAAGAAATTAAGTTGAATCTTAAATTTTACATTTACGTTAGGGCATCTTTATCGTGGGAATCGGTCTCCATCGTGCTTCAATAATGCACCAAACGGTTCACAGTAAGTGAATCTGTTCCATTACTTGGTTTTTTTGTGATGAATTTCATTTTAGTCCCTTAATGTAGGTCCAATATCACATTATCATCCCCAAACTTTAAAACACTCATAATCATTTCTCGACCTATTTATTTTCTCATAATAATCATTCCCTCCATAACATTGCTAAAAACTGTATTATAATTTTATCATTCCATAGTTCCATATTTCAATTTTGGAAGTTATAAATTCTCAAAATACTATACTCTATACCATAATTATAATGCACTTAATCTTCATGTGATAACTACTTTTTAACAATTTAAAACAATTTTAGCAAATCAATGAGTCGGGGACTATAATTCAGGGACTAAAAATTAAATTAACGCTTTTTCAAATAAGTCCACGACTTTGTTTGAAGACAGAAAGGGGGGAAAAAAAAATCAAATTTCAGCTTCATATTTATGTCTCCACTTCTTTCTTTTGTCCCCTCAACCATTCTTGGGTCTACCAAATGAGTCAGCAACAAAATAAATGAAAAAGATTTTGAAATGAAAGATGACCGAAGTGAGGTGTTAATTTAATGCCACATGTTTTCTGAATCAATCTCATGATCTGGCTCTTTAATGTCAAATATTTTAAAAAGAGATACTTACCAAACACAGTTGGCATTTTTAGTAATCAAGGAATGAAATCAATCTCTCTTAAGTCATAACCACAAAATCAATCAACCAATGATTTCCTCATATACAGCTCTAGCTATGGTTTCCCACTAGCTAACAGAAATTTGAAGATCTTTAAATTCACAAATTCAAACAAAAAAAAAATTATACAATTAGGCCAATTACAAGGAAAAAAGAAAGTCATAAAAGAATTTCAGAAGTTTCAAACCTTTTTTTTTTTTTTTTTTTTAGGGTGGATCAACATTATGAATGACAAATATATTTATGGTGTTTATGGATTTCATATGTCATCTTGGAACATTATTTTTGCCACAGCAATTTGGATTTGAATCATAAGAAATTCAATGGAAGCCATTATCAAAATACTGCTTTTACTATGCTCATTTTCATCAACAATCAATATCCACAGGAACATACACAATAAGTGCTAATCAATCCCTTATGGATGGCGGGACCATAGTTCCGTCCGGTGGAATCTTCGAGCTCGGATTCTTCAACCCCGGCAAGTCCAAGAACCACCAGCCCTTTCGCACAGCTTTTGGATGCTGGAAATCTTGTAGTGAAGGATGAAGATGACAATGAGGAAGAGAATTTCATATCGGCAAAGTTTTGATTATCCAGGCGATATGCTTCTTCCGGGAATGAAGTATGAGGTAAATTTGGCAACCGATTTGAACCGGGGCCTGACGTAAGTGATGAAGATCCTTCTGAAGGTGATTACACGAATTAGCTTGATCCGAATGGTTTAACGCAGTTTTTGCTTAAGAAAGATTCGGAGATTCAATTCCAATCTGGACCATGGAATGGCCTCCGGTTTAGTGGTATGCCGAACTTGAAACCAAACGGTATATACACATATGAGTTTGCTTTCTCCGAGGAGGAAGTTTATTACAGTTCTAACCTAGTGAGAAGCACCGTCGTGTCAAGATTGGTTTTGAATTCCAACGGAAATCTTTAGCTTTACACGTGGATTGACAGAATGAAGGAATTGAAACTTTACTTGAAAGCGCAAATGGATGACTGTGACAGGCATGCAATATGCCGTGCTTATGGCAGTTGCAACTTCAACAACTCCCCTGCTTGCGGCTGTTTGGAGGGGTTCGAGCCAAAATCGCCAGTAGATTGGGATTCTGGAGATTGGTCACACGGGTGTGTAAGAAAGACCCCATTGGAATGCAAGGAAGGGGAGGAGTTTCAGCGATACTCCGATCTTAAATTACCCGACACGAACCTATCATGGTATAACAAAACCATGAACCTCAAAGAGTGTGAGCAAGAATGCTTGAGAAACTACTCGTGTACAGCTTATGTGAATATGGATATCAGAGAAAGGAGGAAGTGGGTGCATACTTTGGTTCAAAGAGCTTATTGACACGAGACAATACGCCGATTCTAGTCAAGACATTTTCATTAGGATGGCCGCCTCCGACTTGGGTACATCTTCTCTTGTTCTTTCAATCATTGTAGAGTAGTATTCAAAAACTAGATTTAGACAACAAAATTATATGTTTTGAACATGTTCGTTCGTTGTGTTGATCATGTTTTTTCATTATGTTTCGATCTAGGCAGTGGCGTATAGAAGTCCCGAAGGGAGGAGAATAATCAGGATCGTATTGATACCTGTGGTAGCTGTAGGAGTGGCTGTTGTAGGCCTGTTTGCCTTATGGCATGCCTTGAAGAAGAGGCAGAACGGGTAGACAAGGGAAGGTAAGTCAATCGAAATAAAAAACTAAGGGTCTGTTTGTTGTTCGGTTTGAATTTGAGATGAAATGAAATTTAATTTTTAGGTTATAGCTTATTGACTTTTTAAAAACTAGTTATATAATTTTTGTTAACTTTTTTTAAAAAAGACAAAAAACCAATCATAAAATATAGTTGAATTCAAACTCAACCTCCATTCCAAATGCAGGCTAAGATATTTTGGTTAGGGAATTTGAAAATCCGACATTTATTTTCGTTATACCTCACTATTCAAAATTTTGACAAAAATCTAAGAAGAAAGAAACTTCTTTATTCTAGTTTCTGTTTCCTGTTTGATTAAAGTTTTTGATCGATTATTAGCTGTAGGAAAGACGGTGCATAACCGAGAGCAAGACTCGCCTAATGAAATTTGGCATGAGGATTTAGAGCTACCAATTTTTGGTTTTAATGTGAAAGCAGAAGCTACAAACAATTTCTCAATTGACAATAAGCTTGGACAAGGTGGTTTCGGACCGGTCTACAAGGTACGAAAAAACACCGGGAAAATTACATCTAGTATTCGATGCTGTGAATTATTGAGAATGAAGATTCCAATATTCTCCTTACTTTTTGACTAATATATACAAGTATAAATAACAAGGAAGGAAGCATCACTAGCTGAAATTAAGGGACCAAAAAACGGAAAAAATAACTAATTAGAAAATATGTAATATAATACCCATATCCCTTTGTTCTAGTAAACAAATTAAATTGATTCCTAGAAATCAGTTTACATATCACGAATTCCCACACTCTCCCTCAAGCTAGGTTGTAGATGTTGAGTAAACCTAGCTTGGAATTAAGATCTTCAAATGTCTTCCTTGGCACAGCCTTGGTAAGAATGTCTGCAACCTGTTGGTTGGTTGAAATGTATAGAAGTGATATAACGTCTGTCTCTATCTTCTCTTTGACAAAGTGTCCATCTTTCTCCACATGCTTTGTTCCATCATGATGCATGGGATTCTTTGCTATGCTGATTGCAGACTGATTTTTAGAGAACATTTTCATAGGACCGATGACTGGAATTCTAAGCTTGCAAAGTGCCCTTTTCAACCATATTCCCCCACAAATGCCACGTGCAAGAGCTCTGAATTCTACTTTTGCACTACTTTGAGACACCATAGATTGTTTCTTGCTTTGCCAAGCGACCAAATTTCCCCAGACATAAGTACAGTAACCTGAGGTAGATCATCTATCAGTTACAAAACCAGCCCAATCTGTATAAGTGAAGATCTTGACCTCCTTATTAACTATCTTTTTGAATAACAGTCCTTGACCAAATTTCATCTTCAAGTATGTTAGAATCCTATACACTGCCTCTATGTGTCCTTCTATTGGATTATTTATGAATTGACTAACCACACTTACAGTGAAGCTAATATGATTTTTGGTATGGGAAAGATAAATGAGTTTGCCAACCAGTCTTTGATACCTCCTTTTGTCAACTGGTGCACTATCATCCTTGCTTCCCATTTTTGAGTTGGAGTCCATAGGAGTGTCGGTTGGCTTACATCCAAGTATCCCTGTTTCTTCCAAGAGGTTTATCGCATACTTCTGCTGTGAAATTGAAATACCTCTTTTTGACCATGCTACTTACATACCAAGAAAATACTTGAGATTACCCAAATCTTTGATTTCAAATTATTTGGCCAGAAAACTTTTGAGCTTGAGTATCTCTTCATCATGATCTCTAGTTAGAATGATGTCATCCACATACACGATAAGTATGGCTTTCTTCCCAAAGTATAAGTGTTTGACAAATATAGTGTGGTCGGTCTAGCACTGATCATACCCAAACTTCTTGACAACTCTTGTGAATTTGTCAAACCAAGCCCTTGGTGACTGCTCGAGCCTATACAAAGACTTCTTGAATTTGCAGACTTTGTTGGTAGTGGCCGGAGTTTCAAAGCCAGGGGGAATCTCCGTGTCAACTTCTTCTTCCAGATCCCTGTTGAAAAAGGCATTTTTCACATCTAGTTGGTATAATGGCCAGTCTAGTTTGGAGGCAAGTGAAAACAATACTCGGATGGTATCGAGTTTTGTTATATGGGGCAAAAAGCTCCTGGTAATCAATCCTGTAAGACTAAGTGAATCCTTTAGCTACAAGTTGAGCTTTAACTCTATGGATACTACCATCTACATTCTGTTTGACTGTGAAGATCCATTTGCAACCAACACCATATTTCCTGGGTGGTAGCTTTGATATCATCCATGTCCCATTCTTATCCAGAGCATAGATTTCTTCCCAAATGGTAGCCTTCCATTTCGGTACATTGAGAGCTTCAAGTATTGATCTTGGAACCTATATTTTGTTAAGATTGCTAATAAACGCACGATGATTGGGTGACAATCCTCTGTTATGGAGAGTGCAAGACCTTATGCCTTTTCTCAAGGCGATATGTCTATCGTCAATAGGTGAATTGCTAGAAGTAGAATTGGGACTCGCATTACCTCATGAATTTTGAGGTTCCAGAGTCGGGTTAGATTCATGGCTTTGATCTGGTGGCTACAGTTCTCTTCCTTTACAAGTTGGGTATTTCTTAGAGTAGACATTTAACTTGCTTGTTATTGCAGGTTGGGTGTGAGTGGGATGCTGGGGACTCGTTTGAGAATTGGACTCAGATTGGATGATAAGAACTAGACTCGGATTTGTTTAAGATGGCTAAGATAACTCTGTTGAGTTTGGATTAAGACCGCTTGATGAATCTAAGGTATCAATGTCCCAAAGCTGGTTAGTATTCTTGAGTGAAGTTCTCCCTGTGCACATCAGCTTTGTAGTGAGGCTATTGTTCAAAAAAAGAAACATACATAGAGTGGTAGAATCTACGTGTGACTAGAGAGTAACATTTATACCCTTTATGATTTGAGGAACATCTGACAAAGGTGCATTTGAGTGGTTTTGGATCAAGTTTACTTTGATGTTGGGCATGTACATGAACAAACACGAAACATCCAAAGACTTTCATGGGAAGAGTGGACAGAATGTGAGTGTTAGGGAAAGATTGACGAAGGACTTGGCAAGGTGTTTAGAAGTTCAAGACTCGAGAAAGCATTCTATTTATTATATAAGCAGCTGTTAAGACTGCCTTACCTTAGAAAAACTTTGGAACATGTGTTATAAACATGCATAAGTGATTGAGCAACTTCTAGGAGGTGTCTATTCTTTCTTTATGCAATCCCATTTTGTTGGGGTGTGTCGACACAGGAACTCTGATGAACAATCCCCTAACTCACAAGATAATCACCCATAATTGTTTCAAAATATTTTTTTGCATTAGTAGTTTTCAACACTTGTTTTTTTTTGTTTGGGATTGAGTTTGAATCATAGTGTTGAATTTCCTAAAAATCTAGTCTGCTTTAGATTTTTCTTTCATAAGAAATAGCAATGTGATCCTAGTGTGATCATCTACAAATGATACAAACCACCTAGTGCTTGTAATATTTTTTTATTCTAGATGGCCCCCACACATCACTGTGAATCATTGAAAATGGATGAGATGCCTTATATGGTAGAATATGATAAGAGTTACAAATATGCTTGGAATATTGACACACCTCACACTCACCGATGGGGTAAAACACTAGCTGTACTTATGGGTGCTATAATCATAAGTTTAGTATTAAATGAAGTAGTTGTACCAGGTAGTCCTAAATTATTATATGAAAAAGAACTATATTAAGTTAACAGTTTTCAGATTTTTATTTCAGAACAAAGAGGAAACAGTTTTTGGAGACACACAAAATTAGGATAACCTAAACAATAATGCCATAACATGATTGCACTATTCTTATTGGAATTTTCAAAAGAAACGAGATTTACATCAGACTGACTTTTTGATTCCACAAATGCTGCATTATGAGTATGTCTTCTAAGAGATTCACAAGCTTTGAGAAGAAAAAGTCCAGAGCACACCTTAGCATTGCCAATCGTCCTCCCTAAATCCAAATCCTGAAATTCACACAAATCTGAGGAAAATTTAGCAACACAGTTATATTCTTGAGTGAGCTTGCTAATTGACAAAAGATTGCAATCCAAGTTTGGAACATGAAGTATTGAGTTTAGGGTTAGGTCCTTCGAAATAATGATAGAACCTGTTCCAACCACTTTAGAGAAGGACCTACTATTTTCACTACAAGATTTTCTCTACATGGACTGTAATTATGGAAGAGTGAGATATCACCTGTCATGTGATCAAATGCTCTCAAGTCTACAATCCATGGACTTCGTTTTTCTGAATTTACAGTGAAAACACTCAAGTAATTACCTTTGTGTGCTAAAGATCCAATTCCAATGGTGTTTTGGGCAACATTTTGTTGTGAGAATATCTTTTGCAGGGCGTCTTGCTAAATGGACTGGATTCAGTGAGGGCTAGTCCTTCATCTACCAATACATGGTTTCTTCAGCTTTCCCTATTCGGTGCAGGTCTCGAGGGCTTCCAATCTACTAGTTTGATATGGATTTTCCATCAATTCTCTCGGGTATGACCTGATTTTTAATAGTGATCAAACCATGGTCTGCCCTTCCTTTGTTGAGCATCATTGGTGTTGCTTTGGATCCCTTAAATGACTAGGGCAGAATTTCAGTTACAGGAATAGTAGGAGACTTGATTACGCCCAAATGTGTACAGAAACAAGCGGTCGATTGCAGTACAATTAGGACGGTCGATCTCACGAGAAAGTGATAAAAACAAACAAGAAAGGATTAGCGGAACAAAAGCATAAGAGAAATAAGTAATCAAATAAAGGAAAAGAATAATTATTTTTGTGATTTTTTTTAATAAATTTAAAAACAACGTAATTTAAAATAGAGAAAAATCCAATAATCATAAGGTGGTAAAGCATCAACATTCCCTCATATGTATTATTTTCCAATTTTAGTTTTGATTCAATAAAAGTATTCAAATGAATTAGACTTCTCACATTAGGACCAAAAAGATTATTATTATAAATTGTCTAAAATCGACAATATATCAAATTGACAATATTGCAGTAAGAGATCACTTTATAAAATAATTTTAGTTACAAAACATTACATGACAAAATTTACATTGAAAAAGCATGACTAAATCTATATAAAAACTTGGCACATAATATTTAGCATTCAAAGAAAATTAGAAATTGGAGGAGAATATTTCACTCAAATATATATGCATTACAAAACCAAACAAACAAAACCTCAATTAGAAAATTCAACACATGAGTTCATCTCTAGCTTCACCAAGAGAAATTTAGCCTAGCTTGCAATCCATCTCACAAAATTCTAACAAGAAAATATGAGATGAAAAATGCAAGAAAAAGAAAAATTAACACTAAAAATTCAGCCAAAACTAATGGGAAAAAACGTTCCCTGCTTGCTACACAAACTCCTTTTTATAGGCCTCAATGTCCAGCACCTAAAGAGAGATTTTCGGCCCAAAAATTCATGCTGTCAGGCCGGTAATCCGAGTGGAGAGAGACGGTAATCTAGCTGAGAGAAACTGATTGCCTGGGCACGGGCTTGACTGGGAAACGCGGCTCGAAACTGGCACTGGGCCAACTGGAGTCGCTTGCAGCTTGGTTTCTGGGCCTGAGATCACAGGCAGGCAGTTGGAGGAGGAGCTGAAGTCACACGGGCTTGGGCTGAGAGTTGCTGCTGGAGTTTCGGCCCTGGATTGGAGGAAAATTCGGCCCGAGATTCACGGGCCTGAGCTGGCGACTGGAGAGCAGCTGGGCTGGCACGGGCTTGGGCTGGAGTCTCGCGCGGATTCGCGGGCTGAATGGCCTGGAATCAAGGGCTGACTGGAACTGAAGGGAGTGGATGAGACTGATTTCACGTGGGCCGAAACACGCGCTGGGCCAGCTGGAGGGGGAGCTGACTTCGGCTGGAATTCGGGCTTGGCTGGCCTGGGCTGTTTCACACGGGTTGGGCTGCGGAAGAAAGGGGAAAGAAAAGGAAAGAAAGGAAAATAAATAAATAAATCAAAATAAAATTATAAATATTTTCAAAGTAAAATATTATTAATTAATATTATAAAAATACTTATTTAAATTGTAAATTATCTAATAAATTATATGAACAAAACTGCGTTTTTGTGCATTTATCAAGACTCTACTAGTATTACTTTCTTTTTGCTCTCTTCTCAGCATGCCTGAGAAAAAACTTCTCGAATGCTTGGCAAGATTGTTGTTGAATCCCATTAAGAATTTAAAAATTCTTTTATTTTCGATGATTTCTCTAAACATTTTTGCATCATTTGGACAGCCCAGTGATTTTCTTCAAACACGTCTAGTTGTTGCAATTAACGAGTGAGAATGTTGTAATATTGTGTGACGAAAAGATCTCCCTGTCGAAGATCATGGAGATTGGTTTCAATCTCAAAAATCTCAGAAGTATTCTCCTTGCTTGAGTAGAATTATTTTGCTGCATCCCAGATTCACGTGCTGTGCTGTAGAGTAGGAAATTCTCACCAATTTCATTTGTCATGGAATTGACCAACCAAGACATGACCATGTTATTCTCAATCTTCCATTGTTGGGATTTCAGATCTCTAGACTTTGGAGGAAGGACTTGGCCAGTGAGACACTCATCTTTTCCTTTTCCGTAGATGAACATCATGACGAATTGAGACCACTGAAGATAGTTGTCCTCATTCAGCTTATGTCCTGTAATGGGAAGAGGAATGTTGTCTGACCCACCATGGTTATTGAAGACAAGCGGTTTGGAACTAGAAGATACTCTTGATGGGTTCACGGTTTGTTTTTCCGTGGCCATGCCATAGTTGGTCATTGTAAGTAATGGTTCAGAGGAGGCTCTAATACCATGTGAATTATTGAGAATGAAGATTCCAATATTCTCCTTATTTTCTAACTAAAATATACAAGTATAAATAACAAGGAAGGAAGCATCACTTCCTGAAATTAAGGGGCTAAAAAATGGAAAAAATAGCTAATTAGGAAATAGGTACCATATCCCTCTATTCTAGTAAAGAAATGAAACTAATTCCTAGAAGTTAGTTTGCATATCACGGATTCCCACAAATGCTTTATCAAATCAGCAGTTTGGTAACTCGGTGTTTAGATTATAACGATTCTGTATTACTGTACTTCAGGAAAAAAAAAAAAAAAAGGTCCTTCGAGGAACCTATGCACAATTTTTTGAGAATCAAAATATCCTTTTTGCCCTTTTAAATCAAAACGTCAAATTTTTATTTTCGCTTCAACACATTTTCAGACTAAAATGGTATAAAAATCATTTTATGCTGCAAAAACCATACTCAGGATACTCCGAATTTTTTTTTGTTTAATTTTGAATACAAAGTGCAATGAACTCTGTTTCTGAAGAAGATAATGATGTTGTAACCTGCTTCTTTGAACTCCATGAGACTGCTCCTGACCTAAGATTGAAAACACTAGCTGAGGTGCTCTTTCGATCATCCAATGAACACGCCCAGTCACTATCAATGAACCCATAGAGGCTGAAGTTTGAAACTTGAATATACCAAATCCCATAATTTGCGGTTCCAGCAACATAGCATAAGACCATTTTTGCTGCTCCAAGATGATGCTTTGTGGGATTTTGCATGAACCTGGAAATTACACCAACATAGAAGGCAATATCTGGTCTAGTATGAGTCAAATAAATCAAACCTCCAACAAAGCTCCTGAAATTCTTTGCATTAGCCTCCTCTGTACCATCTTCAAGTTGCAACTTTTCATTCATATTCATGGGCGTAGCAACTGGTTTGCAATTGAGTAAACTGAACCTTTTAAGAAGATCTATTGCATATTTCCTTTGTGAGATAAAAATCCCATCAACTCCTTGCTTCACCTCAAGGCCAAGAAAATAAGGCAATAAACCTGTGTCTAACATCTCAAATTTCTTCATCATATTAGATTTAAAATCAACCACAAGAGAATAAGAGGAGATCATATATATAATATCATCAACATAAAGGCAGACAATGATAAAGTCATCTCTACCTTGCTTTTTCATATAAGGGGTGGGCTCATTTTCACTTCTTTTGATGCCATTTTGACAAAAGTAGTCATCAATCTTGCTATACCATGCTTGTGGTGCATGTTTTAGCCCATAGAGTGCCTTTCTCAACTTGTACACCTTCGCCTCCTTGCCTTCAATTATGAACCCTTCAGGCTGAGTGACATAAACTTCTTCTTACAAGTCTCCATTTAGAAACACAGACTTGAAATCGGATTGAAAAACAGGCCAATGTAGTTGCGCAACCAATGCTAAGACAATTCTCACAATTTCAAATCGAGCAACCTGAGAAAAAGTTTCTTCAAAATCAATACCTTGTTGTTGCAAATATCCTTTAGCCATGAGTCGAGCCTTGTGCTTTTGAATGGTTCCATTAGCATGATATTTTGTTTTGAACACCCACTTAAGACCAGTTGCATTCTTGCCTTCAGGTAGATCCACCATCACCTATGTTTCATTCTTTTGGATCACCATTAACTCTTCTTTCATTGCATTTCACCATTCTTCCTTTGTTGCTGCTTCTTCAAAGGTTATAGGATCTATAACAAAAAAAGCAAATTGACAAGATTCATAGACCTCTCTCAAAGATCTAAACTTTGTAGGAGGCGTTTCATCAGAAGATTCTTGTAAAGAGGATGAGCTGCTACTTTTTGGAGTTGATGGTGAGGAAGCTGGTGACCTGAAAGGAGTAGGAGAGTTTGCGGGAACTGATTCAACACCTTCAGCTGTTAGAGTCTCACTCTCCGTTGAGATCTGAACTTGAGTCTCTTCACTTTTTTTATTCTAATTCCAACTCATCTTCATCAAAAACTACATCTCTTCTTATAATTAATTTGCCACTAAGAGGATTATATAACCGATATACTTTGGATTGATTGCAATATCCAACAAAAATGCATTTTTTAGATTTCTCCTCAAGTTTTTGATGAACTTGAGAACTTATTAAAGCATAGGCAATACAACCAAAGATCCTTAAGTGGTTTATCGATGGTCTTTTACCTCACCATGCTTCTTATGGTGTTTGATTTTAGATAGCCCTTGTCAGATAAATGTTCAACATGTAGACAGATGTTGCCACTGCTTCAGCCCAAAAGAGATTTGGAAGTCCTCTAACATTTAGCAAGCTTCTAGCCATTTCCACAACTGTTCGATTCTTCCGTTTGGCT
Organism: Ficus microcarpa; assembly: GCA_025413485.1. NCBI lineage: Eukaryota > Viridiplantae > Streptophyta > Magnoliopsida > Rosales > Moraceae > Ficus > Ficus microcarpa. Next base: position 4,671,229 of record CM046381.1, read on the forward strand.
ACTCCATTTTGCTCCAGTGTATAAGGTGTCGTCAACTCCCCATGAATGCCATGCTCTTCACAAAAGCAGTTAAATTCTTTAGATAAAAACTCACCACCTCGATCCGTGCGGAGAGTCTTTATTAAAGTACCTTTTTGCTTTTCCACAAGTGCCTTAAATTTCCTGAAATTCTCAAAAGTTTCCAACTTGTTTGTCAGAAAATAAACCCAGCTCATTCGATAACAATCATCAATAAAGAACAAAAATACTTATTCCCACCAAGTGACGTAGTTCTCATTGGCCCTCATAAGTCAGCATGAATTAGCTCAAGACATTCAGAAGCTCTCCAAGATTGTCCACTTGGAAAAGGCGCTCTTGTCTATTTTCCATAAATACACCCTTCACAAAAACCAAGAGCGCTAATTTGAGGTAATCCAAGGACCATACCTTTCTCATTTAAAAGCTAGAAGCCTTTGATATTGAGATGCCCATATCTCAAGTGCCACATCTTGGATTCATTCTTGTCACTGGCAATAAGAGCTTGATTTTCCATGATAGAGATTCTAAGTGGACACATCTTGTTTTCTGTCATTTGCACACTGACAATGGACTACCCAAACTCTTTGTCATTAACAACACATGCTCCATTATCAAACAAAATTGCACAACCAACCGTTATTAGTTGCCCAACACTTAACAAACTATGTGCCAAATTAGGAACAAAGAAAACATCGTAAAGTAGTTTTACTTTACCATGGCTAGTCTTCACAGCAACGGTGCCCTTGCCTTCAATTTGAATCTACTTGTTATCTCTAAGTCTGACTTGCATCTTTAGTGACTCATCAAGCTCTTTAAACAGTGATTTATTGCCAGTCATGTGGTTCGAACATCCACTATCCAAAAACCAAACATCATTTTGAACGTAGAATAGGAGTGAACCATAAATAACTTACTTTCTTCATTTTCTTCTTCCACATAATTTGCTTTTGAGCCTTGCCTACAATTTGCCTTTACATGCCCGAACTTTTTGCAATTGTAGCACTGAACAGAGCTTTTGTTCCATTTTTGGTCCCCAACGAACTGCCTCTCTTGTCCATCAAAACGACCTCTTCCTCTACCTTTGCCACGTCTTCTACCACGAGAGCCTCCTCTTCTATGTCCTCTTCCAACAAAGTCTTCCTTTTTTTTTTCTATCTCCGCCTTCACTTGAGAAGCTTGAAATGCCTTTTCTTCATTCTTCTCAACTAATTTGTTTCGCCTTGCCTCATGAGCTTGCCAAGAACCTATTAGGTCATCAAAGGGAAAAACAGAGAGATCCTTAGTCTCCTCAATTTCAGTTACAATATAATCATATTTTGGAGTCAGGCTTCGTAGAACTTTGGGAACAATAATTGCATCAGTATTTTTTTCTCTCCATAAGACCTCATTTGACTAACAATTGAAATTACTCTGGACAAAAAGTCTTGCAATGTTTCATTACCCTTCATGAGCAAGGCTTCAAACTCATTTCTGAGAGTCTAAAGTTTTACTGCTATTACCTTTGAAGAGCCTTGGAATTCTTTCTGCAGTGTTTCCCATGCCTCCTTTGAAGGGGTGGCTGTTGCAATTCTTGAAAAAATTGTGTCATGAACTGCTTGTTGAAGGATGAACAATGCTTTTGAATCTTTCTTCCTTTTCTCCCTTAACCGACTTTCATCAGCATCCTAGTTGTCATAGCCGCTCTCTACCAAATCCCAAAGGTCTTGAGATCTAAATAGAGTCTTCACTTTGATACTCTAGAACTCATGGTACCCTCGTTTGAAAATGGGAATGAGAGGTTGAGAAACGCTCATGGTACTTCCATTGACTGCCATTGTCTTTCTCTCAACTCAATGTGTTTAGCACTCACCGAGACACTCACCAGGACACTTTAAAGCTCTAATACCAACTTTGTTGGGAAGAGGACAAAGTTTTCTTTGGAAACTAATAAAAACTAGAGACTTTTTTCTGAATTGCTCTGATACTTTATTGACATCAACATGGGCCTATATATAGGCTTACAAAAGAAACTAACTTTACCCCACTATCTCAACTACATAGAGATAAAGTAGGCACGTGAACAACTTCCTATAACCACTAAATTAAAAAAATCTCAAACGTGGGCTGCCAAGCCCACTTAACAAATCAGATAGAAATAATAAACAAACTTCCCAGATACTAGGACTTCTTGGCACCAAACGTGGACCCACTACTTTTGAATCATTCTTTAACACATTTGGGCTATTTTTTTTTTATTATTTTATTATTTTTTTAGTTTGGATAAAACTCAATCCACATCCCATTTCTATGGTTGGTAGCGTAATTATCTCTCTATTCTTATAAACATTCTTGATGGGCGATCTCCAACATTATGGCAATTCATTTACGTAAATGGAATGAGAAGTGAACTGATATAAGAGATAAATTTTAGCACATTCATAAATGTTGTTTGCAAATGACATGGTACATTATTGATAAATATAGTTCAGAAGGTGGGTTAAAATACTCAAGTAGACAATGAACACCGAAGAGTAACTTATAAGCTTAATTTTGATAACAACAAAGGCTTGTTTTCTATGATACCAAGTTTGAAAACAAGAAGCAGTGCTCATACAAGAATTCCAGATATTTAAGACGGTATTATTTGAACATCAAATGAAGAAAAAATATGTGCGGGATGGAAAGAAAAAAAGGTAGATAGGAACATAAAAGCAATCAACATGATCTTTTTGGGATAGGTTTGGCTGTTGTTACCCCTCCATCACGATATGGACAGGACGCAGTGCGGTGTTTGTCTAAATGCAGGTTCCATGCCACACTCCTGTCCCGAGTTGAGAACTTCGTCCAACTACCCATGGCGCTCTCATATCTACTATGCGTGATGCGTTTGAACTCCTTCACATCTCTATTCTTATCCATCTCATCCGGATCAATGTCAATGTCGACAGTAAAGATATTGCCATAAGGCCTCACATAGTGCAGGAAATGAGGCAGAGAAATGGGATCAGCAGACACCGCAGCAAGATCCGCAGTCACAACGATGCTCTTTTCATCTGGGCTGAAGAATGGATGGTTCACATGCCCTGCGAGATCACTTCCACTTCCCATCACTCTTATCACCGTGTCCTGATTGTTTGCATTCACCAGATAGATGGCAAAGTATCCTGGATCAAGCTCATTATCCTTAGCAGGTGCGTCTTTAGGCTTGTCACGGGTCGACGAGAAAACTATCCAATCACTATTTGGGGACCATTGGCAATGTGTGTTAGTCCAATGCCCTTCTGTTAGCCTTGTAATGCCACCTCCGTATCCATATTCCCCTAATTCCGCGTCCATTATGTATAGATTCTTATATCTTTCTTTCCCTCCTTGTCTTGTAGATCGAAAAACTAATTCGTCCCTGTTACAATTCAAAACTATATTATAACAAATGGTACTCAATTGTCATTCAAAACCGTATTACTTTCTAGTGAGCAATAGTTATGGTGTATTTGGATTAACTATTCCAATAGTTATTATTGGAGTCTAATGTTATGCCTATTTGGTTGGCCAACTAGAGTAACATTACTTGATTAATGTTTCACTATTTCATAACAATTCAACCCAAATACAAATCCAAATCCAAATTTTTACTTTTTAGTAATTGATTTTGCACTTATTTTTCTACATTCATGTTGTTCAAATGTTACATTAAACAAAAACTATTTTAACACACATTTAATTTGGATACACTATTCAACTACATTTGAATGCAAACATTCAGTTTGAATGTTCATTTAAATGAAATCTACAATCTAAACAGGCTAATTGGTCGTTGACATGCTATTAGGTTGCCCTAAACATTGGTGATCCAATCTATTATAAGGATATTCGTTTACAAATTGAGGGTTTGTTTGGGGGAGATTTTAGAAATGTTGTTTTGGAGATATTTTATTTTGAGTTTTGGAAATGTGTGTACGGTTGAAAAAAGTTGTTTGGAGTAAAAAAGCATAAAAATGTGTTTGAAAAACAATATCAATATGGATCTTGTTTCGTTCCTCTTAAAATTATTCTATGCAATTAAAAAAAATCTCATATGGACTTAAAATAATAAAGCATGGAATTTTAAAATTTGAGTTTATTATAGCCATTTGTATATATAATTAGTGAAAAGTAGTTTTTAGTTGTGAAAAAAGACAAGAAAAAAATCTCGAAACCAGATGCCAAATGTGCCCCAAGCGGGCCTTGAGTTTCCGTTTGGATCATACGATGAATTTGAGTTTTTGCATTCAAATTGAAATGAATTCAAATGTGTCCGAAAGTGAAAAATGAAGTGTGGTATGGGTTTCTAAAAAGTAAAAAAGTGTGGATATGGCTTTAAGTTAAATTGAAATATTTGGATACGGCTTAGGACTATTTACAACACCGGTCAATTTAGAGTAAAGCTTTCAAAAAATGTCAAACAACAAACTTATTTACAAAGTTGAACAAAGTAGAAAACTAATAATCATGTTGTATTGACAAAAATACCCTAATACCTATTTTTCTGAAAGGGGAATTATAATTCTCCTTATATCTATTTTAAGGAAAGAGAAGATTTCGTCCTAAAATAGTTACATTATTTTCGATTATTCACTTTCTATATCTAAAATTATAAATTCAAAAATTTTTAAAATCATTCTGCCTTTATAACCTCATTTTTGAAACATATTAAAATAACTGTACAATATATATAAGTCAGACCTTGTAAAAAAAAAAAAAGTATAGAATAAGGTATGTTAAACGATGACCATGTTATATTACGAATTGTTTAACTAAATTCTTAATAATGACTCTCATATAATGATCATGTCAAGTGTTTTTTTATTTAAAATGTAATGTTAAAACAAAGAATCATGTATAGATTAATGTGGTCATTATTATACAAATCATGTCCATAATGTGATTAATCCAACCTATCCAAGATAATGTTGTGATTATTATCATATAAACCTTGTCCGTAAAGTGACTAGTCCAACCTATACAAGATTGATAGGTCCTTATAATGTTATTAAAGTATATCAAATATTAAATCTTAAACCAACATGGTCACAACCTTACCAACTTTTTTATTCCTAAAACACAAAATCTAAATATATAAAAATATTTATGTAAACAAACGGCCTAAAAAAGCTATCAGTTACTTCCATAGATAGAAAGCGTAACTAACACATTCCTTAAAACACAAATTTGTAGAAACACACATATATACAAGGAAAATAATAATAATAATAATAAAGATAAACATCAACTCTTTCCTTTAAAAAGATAGTGAGAGAATATTGGAATGCTAAACGTGGAAGATAAAAAGTATGAAATTCCAAATTTGTTCAAATTTACAAATAAAATTAAAAGTATCTATTTTTTTAAAGGGGTGTTTAAAAATGACCATTTTGTATAAATACTTGTACAGGTTAACGGACAAACCGATTCCTTCCATTCTTAAACAACACATCTAAACTCAAGTATATGTACACACACTTGTATTATAGTTGTCCTGTGGAAAGAAATCAGAAAGAACGTATATAGGAATTTAATTACCTTCTCGATTGGTGGATGGGAAGCATTGTTGGAAGATTTTGTGATGGTTTTAAGTTGCTGCCTCGCTTTGGACACGTTTTTGATTGCACAAATGTCCAATTTCTCTTCGGCTTTGAAAGAAGGTCCGAAACATACATACAACATATCCTTTTTCTGGCTTTTGGTTCCAAACTGTCGAGAAAATATTGTCCTCTTTCGTCTAACATAAGCAAATATTGAAACATTGTGAAGTGTACGGGGGACAAAAAAAAAAAAAAACCATACTTTGGACTAAATATATAGATCAAAAAAATGTTTGCACAAAAAATATATAAAAATATTATATTAGATTGGATCGGATCGGATGTTTTAAAGGTAAAAACTACATCCGATCCAATCTAAGTTGGTTTTTAATAATTGACATCCGATCCAATCTAATAGAAGTCCGTTATCCGTAATACCTGAATTGAATTGATCAGTTTGATTAGTTGATTGGATCCAATGAACACCCCTACACATCAGCTACATATATCAACAATAAATAAATCGTGACGCATTCATACACTTCAAAAAATGTTCTTGTTATATATGAGTATAAATGTACCTTGAAAACCTGACGCAATTCTTTGCCATTGGCTACCCATACAGACTTGAACTCATTGTCGACGAATGCAAGTTTGGGGCCGTCTTTGGAGAATGTTGGAAACACTCCAGACATCCTAAACAGTCCTACATCCGGATCTGGAGATTCGATCTCATAGAACTGTCTTGGGATATCATTTTCACTTTGTCACAAAGTAACAATCATTCAAGTTAAACATAGCAATCAGAAAAGGAATTTTTAGAGCGTGCCAACGTACTCAGGATGTTTTACAGGATTCCGATATTGGTTTTCCGCTTTCATTGTTTGTTAAAAAAAGTAACTGCAGGCATAATTTAACTGTAATATCACACCTTGAATCCCCTTAAGTTAAAAAAAAAAAACAAAAAAACAAAAAACAAAAAACAAAAAAACAAAAACACAAAAAAAAAAAAAAAACAAAAAAGAAGAGAAAAAAACAAGTTTAAAGCGGTTGGTACCTTGAGATCGCTCTTGCAACGGTGGTAACCGATATGCTTATTGCCGCCAATATGCGTCACAAAGGGGTTGAAATGGTCAAACTCTGATTTGAGTTCTTTAGTGATCTGTATGGGTTTTTTGTGTTCAGTACTTGAATCATAAATCTCAATGTGCCGATGCTGGTCTTTTTCAAGGTCGACTTCGTCGAGCTTTGATTTCTTATGAATACTTGCAACTGCCACATTGGTGGCATCCATGGCTGCCGGAGTAAACGCATTAATTCCATCCGGCGTCACATGGGAATCTATGACAGTACCGCTGCTAATGTCAATTCGGAAAACACCCCAATAGTTCCCAACCTTGCGTGGAAAAAAATGATGTCATCATTTCCCCACGTCGGCCATCCCCCATGCCTTACAACCATCTTGCGGTTGAAGGGCTCCTCCACGTCCATCACAAAAATGTTCGTCTTCAGATCTTCGATCTCACCCTTCCAATTACCCTACTTTCCCTTGAACGATGCTACCGCTATCTTCAAATCTGACGAACCAGGCCAACAACGTGATGAACCAACCCAAGATCTTTCAAGTTTGAGGGAAATTACGACCTGTTGCTTAGCGAAGTAAGAACCTTGATATGGTGAAGACGCCACAAACAGTTATGAAAGCCCGTTTGATAAGTCGATTTGAACGCCACTAGGAATCTTTGATAAGTTCAGATAAGTTTTTTCAAAAACTCAAGAAGAATAACTCATAACATGAATAAACATCCAAAATCTTCTTCCCATAATCTGAGAAGTCAGCCTATAGCTGAATTTACACTTGTAAAATTCCTAATCTACCTTTAAGGATAAACATAACAAAAAACCTAAAAAGATCATATTTATCTAAATAAATTCGAAATTAAAAAGATACCTAAATTCAAACTTTAAACTAAAACTTTAAAACTCAAATAGGATCACAAAGAAATCAAATCTTGATCAGATCTTATAAACTTCTTGAATTTTGTTGTGAATCTTGAATTTCTTGGAACTTGAAAACATAATTTTGACTTGATATTTTATTGGGAAGAAACGTCCACGTCAACTTAAGTCCTCCTTGCACATTTATCCACATCACGATGCCACTGCTATCTTCTCCCTGATGGTGACACGGCGGGGCTTAAATCAGCTTGCCCTGTTGGTCATGCAGAATCATGAGGAGATAAAAAAAATTTCTTAACGCTCATCAAAAATTGACCAAAATAAAGAATTGAAGCATTTACATATATGTGGAGACTTGGAAATTAAGGAACCTTTTGGGGTAAGGCGATCGGTTTTTCCAGTCTCAAGATTGGTTCCACAAATGGCTGTCCAGGGCTGACGACGTTGTTCGGCGGGCTCTTTGGTGGAGACATAGACGAGATAATCACCGGCAATGCAACCACTGTCTTCCATTCGAACACCACCAAATGTGCTTTTGTCGAAAACTTCAGCCAAACTGAAGACTTTGGGCTCTGTGTTGTCATTGAAGCGGAAAGCTATGTGAAGCGTTTCGAGGCTGTCTCTTTCGGAGACGAAAATCATGCCTGAGAGTCAACCTGAATATACATCGGCCTCGCTGTAAATGCCCTGTGAATCCAATTTTAGGCGCTTGAGAATTGCGCAGAGAGCCGCCGGTGGAAGGACTTGGCCGTTGTAATTGTAGGACTTTCCATCAGTCAGGTGAAGCTCGTCATGATCTCGGTTTGAGGCCGGCGGAAGCGGGCGGGCGAATATGTCCAGCTCCACCGGTGGCCGGAAGGTTGCGAAGAAGGCAATGCTTCCTCTGTTCTTTGCCATATATGATTTTTTCTTGTGTAAGTAATTTGCAAATACTCCACCTTCAGATGTGTACTTGTAAGGGTGTGGAGAAGTCAAGTCGATATCTTTATTGTTATTGTTATTGTTATTATTATTTATAATGGTGGGAATGGTACCTCCATTTGATTGTAATTTGAAAAGGATGGAAGTTCATGTGATCATGTCTTGTAATAAGACCTTCGCTGGAATGCCAAGTTGGCTATAAACTTCCAAGTTTTAATTAAAATTAAATTAATTTAATATTGTTAATGGTAATAATTATGCTGCCAACTTGCTCAAGTACTGACAAGCGAGCTCGGTATGCCAAAGGAATACAAAGGGGGTGTTTGGTGTGTTAGTTTGAGTTAAAATATTTTAGTTGTAATAGTAAATTTTTTTGAATTTTCAGAAAAGACAAAAAACTTTTTGGGAAAAAGACAAAAACTTTTTAGAAAAAAGACAAAAAAAAGTTTGAAATGAGTTGGAGTTGGAATGGTTGCCACACGGGGCCAAAGTAAACCAAGCCATGCCAAAAACTTTAAAAATTCATGCTGAAAAAAATAAAGTTTCAAAAGAAGTAAAAAAAAAAAAAAAAAAAAAAACTTATTCCGCACTTTCAAAGTATAGTAAGTTATGTATAAAGGTGACGGTCCTGGCAGCCCGCATCCACGCGGTCGGCCCCGCATGGGTGCTAAGGTGGTGGATCGGGGCGTCACAATATACAACTAATCGCCTATGCTGTAGACGGCGTTGTACTTATCTTGTCTATGTCTGGCAATATGCTGTTCCATCTCGGGGCTTAGCTGCAGGTTATATCTTGCTTAATCGAAGGACTAGTTAATATTCTAGCCTATGACCATAATAATGTTGGTTATCCACCAACATTCATGCAATGCTTTGGTTATATGTCCCCCCTATCTTAAAACATTTTATGTGCGGTTACGTTGGATAACCTTTCATATCTATCACATGTGAGAGTGTAAAAACGGTTAGGCTAACACCTAACCTTAAACTTACCATTATTCTAATCCGAATTAGGTTAACCGAAGTCAACCTCTAAGTTACTAAAGTCAACCCTCCCTTCGGGTCAACTTCGGGCTTTGGGGCTAAGCCCTGTGATTCGGGTATAAATTCTCGATCACCGTTCATTATTCTTGTCTTATAACTTAGTTAAGAAAATTATCGTTTTTCTTTATCTTAAAATAGGTTTTGGGCATACAAGCCTAAAACTCCTTTAATTTTTCTTAAAAAATCCTTAACTCTTGAAACATGGTCTTATAAAATGTTTGAGGGTTGGAAACTGCCTTTGGAACAGTTTCTATATTCAAAACAGAGTGTTTAGACAGAGAAACAGTTTTTCTCTACTGGTTCTATAAAATTAAGTGCAGGAATGTCTTGCTCCCTGCACAGTTTTTAGAAAACAGATCATAATTAAAAGTCCTTTTGGAATTAGAAAAAGTTGTCTTCGTGAAAGTTCTAGCTCTCGAAGAGATCTAAAACTTTCGTGTTTTACAAAAATTCTGATTCCGCTTAGATCAATACCAGTTTTAATTTGAATCCGGTTGATCATAAAAACTGCGTCCAAATGGACCATCTTCGGTTTTCGTAAAAACGGAGGCCTTTGGAACCTCATTTTGAGAAACGGTTCACGTTGCCTCCTAGGAAAGACCTTGTTCTACAACTTTCATGTTTTACGTTTTTTCCTATTCAGCCTCTAAAGGCCTACAATTACCAGTTTCCTGAGACTGACCAGTTTGGAACCCGAACTGGCAGCCTTGCTTACTAGAATTGGTTTACGTCCTAATTTGCGATTTCTACCTCAACCGATCACATCGGGAGCCTAATGACAAATCATGCAGCGTTTCTAACATCTTGCATGTCCCAACATGCAAACCTAACACGTCCATGCAGCCCATAGAAACCGAACCCTAACCTAGGGTTGTATGGTCTAGCATAACACAATTCATTCCATACATTCCATTGCATACCAAAATAAATTCAAATCATACATTCACATGCTTGTTCATGCTATAGGGGACATATATCCTCATGTAAAATTCTAGCATGCAATCCTAGCATATCAATCAAGCATAAGCATAAATAATGACATAAATAAACCAAACCACCATAAAGGAACTAATCAAACACTTAAGGGCATGAAAATAAATAGGTGAGCTTATGCTCTTACAAACATTTGCTTAAACAAATACATTTAAATCTCCACTTAAAAACTTGATTGAAATAAGATTAGAGCTTTTTGAAAAATTTACCTTGAAATGGATAGGGTTTAGCTTAAGGACTTGAACCAATTCTCACCCTTGACTCTAAGCTCCCACAACCGGTTTTAGCTCACCCAAAATGCACCAAAACTTGGCTGTTTTTGGACTCAAAATCAGCCTCCAACCTATGCTTGGCCACACCTAGGGACTGCACCCAAAAACTGATATTTTCCACTGCTTTTCCCAGCACACACAGTGGCTGCTCCTAGACCCAAAATTGGTCTCCAAATCTTGTTTTCGGTTGCTCGGATCACACCCGAACTCTCCCCTAAAGTCTCCCCTAACTTTCAAGAATTTTTTTCTCACTTTCCCTTGCTCACTGTCCATGGCAACAGCCCAGAAAAATGGCTGGAAAATTTTTTCCCCACTTCCCTCTTGCTTTCTCACACAAACCGAACACACCCTCTAACTTGGTTCAAGAAATTTTTCTGATTTCTTTCTCACTCTCACTCTCGGTTTTTCTTGGCTGAAAATGGGCAGAATTTTGCTTCATTTTCTGATTTAAAAAGGGTGGAAGACACCCCTATTTATAGGCAACGTGGGACTCTTGAAATATAAAAATTTGACCCCAAAACTTTTAAAATTTTCCACAAAAAAACCACATAGGTGGCCGGCCATTTGGAGTGGAGAACAAGCAAGAAAACTCTAGAACAAGACACATATCTTGTGTGGATTTGTTCTCCAAAAAGGTGATGATGTCATAAATAAAAAAATTATGATGTCATAAATAAAAAGACTTGTTTGTCTACTTTTTCCAATAAGTAGTATAATTTAAACTAAACACAGATAAATCTAACACTGTGTTGTACTAATACACAGCATTAATATTTTATACTGTCATAAAAATTTTATCTGTGAAAAATCGAGCTGAAAAATTTTTTCTTTATTTTTTCGAACCCTTTTGCCCTGTACCCTAATTTTGCGTGCTTGATTTTTCTATAGTGGTTTTAGTTTTCATTTACGTCATCTTATCCGAAAAAATGAGTTTTCACAGTATTTTTCCTATACTGCATCTCACAAAATTGTACAGTGAGGGTTTTGACCATTTTGGTCAAACTTTGACTTTTCCGAGTTAAAGTTGACTTTTTTGGTCAACCCTTTGACTTTCCTAGAATGATGTAAATTTCATCTCTTTTCATCCAAAAAGACCATTTTTCAACCAAAACAAGCATATTTGAGTCTTATAAAGTTATAAGAGCTCATAACATCAGATAGAGTTCTAAAACGAACTTTTTCATAAATGCCGATACGGCATGCATTTAATTCCTTTAAAAAGGAAATAGTAACATAGAAAAAGTCAGGTATTACAATCTACCCCCCTTAAAAATTTTCGTCCTCGAAAATCAAAACAACTCGGGGTAGTTTTTCCTCATCTTATCTTCTAGTTCCCAGGTTGCTTCCTCGACCTTATGATGTCACCATAAGACCTTAACCATGGGAATAGTTCGATTTCTTAAAACCCTTTCCTCCCTATCGAGAATTCTAACGGGCCTCTCCTCGTAAGTTAGATCAGTCTGAACCTCTACTAGTTCCTGACTGAGTACGTGGGAAGGGTCTGGGACATACTTCTTGAGCATCAAAACGTGAAACACGTTATGCATTGATGCTAACTCTGGCGGTAGAGCGAGCTTATACGCAACCTTCCCAATTCTTTCGAGGATTTCAAACGGTCCTGTATACCGTGGACTGAGCTTTCCTTTCTTGCCGAATCGCATTACCCCCTTCATAGGGGCAATTTTGATGAAAACAACATCCCCGACTTGAAACTCTAACGGTCTTCGACGTCGGTCGGCATAGCTCTTCTGTCGGCTAAAGGCTACATCGAGTCTTTGCTTGATCTTTCTGATATCTTCAGACGTCTTTTCGATGAAGTCTGTGGTTTGTAGCTGTTTCTGCCCAACTTCTTGCCAATGTAAAGGTGATCGACATTTTCATCCATACAATGCTTCAAATGGGGCCATCCCAATTGATGCATGGTAACTGTTGTTATAGGAAAATTCGATTAGTGGCAGCTTTTCGTCCCAATTTCCTTTGAAATCCAAGACGCAGGATCTTAACATATCCTCTAGTGTCTGTATAGTTCTCTCCGATTGCCCATCTGTCTGAGGGTGAAATGCCGTGCTAAACTTCAGTTTTGACCCCATGGCGGTGTGAACACTCATCCAAAATCGCGAAGTAAAACGTCCATCCCTGTCAGAGATGATCGACCTTGGCACTCCATGCAACTTAACAATCTGAGCTACGTAGATTCCTGCCAACTTTTCTACCGAAAAAGTTGCTTTAATCGCAATAAAGTGTGCCGATTTGGTCAATCTATCGACAATTACCCAAATCGTGTCGCTTTCACTTGTAGTTCTAGGCAGTCCGACTACGAAATCCATCGTAATCTGCTCCCATTTCCATTCAGGAAGCTCAATTTTCTGTAATTTGCCTCCCGGATGTCGATGTTCAGCCTTAACTTTCTGACAAGTCAAGCATTTCGATACAAATTCTGCTATTTCATTCTTTATGTTGGGCCACCAATAGGTCTCTCAGAGATCCTTATACATATTTGAAGCTCCTGGATGTACAGAATACGGCGTCTTATGTGCCTCTGTCATGATTTGATCCTTCAAATCCTCCACATTCGGTACACAAATTCTTCCTTGGAAGTAAATAACTCCGTCCTCGGAAGTTCTGAATTTCGTTTTCTCTTCGTCGAACAGTTGTGCGCTGAGCAGCGAGGAATCCCTTCCTTGATGCGCCTTAATGGAGTCTAACAAGTCCGACTTAAGAGTTAACGAAGATAGTCTTCCCGTGATCATTTCCAGGTTGAAATCGGCAATTTCCCGTTGCAACGGCTTAGGAAAAGCTTCAATAGACATTAGCATGCCTACTGACTTCCTACTTAGCGCGTCGGCTACCCTGTTTGCCTTTTTAGGGTGGTAAAGGATTTCACAATCGTAATCCTCTACTAGCTCCAGCCATCTGCGCTGCCTCATATTTAACTCATTCTGAGTAAAAATATACTTGAGGCTCTGGTGATCTGTGTAGATTTCACATCTGTTCCCGTACAAGTAATGTCTCCAAATCTTAAGTGCGAAGACTACTACAGCTAGTTCCAGGTCGTGTGTCGGATAATTCCTTTCATTATTCTTTAGTTGCCTTGACGCATAAGCTACTACATTTCCATTCTGCATCAAGACAGCTCCTAATCTATTCTTAGAAGCGTCACTATAAATCACGAAGTTTCCTGCATCTACATCAGGAATTATTAGTATGGGCGCGCTCGTCAGCTTCCTTTTAAGTTCCTGGAAATTCTCCTCACATTTAGAAGTCCATTCAAACTTCTGCTCCTTTCTGGTGAGGATAGTGAGGGGTGCTGCGATCTTCGAAAATCCCTCTACGAACCTCCTGTAATATCCTGCTAGTCCTAGGAAACTTCTTATCTCCGTGACGTTCCTGGGTGCTGGCCATAAGCTAACCGCTTCCACTTTTGCTGGATCTACCGAAATTCCTTCTTTGAACACCACATGCCCCAAGAAATGAACCTTTTTCAGCCAAAATTCACACTTCGTGAATTTAGCATACAACTGATGTTGCCTTAGCATCTCCATTACCAACCTAAGGTGATGTTCATGCTCCTCCTTGGACTTTGAATAGATCAAAATGTCATCAATAAAGACGATTACGAACTTATCCAAGTACTCCTTGAACACACGGTTCATGAGATCCATAAAAGTGGCTGGGGCATTGGTCAATCCAAATGGCATAACTAGGAACTCGTAGTGCCCATAGCGCGTTCGTAAAGCTGTTTTGGAGATATCTGACTCCTTGATCCAAAGCTGATGGTAGCCTGAACGTAAATCGATCTTTGAAAACACAACCGCTCCTCTGAGTTGATCGAAGAGATCGTCTATCCTCGGAAGAGGGTACTTATTCTTGATCGTAATCTTATTCAGTTCTCTGTAGTCGATGCACATACGTAAGGATCCATCCTTTTTCTTTACAAACAGGACGGGTGCTCCCCATGGGGAGTGACTCTGTCTGATGAACCCTTTGTCCAACAGCTCCTGTAGCTGTACTTGAAGTTCTCTCAATTCTGCCGGGGCCATCCTATACGGAGCTTTCGATACCGGTGCAACTCCGGGTAGTAGCTCGATTTCGAACGAAATTTCTCGTTCTAGCGGAAGTCCGGGTAACTCTTGTGGAAAGACATCCACGTATTCTCTGATGATGGGAACATCTTCTGGTGTCAGCTCTTTCTCCTGGTCCTTATCCACCATACTTGCTAAATACCCCTGACATCCATTTGCTAGCATCTTCCAAGCTCTTACTGCCGAAACAAACTTGGTGGCGGAATTTCGGGGTTGTCCGTAAAAGTTAAACTCATCCTTGTCGTTCAGGTTAATCGTCACACAACGCTTTCTACAGTCAATCCTAGCGTTGTATCTTCCTAAGAAATCCATCCCCAAGATCACATCGAAATCATGGAGTTTGATTGCGATGAGATCTGCACGTAATTCTCTGCCACAGATAAAAATGGGGACATTTTGGATCCAGAAGTTGGACCACAAAATTTCTCCGGATGGCAAAGAAGCGCTGAAAGGTTGTTCTACCCTATACACACTGTTTCCTAATTTCTGAGCGAACTCCATCGATATGAATGAGTGAGTAGCGCCAGAATCGAACAACGCAATTACATCATAGGTGGTGATAGAGATCTGACCTGTCACCACATGTGATGTTCCTGCCTCGGCGTCTCCTCTTGTATAGGCGTAGATCCTGGCTTAAGGTTCAGGCGCCTCCAATCTTCTTTGTGCCACTGGAGGTACCTCAAGCTTAGCTTGCACAGTGTGCAGTTGTCGTTGGTTGGGGTTCTGATTCTGGTACTGAGATTGCTGGTTTGGGTTATTCTGGGGACAGCTTCTCACGTAATGCCCCTCCTTGTCACATACGTAGCAAGTATTTGTTCCCTTCCTACAAACTTTGGGGTGCTTCTTCCCACAGCTTTCACATGTGGGATAACTGGCATTATTCCCCTCATTTCCCCAATTATTCCTTTTTTGGGGGAAATTTCGCTGTTGTCGCTGACCATTGAAATTTCCCTTCCGCTTATTCTTCCCAAACTGTTTGGGACTTTGGGCGGAGTTGCTAGCTTGGCCCTTCGAATTCACCTCCGAACCTTGGCGAGGTTGCATTGACCTAGCGGCGGTCTTTTCTTTCTTCTTGGCTTTAAAGATCTGAGCCCTGGCTTCTTTGTCTCGGTTGATCCAATACTCGGCTCGTATGGCTCGACTTACGCAGTCCAATACTGTTCTTGGCGGACTACTGCCAGCACTGACTTGCTTGGCAATGTCTGTCCTAAACATTTTCATCATCAAGCGCACCTTTTCTGCCTCATTCGGCACTAGGTTTGGACATAATCGTGCAAGTTGCTCAAACCTCCTGATGGCTTCCATCACCGTCAACGTCCCTTGCTTGAAGTTGGTGAATTCGTCTTGTTGTACTGCAAGTACCTCTCGGTTGTAGTACATGGCACGAAATTCGTTCACAAAATCCTGCCAGGTCATAGCCATAATATCCCGGCGCAGTTGCACTGTCCTCCACCAGTGCCTTGCATCTTTCTTGAGAGCGAAAGAAGCACAAAGTACTTTCTCTTGCTCTGTGAGTCGCATAGAATCCAAGATGACTTGGATATCAATAAGCCAATTGTCAGTAGCAACTGGATCTGTAGGTCCCTCAAACTCGGGCGCCTTCATTCGTCTAAAGCGCTCGTATAATAGATCCTCTCGTACTTCCGGCAGGTTAACTTGCACTCCGGCTGGTGCCATCGGAATCTCAACATTCCGAGGAATTTCCGGCGGAACTTCAGGTTGAACATTAGGCACCTGAGGTACCACTGGGGGAACTGGTGGTGATTGTTGGGGCATTTCTTGGACCTGGGGTCCTCGATTCATCTGAGCTAGTTGCTCATGAAGCCTAGTCGTCTCTTGTTGTTGTGCCAGCAACTGCTGTTGTAAGTTAGCTATTAAAGTTGCTAAATCCGGCTGGGACGGATTTACAGGTGCGTTTCGACGCGTACGTACCATCTCTAAATTCCTATGTAAGGAAAGATATCATACTATCAATATCTTTTCCTTCATGCGGATCTTAATATATCATATCATATAACGTTGCATCTTGCCATAACCATTCATATTGTACATAACATCGTATCATTTCACACAGCATACCATAACTTAATGGCACATTTGCATCATACTGGATACTTTTCATAACTTTCCAAAACCACAACATAACTTCTTATTATATATCCCGTGTCTCCACGGTCTCTTTGTACAATCTCAAAAGTACATCACTTGGTCAAAAGTACATACTTTTCATAGTTTCAAAAATACATACTATTGATATCCATATTTACATATTTCAAAAATACATAATACTGTACAACATATATACACGGCCAAAATCCTGGATGGAAGTGTCTAACACTTTCTCATCCTACATAATATACAACCTAACGTCCGAAATAACAAACTACTATAGTCAGTCCTACTGTCAAAAAGGAATGTACAAAACGACCCTAGATCTAAACTATGATCTCGAGCATAATCACTGATGCGTCTGAGTCGGAATCCTGATTTGCAGCCTCATCCCCGTCGTCCAACACTATCTCCACTGGCTCATCCTCCAAAGGAAACTCCTTTGGGTCATCGGGGTCATCCCAGTCCTCTATCCAGTCACCCTGATGCGGCTCATCATCCTCATCGTCCTCCTCGTCACTAGAGATAACGATGACTGGGGGGTCCTCTGGGGCTGGCGGATCAATCGCTATCACGTCATCGTCCGAGACATCATCATCGTCCCCCTCGTCCATCGGATCTGCAGCATCCTCAGCCGGGATCTCCTGTACGGGTACGGCTGGGATCGGGTCCTTTGGGAACAAGGGCCCTACCTCGTACTGTGGCTCCCCCTGCCCAGCATCATCAGTAGGAGCCTGGGAACCGCTGGCCTAGTCCTCCGGGCGTATCACCTGAGCGATAGTCTCAGCCTCTAGGACGTCATCAATATAACTCCCAACTGTCATCTCTCGGGTAGGTGATGGGACAAACTGACGACTATGGGTCGGTACTCCGTTCCGTAGGAGTATCAACGCCTCTAACTCTAGATCGGGACTGTCCTGGGGAACATATGGGAGCATCGTCTCCTAGAATCTCCAACAGTAGTGGCTTATGGTCTCCCCGGGATACGTATGCCAGTCCTGCGAGAGCCTCTGATAGCAGAAATGTCGCATATCTCGATAAATCGCAGGATCGCGGACAGGCTCGTCGATCCCTCTCGCCGGTAGCGGTCCATATCGTGTCATCACAGCAGTCCGAAAATATGCCCAAGTACGCTCGAACATCTGCCTCTCGCCTAGTGTGACCCACCATAGCCTTGAGCCGCCTATCAAGCACCTACTGGCGAGGGTAACCTGTAGGTGTCCCTCAATATGGCAAATCTCAAAGATCTGCTCCATATCGTATAGCCAGGCGCTAATGGATACTGACCGTCTCGTGCTATCAAAATACAACGGCTGCGACCGGTAGAAAGCGGCGACAGCATCTCGATCCTCCTCGACTTGGATCGGGTCCATACTATTGCGTCTAACATACATAACTTTAAACATAAGTATCTTGGCATATACTTAAAACAAAATAAATCTAATACTTACTTGCAAGGATGGATGCGATGGTAGGCAACTATGAAATCATGTCGCAGGGAAACCGCTCTGATACCAACTCTGTAACGACTCGTCTAGTGCAGGCCGTTACCATACATACATGCATACAATCTTACATAACTTAGATAAACTCACTTACTTGATACATTAAACACAGCGGAATTTTTTTTTTTTTTTTATATATGTAGGGCATATATACATATACGAAACATAAAATATGATCAATAGCATTACTTGTGCATACCACTCAGTAGTCATAATTAAACATTACATAATTCATAAAATTGTCTAAACGCGTAGCGGTTTCCGTTTCCCATTATTTACAGTGCCCGGCCACGCGATTCCACCTTGCATCATCAATTACCAGCAGATTGTTTACCTACAGCACAAACTTAACACAATGAGCTTTCGCTCAGCAAGTACAACTCCTATACCGCGACTCATAAACTTATATCATAACATAACATCATTTTATTGCATATACTTCAAGACATATAGTATGCATGAACCAATTATGTTCATATTATGCTTACTTATTTCTGTGTCTCTTATTCTACTTAGGGGCCCTTAACATGTGTGTTCGTACCTGACGCGCAACTATGAATTGGTTGGGGCGGCCAAACCAAATCCAACTCAACCCACAGTCCAACCCGACTTGGTGCGGGTGGCACGACACAGGCGACGTATCGCTTTTACCTATTTTTCATCTTATCATTCTTAATCGTGTCATACATGATCCCATTTCGTGAACATACCGTTCGATGTCATTTTATCATTACTCATATGCATTTCAAATATCTTGTAAGCATATATTGCTTACTTAACACATTTCATAGCATAGACTTATTACATACATATAACATAGCATCACATCATAACACATAGCACAACAATAATATCTAGGCAAGTATACAACTAATAGCCTATACTGTAGGCGGCATTGTACTTACCTTGTTTATATCTGGCGATATGCTGTTCCACCTCGGGGCTCAGCTGCAGGTTATATCCTGCTTAATCGAAGGACTAGTTAATATTCTAGCCTATGACCATAATAATGTTGGTTCTCCACCAACATTCATGCAATGCTTTGGTTATATGTCCCCCCTATCTTAAAACATTTTATGTGTGGTTACGTTGGATAACCTTTCATATCTATCACATGTGAGAGCGTAAAAAGGGTTAGGCTAACACCTAACCTTAAACTTACCATTATTCTAATCCGAATTAGGTTAACCGAAGTCAACCTCTAAGTTACTAAAGTCAACCCTCCCTTCGGGTCAACTTCGGGCTTTGGGGCTAAGCCCTATGATTCGGGTATAAATTCTCGATCACCGTTCATTATTCTTGTCTTATAACCTAGTTAAGAAAATTATCGTTTTTCTTTATCTTAAAATAGGTTTTGGGCATACAAGCCTAAAACTCCTTTAATTTTTCTTAAAAAATCCTTAACTCTTGAAACATGGTCTTATAAAATGTTTGAGGGTTGGAAACTGCCTTTGGAACAGTTTCTATGTTCAAAACAGAGTGTTTAGACAGAGAAACAATTTTTCTCTACTGGTTCTATAAAATTATGTGCAGGAATGTCTTGCTCCCTGCACAGTTTTTAGAAAACAGATCATAATTAAAAATCCTTTTGGAATTAGAAAAAGTTGTCTTCGTGAAAGTTCTAGCTCTCGAAGAGATCTAAAACTTTTGTGTTTTACAAAAATTCTGATTCTGCTTAGATCAGTTCCAGTTTTAATTTGAATCCGGTTGATCATAAAAACTGCGTCCAGATGGACCATCTTTGGTTTTTCATAAAAACGGAGGACTTTGGAACCTTATTTTGAGAAACGGTTCGCGAGGTCCCCTAGGAAAGACCCTGTTCTACAACTTTCGTGTTTTACATTTTTTCCCATTCAGCCTCTAAAGGCCTGCAATTACCAGTTTCCTAAGACTGACCAGTTTGGAACCCGAACTGGCAGCCTTGCTTACTAGAATTGATTTACGTCCTAATTTGCGGTTTCTACCTCAACCGATCACATCGGGAGCCTAATGACAAATCATGCAGCGTTTCTAACGTCTTGCATGTTCCAACATACAAACCCAACACGTCCATGCAGCCCATAGAAACCGAACCCTAACCTAGGGTTGCATGGTCTAGCATAACACAATTCATTCCATACATTCCATTACATACCAAAATAAATTCAAATCATACATTCACATGCTTGATCATGCTATAGGGGACATATATCCTCATGTAAAATTCTAGCATGCAATCCTAGCATATCAATCAAGTATAAGCATAAATAATGACATAAATAAACCAAACCACCCTAAAGGAACTAATCAAGCACTTAAGGACATGAAAATAAATAGGTGAGCTTATGCTCTTACAAACATTTGCTTAAACAAATACATTTAAATCTCCACTTAAAAACTTGATTGAAATAAGATTAGAGCTTTCTGAAAAATTTACCTTGAAATGGGTAGGGTTTGGCTTAAGGACTTGAACCAATTCTCACCCTTGACTCTAAGCTCCCACAACCGGTTTTAGCTCACCCAAAATGCACCAAAACTTGGCTGTTTATGGACTCAAAATCAGCCTCCAACCTATGCTCGGCCACACCTAGGGGCTGCACCCAAAAATTGAAATTTTCCACTGCTTTTCCCTGCACACACAGTGGCTGCTCCTAGACCCAAAATTGGTCTCCAAATCTTGTTTTCGGTTGCTCGGATCACACCCGAACTCTCCCCTAAAGTCTCCCCTAACTTTCAAGAATTTTTTTCTCACTTTCCCCTGCTCACTGTCCATGGCAACAGCCTAGAAAAATGGCTGGAAAATTTTTTCCTCACTTCCCTCTTGCTTCCTCACACAAACCGAACACACCCTCTAACTTGGTTCAAGAAATTTTTCTGATTTCTTTCTCACTCTCACTCTCGGTTTTTCTTGGCTGAAAATGGGCAGAATTTTGCTTCATTTTCTGATTTAAAAAGGGTGGAAGACACCCCTATTTATAAGCAATGTGGGACTCTTGAAACATAAAATTTGACCCCAAAACTTTTAAAATTTTTCACAAAAAAACCACATAGGTGGCCGGCCATTTGGAGTGGAGAACAAGCAAGAAAACTCTAGAACAAGACACATGTCTTGTGTGGATTTGTTCTCCAAAAATGTGATGATGTCATAAATAAAAAATTTATGATGTCATAAATAAAAAGGCTTGTTTGTCTACTTTTTTCAATAAGCAGTATAATTTAAACTAAACACAGATAAATCTAACACTGTATTGTACTAATATATAGTATTAATATTTTATACTGTCATAAAAATTTTATCTGTGAAAAATCGGGCTGAAAAATTTTTTCTTTATTTTTTCAAACCCTTTTGTCCTGTACCCTAATTTTGCGTGCTTGATTTTTCTACAGTGGTTTTAGTTCTCATTTACGTCATCTTATCCGAAAAAATGAGTTTTCGCAGTATTTTTCATATACTGCATCTCACAAAATTGTACAATGAGGGTTTTGACCATTTTGATCAAACTTTGACTTTTCCGAGTCAAAGTTGACTTTTTTGGTCAACCATTTGACTTTCCCAGAATGATGTAAATTTCATCTCTTTTCATCCGAAAAGACCAGTTTTCAACTAAAACAGGCATATTTAAGTCTTATAATATAAAGCTATAAGAGCTCATAACACCGAATAGAGTTCTAAAACGAACTTTTTCATAAATGTCGATACGGCATGCATTTAATTTCTTTAAAAAGGAAATAGTAACATAGAAAAAGTCAGGTATTACAGATTTCGTGAAATAGGACATAAAATGAAACTAAGAACAAAACTGCTAGTTCGGATGCAAACTGGCCAATTTTTTGGGAAGTGGAATTTGAGGCCTTTAGAGGCCGAATTGGGAAAAACGTAAAACATAAAAGTTGTAGAAAAGGGTTTTTACTAGGGGGCAGCGTGGACAGTTTTTCAAAATGAGGCTTCAGCGGTCTCCGTTTTTGCAAAAACCCGAGCTTGACCGTGCCCAGGATTTATACACGGCCAGGTGAGTTCAAACGGAAATAAGAGCAAGCTAGAGTCCGAACTAGGTTTTTATCAAAACATGAAAGTTGTAGGATTTTTTGAGAACTAAAACTTTTGTGAAGACAAATTTTTCAACTTCAATCTAGATTTTTAAATAGAAATTGATTTCTAAAAACTGTGCAGGAAACAGTAAAATCCTGCACAGGAATTTCTAAAAGCAATTCAGAAGAACTGTATTTTTCACTGAACTCAATGTTTTGACTGTGAAAACTGTTCCAATGGCAGTTTTCAGCCTTTAATGATTTTTAGAATACCCTACTTCAAGAGCCACGAATTTTATAAGATTGATTTAAGGATTTTAGATTTAAAGAAAGCAATTTTTCCAAAGTAATGGAAATTGAATTTTTAAGCCAAACTATAGTAAAACGATAATAACGAATGGTAACCGAGAGGGATACCCGAGTTACTGGGCCAAGCCCAAAGCCCAAGGTTGACCCATAAAGGGTTGACCATAGTTGACCAAGTTTGACCATAGTTGACTAAGTTTGACCATAGTTTACCAAGTTTGACTTAGGTTGACTACCTTAAGGGTTACCAAATATAACCCTATAGGATACCAAGATTTGGAACTGGGCTAAGGGTTAGGGTTATTGATAACAACCCCATGGATTATAAACCCAGTATAAATAAGACCTAAGCCCAAGAATAAGAAGGTAACCTAATAAGTCATAACTCATGTTTAGAGGGGACATATAACTAAGTTTTTACATGAATGTTGGTTAGGTTACCAACATCTTATGATTATGAATTCTTACACTATGTCCATGGAATAACAGGAGATAGCCTGTTGTTGCGCCCAAGCTTGGAGCAACACCCTATAAGACATAGCAGACGAGGTAAGTACAACTCCGCCTACAGCATAGGCTTTGTTGTGGTACTTGCCGAAGTATGTTAGATGTATGCCAGGGATGTATGCTATGTTGTATGTTATGTGTTGCTATGCTATGTTGTTGCTATGCTTTGTTGTTGCTATGTTATGTTGTTGCTTCTATGCTGTATGTTAAGTTATGAAGTATGATAAGCTAATTTCATGATGCATGCTATGACGCCTTATGTTATGAAAGAGATATGCTTTATGTAAGAGTTACATCACGAGGCATGCTCACTAAATTATATGATGAGAACAAGATCATGAACGATAAGATGAAAAGAAAGTAAGATGGCAAGCAAGTTGCCTGTGTCGTACCGACCCGCTCGTAGGTCGGGTTGGACTATGGTTTGAGTTGGAAATGGACTGGCCGCCCCAACCACTCCATAGTTGCGCACCCGGTACGTACACTCAAGTAAGGAGCCCATAAATAAGATAAGTTATGAAAGTAAGTTAAGAATGAGTAAGAAAGCATAATACGTGCATAAACAGATCATGCATATATTATGCGATGCTTTGTTAAGTAATGAAATGAGATGTTATGTTACGTTGAGTTAAGTTATGATATGAGGTGATATGCCATGATGAGTTAAGTCAAGATGAAGATGTGTATGATAAGTTATGTTTGTTTATGTCGCCGTATAGTAAGTTGTACTTGCTGAGCGAAAGCTCATTGTCTTAAGTCTATGCTGCAGGTAAGCAACCTGCAAGCAATTGTTGATACAAGATGAAGGAGCATGGCAGGGCGAACTCTGAAATGTGGGAAATCAAGCCTCTACGCGTTTTGTCTTCTTACCTGTTTATTTTGTGTTTGAACATCTTTATGTAAAATATGTTTATACGCTTGCACGCTTATACGCCTCGTATAAAAAAAATTTCCGCTATTTTTCACTAAATAAGTAAGTATGATTCATACAAGTACGATAAGTTAAGTAAGCATGTATGTAAGGTAACGGCCTGTGCTAGGCGGGTCGTTACAGAGTTGGTATCAGAGCGGTTTCCTACGATACGATTTCACAGTCTGCCTGCCATCGCCACCATCATTGTAAGTTAAATTTATATTTAATGTATATGCATAAGTATTTATGATGAGATTATGCTGTGATAAACGCGGCAATATGGATCCTGCACGGGTAGATGTGAATCAAGAGGCAGTTACGTAGTTTTACGAGTCACGTCCCCTACTATACGATGGTATGAGACGATCGGTATCCATAGCAGCTTGGCTATACGATATGGAGTTGATTTTTCATATCTGCCATATTGAGGCCCATCTACAGGTCTCTTTAGCCAATCGGTGCCTGATAGCGGACTCCCGGTTATGGTGGATGACTTTCGGAGAGTGGCAGATGCCCAGTCGGACATGGGCACATTTTCAGGCTGCAATACTCGCGTGATACGAGCCAATCCCTACTGAGGGGGCCGGTGATGGTGAGCTGTACCGTGATCCCGAGATCTATCGGGATATGCATCATACGCGATATCAGAGTTTTGTGGCAGATTGGCATGCGTACCCTTAGGAGTCCATGGGCCACTACTGCCGAAGATTCCAGGACGCCATGCTACCGCACATTCCTCAGGATCTACCCCACCCCCAACTGCAAGCGTTAGTGATATTACAGAACGGGGTACCGCCTCAGATCCGACAGTTCGTTATGACACCCATGCTGGGGACGACAGTCGGCGACATAATGGACGATATCTTGGAGGCAGAGATCATTGCGCATATGACGCAGGCCGACGCCTATATGGATGAGTACTAGATCCCGATCGACGACGCTGGGTTGGGAGAGCCGCAGTATGAGGTAGGGCCGTTGTTTCTAGAGGACCCAATTCCTGCCGTCCCAGTGCAGGAGGTACCAGCCCATGAGGCTGAGGACGGGATGGACGTAGAGGACGCTGCCGACGACATAGTTGCTCCGGTAGACCCACCGGAAGACCCTCCGATTATCAATATCTCTAGCGATGATGAGGATGAGGAAGAAGATATAGAGCCAGAGCCAGAGCCAGGGCCCGAGCCAGGAGACTGGGTTGAGGACATCGATGACTTCGACGATGACCCCGAGGAAATATTGTTCGACGAGGATGATTGGGATGCAGATTCCGAGGCTTTGTTTGTTATCACGATCGAGATCATAGTATAGGCCTAGATCGATTATGTATATTTCTTTTGACCTTAGGACTGATGTGTATATGTATTTTTGACCATGGGACTGATATGTACTAGCTTATTATATTTTTGACGATAGGCTTGTACTTATGTAGGATGGTAAAGTGGTAGCCACTTCCATCCCAGTTTTGACTATGTACGATGGTAAAGTGTTAGACACTTCCATCATATTTTTGGCCTTGTATATAAAGATATGTATGTACAGTATGATGTAATCAATAGGTATTTACAGTATTGTAAATTACGATGTACATGATATGTATATATGAGACAGTAAGAATGATGTACTTTTGAAAGTGTATAAAGAGACCTTGCAGACACAGGATATATGACAAGAATGTGTTATATTATGAAAAGTCATAATGTGAATATGAAAGTTATGTTATGATATGACAAGTATCTGATGTGATACGATGACGCCCTTTATGTTATGATATGACATGTGTGATGATGTTACAACATGATATGTTAAGATATGACACGATAAGTCATGCATGGAAGAAAGGATATTAACAGTACGATAATATCTTTTCTTATGATAGGGATTAGAAGATGGTATGTCCGCGCATAACAGTACCTATTAATCCGCCTAAGTTGGATCTCGCGACCGTTGTTGCAAATCTGCAATGGCAGTTGCTCGAACAGCAGTGAGAAACGAATCGACTGCAAGAGCAAATAGCCCGTATGAACCAAAGACCCCAGATTAACGAGATTCCACCTCGACTGTAACGCCCCGACCACCCACGTAGGGCCGACCACACGAATGGGGGCCGATACATTACTGACTTGACTTAACTTAACTTAGTTTCTAAATCTAATATTTAGACTAATCGGGAAAAATTTAAGAATAAATTTTTTTTTCTTTCCTTTTCTTTTGAAACTTCATTTTAAACTCGTGATTTGAAAACATTACATACATACATAAACTTGTACATATGGGTAAACTTTATCATGAATACCCATTACTTGTTATGCCGATTGTAAGGTCCCATAATAACTTTCAAACCGATCTTAAAACATTTCATACATAACGTAACTTGACACTTAAACATACATGTAAAACTTCATAATCAAAATAGTTTGCGGAAAATATGCGTAGTGGTATCCCATACTGCCATTCACTTGCTGCATCGTTTCCATAGCCCACCAGGTGAAGCTGTAGGCCTTTTATCTTTACATATAGTATGGAATATATCTGATAAGCTTTCGCCCAGTAAGTACAGACATTATCTCACAAAAACATGTTAATATCACGTATATGCATGAACCATTTATGTTCATTTATAAATATTTTATGATCGATTATTAACTTGAACTTATTATCTTTCCTTAACATGTGGGCCCCTTGTGTACGTACCAAATGCGTACTCTCCAGATAAAATTAGGGTTTGCAAGGTCCCTAACAGTTCTGGGAATCGTAGACATGACAATTGATTATACCCTCACGCATCAATGAGAGGTTGATAATCATAACTTGAACTTGAAACAACTATCCTCTACCTAGCGGGAGGCTGGTACGACACCTTACTTGTGTGTTCTTACCATGTGGTTTAGCATTAGTGAGCATGCCTCATGATGTTACTATATCATATCCTATACATACACATGGCATATTTAAAACATCTTTAAAATATCCTTAAAACATTGCATCTTTAGAAACATGACATCTTTAAAACATAGCATCTTTAAAAACATGGTATTACATATCATAATATAACATAGTATGAAACATGTCATAGCATACTTGAAAATAAATTACTATCTTCCATACCGCAGGTGAGGTTTGTACTTACCTGAGGTCCTACGCTATTGACTTACTGTTTCCAACATGATACATCAACAGGTTCCTATTCTTGTTTCAATCACGGTGTAAGATAAGATTATCCTATCTTACCATAAATCATTACATATGATGTTGGTATCCTAACCAACATCCATGAGCAATCCTAGTCATATGTCCCCCCTATATCATCTCATACTAAACTTGTTTGGTTACTTTCTTTATCCTTGGGCTTATGTCTTACTTTTACTTGATCCGTAATCCATTGGGTTATTATCAATAACCTTAAGTCTTAGCCCAATTCATTAACCTTGGTATCCTTTAGGGTTATATTGGGTAACCCTTAAGGTCAAACTTAGCCAAACTTTTGGTCAACCAAAGTCAACATTTGGTCAACTAAGGTCAACCCTCTTTGGGTCAAACTTTGGACTTTGGGCTTAGCCCAGTAACTTAGATATAATTTCCGGTTACCGTCCCTTACGTTCAATTTGTTATCCCTTGGCTTAAAATCCCATTTCTTCTTAACTTGAAAAACTTAAAGAAAAATTCCAAAAACTCTTTATTTAACTTGTAAAAATTCAGGTTTTCGAAACGGATCTTTATAAAAATCGTTTAGGACTGAGAACTACCTTTGGAACAGTTTCCATAGTCAAAACAGTGGTTTTGAGAAGAAAAACAGTTTTTCCAAACTAGTTTTAGAAAATCATGTGCAGGAATTTTCTGTTCACTGCACAATCTTTGGAAAACGGTGTCAGTTTAAAGATCCAATCCGAATTTGAAAAACTTGTCTTCACAAAAGTTTTAGCTCTTGAAAAATCCTAAAACTTTTATGTTTTACGAAAAATCCAGTTCTGCTTGTATGCTTGTCAGTTTTCGTTTGAAACTGGCTGGTCGTGTAAACTAGGTCTGGGCAGACTAGCCTCGGATTTTTATAAAAACGGAGACCATTAGAGTCTCATTTTGGAAATCTGCCTGCGTTGTCCTCTAGGAAAAGTCATTTTGAACACTTTTATGTTTTACATTTTCCCAAATTCTGTAACGCCCCCTTACTATGTAGGGCCGTCGCGCCTTACTTACTTACTTAACTTTACTTGAGAATTAGGAATATATATATATATTTTTTGAAACATACTTATAAAAACATTTGTCCTTAGCAATATATCATTACTACTTAAGTAAACGTTTACTTAAGGTATTTAGTTCTAAAATACCATAAAGCATAATTTGTCTTTATCATACATGCTTATATACAAAACTTCTTAACTCAAAAATCGGTTGCGGAAACTATGCGTAGTGGTATCCATACCGCCTTCGTCCGCCGCCACACCGCTCCAACAATGCCCAGCATTAAGCTGCGGGTTTCTTACCTACAGTATGAAATATAACTGAATGAGCTTTCGCCCAGTAAGCACAAACATAATCTCACAAAACATTAAAACATCTTGAAAACATTCATCATCATATGCATATGCGTGAACCATTTATGTTCTATTTATGCATTTCTTTTAACTTCCTTATCTTTCTTATGAGCCCCATAGTGTACGTACCATTATTTATTTAGCGCGCCTCCAGGTTACAGATAGGGGTTGCAAGGTCCCTAACTGCTCTAGGAACATTGGGTGATTACACCCTCCCGCATCAACGAGAGGGTGAATCCTTTACTTTAACATGAAAAATCCTCCACCTTGTGGGAGGTCGATACGACACTTTACTTGTGATTTCTTACCATGTTATTTATCCTTAGTGAATATACCTTATGATGTCACTATATGATAACATACTTTTTATCTCATTCATAACATGGCATGGTATTCTTTTCATTCATGGCATTTGCAAACATGACATTTTTATAAACATGACATTTTGCAAATATAGCACTTTTATAATCTTTTGTAAAAATAGCACTTTTTATAAACATAGCATTTTGCAAAAATAGCACTTTTTAATAACATAGTATTTTGTAAAAATAGCACTTTTTATAAAGCATGGCATTTCATAGATATAGCACACAACATATTGCAGCATATTTGAAAACCACATACTTGAACATAATTTACTAGCTTTCATACTGCAGGTGAGGTTTGTACTTACCTCTAGTGCCGTATCCTTAAAATTGCGTTCCTTAAACTTGTCGGCAACGGCAATTCACTTTCCTGATATACCAAAAATATAGGATCAGGATCCGTTCGTAAGGTGTTGGTGACCTACCAACACTCACATCTACTTTTGGTTGTATGTCCCCTATACATGATATCCATTTTGGCCACTTTAATCCCCATTCTTTAACGAACTTCGATTAATCCTTAAGAGGTTACGTTGGGTAACCTTTTTGGTTAGAGCCTTGCTCTATTATTGGGCTTTGTTCATACATCCTTGTTATTGGGTTACTTCCATTAACCCTTTAAATCTTAGCCCAATTATACATGTGGGTATCCCTTAGGGTTATATTGAGTAACCATTAAGGTTAACCTTATTTAACCTTGGATCAACCTTTTGTCAACCCTTGGTTATTCGTGTGTTTGTAACTCAGATATAATATCCGGTTACCGTTCGTAATCGGCTTGCTTACCAATTTTACTTTAAAATTCCTCTTCCTTATTTTTGGAAACTCTTGTGTAATTAACTTCCAAAAATCCTTTATTTTTGGCTTGTAAAATTCTAACTCCTTTAATTAGAAAATACTTTGGCTTAATCTTAATATTTTCTTTAACTTGTAAATTCTTGGTTGAAACCCTCTTTTTCTTTACTTTGTGAAAAAATGTGAATTTCAAACCCGAGCCCTTAAAATTCATGGTTTTCGAAACAAATCTTTAATAAAATCATTTGCGGTCGGAAACCACCTTTGGAATGGTTCCCAAAGCTAAAATAACCATTTAAGAACACTTCACAATTTTTCTAGAAAATATTTTCGTGAAACTCATGTGCAAGATTTCGGGCTCCCTGCACACCTTCCATAAATCACGCCCAGTTTAAAAATTGGCTTGGAATTTGAAAAACTTGTCTTCATGAAAGTTGTAGCTATTGAAAAATGCTAAAACTTTTGTGTTTTGCATAAAATCCAGTTCGGCCTAGATCAGTACCAGTTTTTATTTGAAAACGGATTAACTCTGAAAAACTGGGTAAAGGACGTCCCAGGGTTCAGCTACGGGTTTTGGGTAAAACGGAGGCCGTTGGAGCCTTATTTCGAGATTCTGCTTGCGTAGTCCTCTAGGAAAAGTTGTTCCGAACAACTTTTGTGTTTTGAGTTTTACCTCATTCAGCCTCTAAGGGCCTTGAAATTACCCTTTCCCGAAACTGGCCAGATTCAAATCCGAATTGACAGTTTCGGTTCCTCATTTCGGTTTACGTCCTATTTGCGGAATCTATCTCGACCGATCACATCGGGAGCTTAGACAACATCAAGCAACGCTTCTAACGCCCCATTGAAACCCATAAATCCATCTCATTCAACTCATGCAACCCAAATCCGAAAATTAAAAAGACTAGGGTTACTTGGTTCTAACTCATGCATCGTCACATACAAGCATCACAAAATCCATCCCTAAACTAGCATGCTCTCATGGCTGCCAAGGGCAGATTTTTGGCCTCATCTTATGGGACATACAACCTAATTTCTAGCATGAAAAATCCATCATTTTCAAGCACAAATTTTAAAGCAAACAAGCATCAAAAATCAGCCAACCGAACCCTAACCTTATCAAGCACACACACCATCAATGAGGGCAGAAATTTAAAGTGGACTTATGTCCTTACAAACCACTTGAATCATTATCAAAAATGCTTAAATAAGACTTGATTTCAAGGTGGTTTAAGAGATTTACCTCAAACCCAAGTTAGGGTTTTGAAATCCCAAATTCTTCCGTCCTTCCTTCTAGCCTTCTAGTCCCACGGCTTTGTCAAGGAAATGGCATCCAAAAATTTTTATTTTTGTTAGCTCTATTGCTCCACCAAAACCGACCCTTAATCAAGAGAAAATCCAAGTTTTCTTACCTCTTTCTCTCTTGCTTTGTTCAGCCAACTCTTGGAGGATCCCACAAAATTTTTCTCAAATGCTCCTTCCTTGCTTGGCTCACGGATTGGCACAAGAAAATGGAATCCAAGAGAGTTTTGTTAGCTTTTTCTTGCTCTAACAAAACCGAGCATCACAAGAAGAGAATCCAAAATTTGTCAAAAGTCACTCACCTCTTTTCTCTTCTCCTCTTGGTCGGCCTCCACTTGGAAGATTCACCAAAGATTTTCTCAACTCTCTTGTTCACTCTCTTGCTCGGCCACCTTCCCAAAACTCACCAAAATTTTTCAAATTCTCTCTAACTCTCTTCTCTCTCTCTCCCACGGCTTTGTGCTGAAAAAAAATCTGAAGATGAGTGTAAGAGTTGGCTGCATTGAGAAGGGAAATGGAAGAGGTTGCTTGCCTCAAAACAAGGCTTTATGTCTTGTCTCTCTTTTCCTTCTAGCTGGCCGAATCCAAGGGAGATTAAGAGAGCATGGGCTGCTGAAAATTGGAGAGAAATGAGGGACATGTGGCAGCCCTTGGTGGAAGGAAAAGTGGAGTAGTTGCTTGTCCTCATTTCACGGCTTTATGTCTTGTCTTGTTCCCATTTTTTTTTTCATTTCTTTTGCTTCCCTTTGGCTGGCCGAACATGATGGAGAGGAGGGGAGTGCTGCCGGATTTGATGGAGAGGAAAGCAGCCCCATATGGCTAGCTTTGGCTAGTGGAGAATGAGTTCATAGGTATGGGCTTGTGTACGTGCTTGGTTAGGTTTTTGGTTGGATTTCAAGTCTCCATTTAGTTCACAAACCAAACCAAATCTCTTTTCTTTTCCTTCTAGTTGTCGACCATGATGGAGGGGGGCTGATGGCTGCCGGATTTCAAGGGGAAAATGGCATGGGTTTGACTCATTATTTTAAGCAAAAGTGACTAGGAGATGGGAGACTTGTGATGGACAAAAGTGGTTCAACTTTTCTCCTTAATTTAAGGCTTTCCCATTTTTTTTTCTTTTCCTTTTGTCTCCCATGTGTGGCCGGCCATTAAGCATGGTAAAATCCACATGATGCAACCTTGAGTTAGTGGGAGGTGATGTCATCTTCCACTAGCTCTTCCAAGGTCTTGTTTGGCCATTTCGTTCTTTCACAGCTTCTTTCACGTTCTACAGTTATTTCCAATACTGTGATAAGCATTCTTATTTTATTTTTGATCCAAAAATTCTTCCATATAAATTTTGGACCGAAACTCTCTTTCTCCAATTTTTCGGAGACTTTTTTGCCCTTAATTCTTTTTCAGTATGCTTGATTTTTTTATGGTGGATTTATGGCTTATAAAACTTCATTTTCGAAGATTCTTTCCATATTCCTTTGTCATACTTATGAAGTCGACGTTGTGACCCATCCCGGTCAAACTTTGACTTTTTGGTCAACTCTCTGACTTTTTAGTCAACCCTTTGACTTTTTGGTCAAAGTTGACTTTTTGGTCAAACCTTTGACTTTTGTAAAATTTCATCCTTTTTCGTTCTTTTTCCTTTAAAAACCTCATTCTTGGCTCGTAAAACATTAATTGAGTCTCATAATCATTAAATGAGGACCCGAACATTGTTTAAATAAAATTATGAATTTCTCATTATTATTCATAATTTTTCATATAACACATCATAAATACATAGATTAGACTCTAATTCCTTATGAACAAGGAGATTACAAGTCTACAAAATTTTCGGGTCTTACAAATTCGGCCTCTAAAGGCCTTAAATTTCCACTTTTCCCAAACTGGCCAATTTTGAATCCGAACTGGCAGTTTCAATTGTTAGGTCCAGTTTACATCCTAATGCGCAAAGTCTAACTCAACCGACCACTTCGGGAGATTACACAACAAACATACAGCGTTTCTAATGTCCCATACATTCAAACATGCTAACTCAACGTACCCATGCAGCCCCCAAAACCGACTGCCCTAGTCCTTGGCTGCATGGTTTTCTAGCTTGCATACACATAACCATTCATCACATACCATTCCATAATCAAAACTAGCAACTTAGCATGCACTTCTAGGACCGGCTGCCACATAAAAACAGGGGACATATAACACATCAAGCATCTAACATGCAATCCTAAAAATCAATCAAAATCATAAGCAAGCCACCCTTAGATCTAATCAAGCACACACCTAATCAAACTAGGGCAATAAAATAACTTGAGCTTCTGCTCTTACAATTCTCAACTTGAAATACATGTAAATTTCAAATTGAAACTTAATTGAAGAGCTTAGGGTTATGGAAAGGTTACCTTAATCCAAGCAAGGCAAATCTTAGGGTTAGGGTCCAAAATCCTCTCCCCCCCCCCCCCTTTTCTCTTTCCACAACTGGCCATCCTTGGTTTATGGGATCCAAGAATTTTTCCAACCTTTTCTTGGCTCCCTAGTGAAATCCGAACACTCCCCTTAGATTTTCTCTTCTCTTTTTTCTCTTCCTAAGGGTCGGTTTTTCCTAGAGAAAATGGGTACCAATTTTTTTTTCTTCCTTTTGGTTCTTTGGATTTTGGTTTCTAGAGAGAAAAGTGTGGGAATTCATTTTGGCATGGTTTTGGGGAGTTTTCCCAATTTTTGAGCTGAAAAATCCGCCCCCTCCTTGCCCTATTTATAGCTGAAAATTAAATAATTTTTGGATTTATTTTTATTTCAAAAATTACATTTTGACCCCAAAAGTAAAAATATTTACAAAAACACCCCTATAGGTGTCACTTGGCCGGCCATCCCCTTGTTCTCCAAGCAAATGATGACATCATCATGCTTACCTCATCATGCTTACATCACCTATTTTTCAAAAATTACATTTTGGTCCCAAATGACAAAATCTTTACATTTTTGCCCCTTAGGTGGCCGGCCATCTCACCATTTTTCTAGAAGATTCCATAATTCTTTCCATACTAATTTAATCATTTATGATGTCATAAATTCATAGGGAAGTGAGGTCATCATCTTAAGGCCTCACTTGGCTATTTCCTTAATACACAGTCCACTTTTATGCTACACAGATATTTCCAATACTGTTATCAACTAATAACAGTATTTTATACTGCACTGTAGTCCAAAATTTATCTATGTAAAATCGGACTGTATAAAAATTTTTCTTATTTCTTTAAGCCCTTTTGCCCTTTATTCCTAACCTGGTGTGCTTGATTTTTCTATGGTGGTTTTGAATCTAAATCTTCTTATCTTATCTATAATAACGGTTTTTCGTAGTATATTTTCCATAATACTTATCGTATCACAGTACCGTCATGCCTTTGACCTCTATGGTCAACCTTTGACCTTTTTGGTCAAACTTTGACTTTTTCGGTCAAACTTTGACCAACATAAAATCATGAATTTTTGTGATGCCTTTATCACAAAAACCCTATGCATGACTAAGTAACTATTTATTGAGTCTCATAATTAATTAAATGAGAACTCAAATTTTTACTGATAAAATTATGAATTTCACGTTGATATTCATAGTTTTCGTGAAATAGCACATAAACACATAATACGGACTTAAATTCCTTTAATTGAGAGTCCGTAGAAATTTCGGGGTATTACATCGAGTTCACCAAGTACCCCCAGTAGTACCCCCGGTACTGGAGGCTCAACCCAACGTACAACCAGAAGTCCAGCCAGAAGCTCCACGGAATGCTGAAATTCCGATGGCACCAGCTGGAGGGCAAGTGAACCTACCGCCAGTACGGGAAGATTTACTGTATGAGCGATTCAGGCGAATGAAAGCGCCTGAGTTCGAAGGCCCAACTGAACCTATAGCCGCCGATAACTGACTAATTGATATCCAAGTTATTTTGGATTTCATGCGGTTAACGGAGCAGGAGAAAGTTCTTTGCACTTCTTTCGCTCTCAAAAAGGACGCACGGCATTGGTAGATGACTGTTCAGATGCGTCGAGATGTCACGATCATGAGTTGGCAGGACTTTGTAACCGAGTTCCGTACGATGTACTATAACAGAGAGGTCCTTGCTGCTCAGCAGGACGAGTTCACGAATTTTAGACAGGGGTCAATGACGGTAATGGAGGCCGTAAAGAAGTTCAAACAGCTAGCTCGGTTATGTCCAGACTTGGTACCAAGTGAGACGGAAAAGGTGAGAAGGATAATGAAGATGTTTAGAACCGACATCGCTAAGCAAGTGAGCGCTGGCAGTAGTCCGCCTACCTTGGTGTCCGATTGCATAAGTCGGGTAATAAGAGCTGAGTACTGGATAAACCAGGACAAAGAAGCAAGGGCCCAAATCTTCAAGGTGAAAAGGGAGGAGAAGGCTGTAGCGAAGCTAACACAGCCCCGACAAGGTTCGGAAGCGTACCCGAAGGGCCAAACTAGTAACCCTGCGCAAGGTTCCAAACAGTTTGGGAGGAACAAGAGGAAAGAGAATTTCTCAGGCCAGGGTCAAAAAAGGAATTTCCCTCAAAAGAAGAACAACTGAGGAAATGAGGGGAATAACGCTAACTATCCCGCGTGCGCGAAGTGTGGGAAGAAACACCCGAGAGTGTGTAGGATGAGGTCAAATGCTTACTACCTATGTGGCAAAGAAGGGCACTATGCAAGGAACTGCCCTCAAAACAACCAGAACCAGAACCATCCTTATCCAAACTGGAACGCCAACAGTCACCAGTTGCATGCAGTCCAAGTCAGGCTTGAAGGACCCTCAATTACACAAGGCAGACTAGAGGCTCCTGAACCTCAAGCCAGGATTTATGCGTACACGAAGGGAGATGCTGAAGCAGGGACATCACACGTGGTGACAGGTCAGATTTCTATCACCACCTATGATGCTATTGCGTTGTTTGATTCTGGTGCCACTCATTCATTCGTATCTTTGGAGTTCACCTAGAAATTAGGAACAGGTGTGGATAGGTTAGAGCAGCCTTTCAAAACTTTTTTGCCATCCAGAGAGATTTTGTGGTCCAACTTTTGGATTCGAAATGTTTCCGTAACTATTTGTGGCAGAGAATTAATTATAGATCTCATCGTGATCAAACTTCAGGATTTTGATGTGATCTTAGGGATGGATTTCTTAGGAAAGTACAACACTAAGATTGACTGCCGAAAGCGTTGTGTATCGTTCAGCCCCTACGATGAGAAGGAGTTTAGTTTCTACGAACAGCCCCAGAGTTCAGCCACCAAATTGGTTTCGGCAATAAAGGCCTGGAAAATGTTAGCTAATGGATGCCAAAGATATTTAGCTAACATAGTGGACGAAGATCAGGAAGCAGAGTTAATGCCGGAAGATGTTCCCATTGTAAAGGAGTATGTGGATATCTTTCCAAAGGACTTACCTGGACTTCCGCCGGAACGGGAGATTTCGTTCGAGATCGAATTGCTGCCTGGAATCGTACCAATATCGAAAGCGCCTTACCGTATGGCACCCGCGGAACTGAGAGAGCTTCAAATACAGTTACAAGAACTACTTGACAAAGGGTTCATCCGATAGAGTCACTTTCCGTGGGGAACGCCTGTCTTGTTCGTGAAGAAGAAGGATGGATCGTTACGCATCTGTATCGATTATCGTGAACTGAACAAAATAACGATTAAAAACAAGTATCCCCTTCCGAGGATTGACGATCTTTTCGATCAACTCAAGGGAGCAGTCGTATTTTCAAAAGTTGACTTACGATCAGGCTATCATCAGCTCAGGATTAGGGAGGCAGATATCTCCAAGATGGCTTTTCGAATGCGATATGGGCACTACGAATTTTTGGTTATGCCGTTTGAATTGACCAATGCCCCGACAGCTTTTATGGACCTCATGCACCGAGTGTTCAAGGAATATTTGAATAAGTTTGTTATCATCTTTATTGATTTATTCACGGTCCAAGACGGAACATGAGCATCACCTTAAGTTGGTGATGGAGATGCTAAGCCGGAATCAGCTATATGCCAAGTTCACAAAATATGAATTTCGGCTGGAAAAGGTTCATTTCTTGGGGCATGTGGTGTCAAAGGAAGGAATTTCCGTAGACCCAGCAAAAGTGGAAGCGGTCAGTATGTGGCCGGTACCCAAGAACGTTACGGAGATAAGAAGTTTTCTTGGATTAGCTGGATACTACCGATGACTCGTCGAGGGATTTTCCAAGATTGCTGCACCATTAACAGCCCTTACTCGAAAAGGGAAGAAATTCGAATGGACACCGAAGTGCGAGGAGAATTTTCAAGATCTCAAGAGGAAGCTGACAAGCGCGCCAGTGTTGATAATTCCTGATGTTGATGCGGGAAACTTCGTGATTTACAGCGATGCTTCTAAGAATGGATTAGGAGCTGTCCTGATGCAGAATGGGAAGGTAGTAGCCTATGCATCACGACAACTGAAAAATCACGAAAGGAATTATCCTACGCATGATTTGGAATTAGCAGCAGTTGTTTTCGCACTCAAGATTTGGAGACACTATTTGTATGGAAACAAATGCAAAATCTACATTGATTATCAGAGCCTCAAGTATATTTTTACTCAGAAGGAGCTCAACATGAGGTAGCGTAGATGGCTAAAGCTTTTAAAGGACTATGATTGTGAGATCCTTACCACCCGGGAAAGGCAAATAGGGTAGCTTCGCCTTAAGTAGGAAATCAGTAGGCATGCTGATGTCTATTGAAGCGTTTCCCAAGCCTCTACAAAGGGAGATCTCTGAGTTCAACTTGGAAATGATAACAGGAAGATTGTCTTCGCTGAACCTTCAATCCAGTCTGCTAGATTCCATCAAGAAGCATCAAGGAAAGGATCCCTTTCTGCTGAAAGTGCAACTTTTTGGCGAGAAGAACAAGGAGTTTAGGACTTCTACTAATGGCGTTATCTACTTCAAAGAGAGGATTTGTGTTCCTGACGTGGAATTTTTAAAGGAACAGATAATGTCAGAAGCCCATAAGACGCCATATTCGGTACATCCAGGAGCTTCCAAGATGTACAAAGATCTTCGAGAGAATTATTGGTGGCCAAACATGAAGAATGAAGTGGCGGAATACGTGTCAAAATGCCTAACTTGTCAGAAAGTTAAGGCTGAACACCGACATTTTAGAGGAGATTTGCAGAAGATAGAGCTTTCAGAATGGAAATGGGAGCAAACTACTATGGATTTTGTAGTAGGACTGCCCAAGACTGCAAGTGGGAATGACACGATTTGGGTTATTGTGGATAGACTAACCAAATCAGCCTACTTTATCGCGATTAAGGCCACCTTTTCGGTGGAAAGATTGGCAGAAATTTACGTAGCCCAGATCGTTAGACTACATGGAGTGCCAAAATCGATCATCTCAGACCGTGATAGACGCTTCACTTCTCGATTTTAGACGAGTGTTCATACTGCCATGGGGTCGAAATTAAAGTTCAGTATGGCATTTCACCCCCAAACTGATGGCCAATCGAAAAGAACCATCCAGACACTAGAGGACATGCTAAGGTCATGTGTCTTGGATTTCAAAGGAAATTGGGATCAGAAGTTGCTATTGATCGAATTTTCGTATAATAATAGTTATCATGCTTCAATTGGAATGACCCCATTTGAAGCATTGTATGGAAGAAAATGTCGATCTCCTATCCATTGGCAGGAAGTTGGGCCTTTGGAATTTCAAGTCAGAGATGCTATATTCATCAAGATCGCTCTTATGAAAGGAGTAATGCGATTGGCAGAAAGGGGAAGCTTAGTCTGAGGTATACAGGACCGTTCGAAATCCTTGAAAAGATTGGGAAAGTAGCCTACAAGCTTGCCTTACCGCCAGAGTTAGTATCGATGCATAATGTCTTTCACGTTTCGATGCTGAAGAAGTACATACCAGACCCTTCCCTTGTATTTAGTCAAGAACCGGTAGAGGTTCAAACTGACTTGACTTACGAAGAGAAACCAGTTCGAATTCTGGATCGAGAAGAAAAGGTCTTAAGAAATAGAACTATTCCCCTGGTTAAGGTTTTAAGGCGAAACCATAAGGTTGAAGAGGTAACCTGGGAATTAGAAGATGAGATGAGAAGGAACTACCCCGAGTTATTCTAATTTTCGAGAACGAAAATTTTTAAGGGGGGTAGATTGTAATATCTAGTTTTTCGATGCTATTATTTCCTTTCAAATGAATTAAATGTATACCATGAAGGTATTTATGAAAAAGCTCGGTTAAGAGTTTTCTTACATTTCGTGAGTTCTTATGGTTCAATAAGACTCAAAATTGATTGCTTAGACTAGTAACCGACCTTTTGAGCCAAAAGGGACGAAAAAATACATGATTTCATGTTGGTCAAAGTTTGACCGAAAAAGTCAACCTTGACCAAGAAAGTCAAAATTTGACTAAAATTGTCAAAGTGATGACTGTACAGTTATGTGACCGAGCAGTATGGAAAGTATACTGTAAAAACCGTCTTTACGGTTGAGATAGCATGAATAGGCTTTAAAACCACCTTAGAAAATCAAGCACACCAAGTAGGAATCAAGGGCAAAAAGGGCTCGGAAAAATAAGAAAAATTTTATACTGTCCATTTTTACATAGATAAATTTTGAACTGTAGTACAGTGTAAAAATACTGTGTATAAGTGAACACAGTATTGAAAATATCTGTGTAGCTTAAAAATAGACTGTTTATTAAAGAAAAGAGCCAAACAAGCCCTAATTAGGATGACATCACCTTATCCACTAATTATGACATCATAATTATTTAATTGAGGGTGGAAAGAAATATGGAAATCCCTAGAAGCCTGAGTTTTTCGCAGTATAATTTTCATATTGCTTGCAATGCTTGCAGTACCATCATAGTCATACCTTTGACTTTTCTGGTTAAACTTTGACCAACATAAAATCATAAATTTTCATTCTACCTTTTTGCTCAAAAGGCCATATGCTTGGCTAAGCAATCTATTACTGAGTCTTATAAAATTATAAAAACTCACAAAATTTGATAAAAACCCTAATCAGGCTTTTTCATGAATATCTTCATGGTACAACTTTAATTCCTTTAAAAAGGAAATTGTAAAAAGCTAGTTATTACATTGGTTGCCCTTTAGGGTCGATTAAAACTTGAATTCTTTCTCCCCTTTTCCTAATAAGATGAACTCGTTTTATGAGAGTCACTCTTCGTTTACCATTTTCATCAGGATTGAATCTGGGTGTATTTGTTTATCGTGGTTTTCCAACTTAAGAAGTCATTGACACGTCTTCCTTATCTTTTGACATTTTAAATTAATTTTAAAAAACTCTATACCCAGACACATAAAAAACACAAAATCATACAATAAATCATTCTATAATAAGTCACCTAAACACGTAAAAATCACACAAAATCATACTTGTGATATTTTAAATAAATTTAAAGAAAATCTTAACATAATTACGTAAAAACACATAATCAAACAAATACACCCAGATTCAATCCCAACGAAGATGGTAAACAAAGAGTGACTCTTGTGAGACGAGTCCATCCTGTTAAGAAAATGGCAGAAAGAATTTAAGTTTCTTTCGACCCTAAAGGGCACCCGATAAGGAAAAAAGGGGATGAACAACAGAGTTGGATTGGAATGTTTACTTGAGAGCACATTCCCATATGAATAACTGACTTTAGAAGTGCCAATTTAGCCCCAAGGAAAGAAAGAGTGTGGGTGGAAATCATAACTTCTTTCACTGTGGAACTTTCATTTAAAAAACCGGCTTTGAAATCATGCGCAAAGTCTGTCAAAAATTTTAAATATGATCTTCACCAGGCTTTTGTCAATGATCATTTTAACGAAGAAACTGTGTGGACTTGGCTACCCAAAGTGGTGAAAAATTACCCCTCCATACGTCAAGTTGATTGGGAGAGATTTATTACATTTTAACATTTTTCGGAATTTAAAAAACTATCAGAACAAGGATGTGAGTTAAAAAAGAGAAGCAAATACAGATCAACTAGTGGTCGAGCCGGATATAGGACACATGATCAAAAACTCGTATGTAAATTACTTGGCTTGGTGTTTTCACAGTATATTGTAATTTCTATTTTTACCTTTATATTTACTAATGGTAATTAATAATCATCAGTTTGAGATGAGGGGAGAATGACAAGCGCGGTATAATTTTTGGCTGGACATGCGTGTCAAGCTTAGTGGAGAGTACAAGAATCCATCATTTAGGATTGTTTGCAATATGATAGTAAGTACAAGAATTTATGGTCTATGATATTCTTATTTATACAACCTTATTTACGAGTTCATGACATGTTCTCTAATTCTTACAGGGGATTTTAGTTAATAGTAGACACAATGTAGTTTTGAATATGTTGGGATTAATGATATATTGACCAAGTCATTAGGGAATGACGAACATTCGGGTTAGACCCATGGTCAATCTAAGTTTGTCAGGCAGTATCATTACTTTAAAATTATGCAATGTTCAAAGGATAATATTGAAGTTTCGGCAGTGAAACGGCAGCTTGCTGTGTTGGAAATAACTATACAGGAACTTTGTGCGAAACATGGTATTAACCGAGAGACTATGACCGAGGAGAATACTGCACCGACTATTGATAAACACAACAACTTTAAGGCTAGTTGCACCTATAATGAAAAAGAACCTGGGGTGTC
The DNA here is from genome assembly GCA_025413485.1 of Ficus microcarpa. Lineage (NCBI taxonomy): Eukaryota > Viridiplantae > Streptophyta > Magnoliopsida > Rosales > Moraceae > Ficus > Ficus microcarpa. The sequence continues at coordinate 4,713,073 of CM046381.1, forward strand.
GGATCCGCAACCCACGCCAAACGCAAGTAAGGAATGCCAGCCTTTTCTTGATGATACAATTAATGGTGGAGATGTGATTGTTACAATTTGGCAGAGCGTAGATGGACTGTGCTCCAACCGATACAGTCCATGGGATTCCTTTAGTGAGGAGAACGTGCGAGTGAAATTATAGTCCTGAAACTAAAACGTGCACTCCTTTCTATTCTAATAAATGAAGCAACAATTATTGAAGAAGCTATCAGTGGGTTTGTTGCTTAGCCGAAAAGATTAATCGTCATTGAAATGACTCTGAGCAAGGCAAGTCGAGGTCCTAGTCATATTCCCAACTAAGAAGTTGAGGGAAACAAACACATCAAAAAGAGAGCAAGGAAAAAGAAACTACAGTCACAACCAAGAGGTACAACAACAACTACCTTCGTTCAACTTTACTAAAATTCCATTCGACTTGAGACCGTTGATGTACTATGCACAATGTTCTATGCGTGACGGATTGCAAATAGCGTTCCCAACACAACAGTCCATCAGTGGCAATGACTTGCCTGTCTATATTGGGTTTGAGGATGTATACCATTTTCACTACATTTCAAGAAATTAGTGTAAATAGTATAACAGCTTACATCAAGTAATAGATATATCCTTAAACAATACTTATTTTTCCTTATTAATCTTATGTTTTTCTTTTTGTAACAAGTTTGACCAATTATTTTGCAGTTATTTAGCAAAATGTTTTGAAAGAGAAGGTGTTGATCAATGGTTCTGGTTTATTTCTCCAATACTTGTCTCACCAGTTAAACAGAAGGCAGATCACGAAGTCTACCGTAGAGAGAGAGCTAACAATATTTTACGAATCTTAACAAACACAGCGAAAGGAAAGTTGTTTCTTGTGCCATAAAACAGCGGGAAACATTGGATCTTGGCAGTTATTGATCCGTGAGATGACTTGGTCATGTATTTTAATCCTTTAGGAAACGAACCAGATTATGATTTTGAAGACGTAATTAAGTTGTAAATATATTATTATGTTCCAAATTGTGATTTGACTTTACATTATTCTTATATTAATTATTTTGAATTTTGTTAAATTGTTAGGGCACTAAATGACTGGAAGATTTTGATTGGAAAAAAAGTAAGAAAGCAACGGAACTATGAAATATTGATTGATAACGCTCGATGTCCTCTACAAGAAGGTTATGTTGGATGCAGTTATCTTGTTTAACCTTTATACGAGAAATAACATTGACTCTCGATAGACTATCCTTACTTTAAACTAAGGATTTTTATACCAACGTTGACATGGGTTTAGTAAGGTAAGAGTAGGCTAATTTTGTAATGCAGTTCATCTAATATAGTTAGAAGACAATTTTTAAATTTTGTAATATAGTGTATGTTTTTGTAATAATTATTGTACATTGTGACACAAAATTAATTAAAACTTAGCTATTGTTTTAATATGGACTGTGCAATGGATAACACATGGGATTTGCCACCTGTGGAAAATCGCATGAATTGTGAATTTTTTTTTTCAATGTAAACTTTCCACGACCGTTTCAAAGAAAAATGATTATGGTAGATTAATATATCAAAAAACGATTGTGGTAAGTTAATATACCACGACTGTTTTCATCAAAAACGGTCGTGGAATTGCCCTCTCTACCCCGTATTTGGCAACATTTTTGTATATTCCACGATGATTAAAAACCTGTCGTGGAATCGAAATCTTGGATACCACAACGGTTAAAAAACAGTCATGGAAATATACCACAATGGTTAAAAACTGGCGTGATATCCACTTTTTTTACTAATGCATGACCTTTTTTAAAAAATGGTCGTGTAAGCTCCTGTAACGACCCCTCACGAACCGTTACAGTTGACTTTTTAGTTAACATTCATCTCTTATTAAATTGCGGAAAATATTAAGTTTGAAATAAAAACATTTGCATAACGGAAAACTTTACTTAGATAATTTTAAAAAACTCTAGAAATTTTTTTTTTAGCTATATAAAAATTAAACTTCATAATTAATTTATATATATATATATATTTAAAACCCAATTCATGAAATGAAATTTAAGTCCATATAAAACATCCAAACAAATAATAATAAACTAAAGTCTCAAAACTTTATTAGAAATTAAAAATGTCCATCTCATGATCATTCCTCCCGTTTTCCTATCACATATCGTCCCGCTATCCGCTCCAAGCTCCTCCAACACTACATATTATCCTTTCATTTATCTGCAACATGAATTAACTTATATAAGTAAGAGCTTAGTAAGACACTTAAATCTCACAAATGTAAATAAACATTTTTTTTTTATCATCATAAATATAAACATCATTTAAAAACTTTTTAATTTTTAAAACCGTCATATATTGGGCCCGACATTATACCATCATAGCGCGCTAGTTACGGAAGGGTTGGGGTAACAAATCCCAAACCAACGGTGATAAAAGTCCCCTCACCGGACAGCATCATCATCATCATCGTCAAGGGTGTACAACACCATTTTAAAACATAAAATACATATACATACCATATATATACTTTTCATCAAAACGTCATCATAGGAGAAGTATTATTTAAAAACAGCATACCATCGTCATCAACATCAAAACATATACTTCTCAAATTTTTATTCATGTTGCAGGTGAGAGTGTACTTACTAAAACGCCTTACTTAACCTTTTCAGATTTTCCAATAGTGACGCGCGATTGAGGTCTCGAGTGCTCACTTTTAGAACCACTCGTGCCATGAGTAATAAATATAATAAAATCAACAAAAGCTCATAATAATTCATCAAACACATCCATTATATCATAGTAGTGCCTAAAGGCCTATTTCATTATTCAATAACATCACAACGCAAAAAAAATTGAACAATTTCATGAAATTTTAAATCCTGACCGAATTTGCCAATCAGACCTTTTTCCCTTCAAAAATTCATAACAATTCATACAAGATTCCAAATTATCTAAAACTAATTTTAAACAAAAGTAGACATCTAGATCTTTCTAATAATATCAAATTTATTAAAAACGGAGACCGTTTGGATCCTCAAGAACAGTTTTGAAAATAGACTGCTAAAATTGTATAGAATCTGGCAGCCGGACTCTGCCTCTTTGAAAAATCATAAAAATTCACATATATCTCCAAATGACCTAAAACTGATTCCAAATGAAAATAGACATCTAGATTTTTCTATCAATATCAAATTTATTAAAAACAAAGACTGTTTGGATCCTTAAAAACAGTTTTGAAAACAGAACGCTAAAATTATATAAAATTTGGCATCCGAACCTCTGTCTCTTTAAAAAATAATAAAAATTCACATATATCTCCAAACGATATGAAACTAATTTCAAATGAAAATAGACATCTAGGGCTTTCCAACGATACCAAACTTGTTAAAAATGAAGACTATTTGTATCCTTAAAAGTAGTTTCGAATCTTATCATAATGTGGTCAAATCCGAAAATCATTAAAAGTATAAAAAAATATATCATTACAATGTATATGATTCACACACACACACACAAAATAACCCTAAGACATGTTTCTAACACATAAAATTATTCAATCATTATGTCAATAAATCATAAATCAAGAAATCAAAAACCCTAATTTCGCCTTGTTCACAAAATCAACCTTATCGCCATCCTTCGATCATCATTCAATAAATATTTCTCATCCTTTCTTCAAACTCACATAAAGATACTCATTAAGAAAATCATCCAATCCCTCAAAGAATCCCAAACTAAAATAAATTTAAAAAAAATCATTCTCATCGTTAAATAATACCGAAACATACTTTGAAATCCTTTGATTTTCGGTTTGTAAGAATTTGGTGGTTTGGCGGATTCTTTTTTTTTTTTTTTCCTCTGTGATTGTGCGTGAGAGAGAGGCAGAGAAAGCAGCCAAGAGAATGGGAAAGAAAGGATAAAGGGAGGCTAGGGAAGAGAGGGAGAGAGAGAGCATAAAAAAAATAGAAACTTTGAAAATTGTAAAGAAATTAGTGAGTAATTTAATCCTAAATATATTTTGGAATTAATTAAGATTGAATTCTTTGATTTAATTGACTCTTAATATCTGTGGATTGGCTGTCAATAGTGTGTCAAAACGTGTAGAAGGAAAAGGAAACAACTAGGTTAACTCTTAGAATTTTTGCACCAAAATCACACGTGGTAAACTGGTTGGTTACTAGCAAGTATCCGGATAGTATACTGCTCATAACTTCTTACTCTGATATCGGATTTGCACAAACGAGTAGGCGTTGAAAAGCTTATGAAAAGCTCTATAAGTTTATCTAATTTGTAAAATAATTTTTTTGACATTTAAAGATTCATAATTGAGTTGTAAATTAACATCATATAGAATATGTCTTTTTTCGGATAATATACTTTCCCTCTTTTTTTTTTTTAAACATTAACATCATCATAAATACTACATATCATATATATATATTTAAGCCATCACACAAAATTATCAAGTCATCATAAAAATTTCATCAATTTGGCATGAACTTTGTTCTAGCATATCAAATCCTCATCACGTCACCTGAAAAATAACTCAACATAACATTAAAATTAAAAATTTTCTATCTCATCAATTTATCAATATTAACTCCAATGTTAATTTTCTAATATTATTGTTCGTTAACATTTGGGGCGTTACAGCTCTGTTGTGGAATCTACATTTTATAGTAGTGATAATAAATGTTTATAGATGCAAAAGGAACAATTAAATTGTTTAATAAAAAATTCGTGAAACATTGTACTTCAATACGGTAGACAATAAATAAATGTAGTTGACATGTTTGGTACAATAATTTGAAATAGGTTTGTACACAATCACTAAAAGAAAAATGATAATAACTTGTAGTCACAATATTTTTCTAGCACACTTTTAAACACAACATTTTTTTTGTGACAAAATGTTACTTTCAATCACAAGATTGAATGAATTTAATCATAAATTTTTTTTGTTGTGAGTAAAACTTTTAGTTAAAAGATTTTTTAGTCACAATGTGTCTAAAACTTTCTAGTGGTGGTTAAAAGTTTCGGTCACAATAAAAATATATAACTAAGTTCATATTATTCACAAAGTTGTGATTAAAATTGACATTTAGTCAAAAAAAAATGTGAATAAAAGTGTTGTAACAAAATATTATAAATTAAAGGATTTTTTTTTTTTTTTAGTGAGTACCAAGTGAAGTTGACAGAGTGTGTAAATACAACCATGATGACAGTGTCAGTGGACACAGTAAGTCGCCTTCAATTTTTAATAGAAAACACTAAGGAGATGCTTGCTACATATCAACATTTTATATTGAATATATTTGTTGGCAACATTCATATACATACATCTACACATACAACATGATTATAACTTTTAATCTTATAGAATAATTACATATTATTTATAAGGTTGTGACTTTACATTTTATGAGACGGAAATATTCTGATTAAAATTGTCATAAGGAAATATTGCGACTAGAAATTTATTTCTATTATAATAACTAATACAATTTTGAAGCGGTATATATATGCTGTTTGTAGATGTCATCCTGTATTTATAAGCTTCATTATGAAAACAAAAAGACTTGCTTTCTATGACACCAAGTTTGAAAACAACAAGCAATGCACATACTTGAATTCTGTTGCCACGGCTCTTTGAAATTGCATCACTGGATATTGAAGACAGCCAGGTAGATAGGAGTACAAAGACAATCAACATCTTTTTGGGATGAAAAGGTTGCCGGTGAAGTTCCCGCCATCACGATATGCGACATAAGGGCATGCCGGAGTGTGGCCTCTGTCCAAAAGCAGGTTCCATGCCGCATTCCTGTCCCGAGTTGAGAACTTCGTCCAACTACCCGTGGCGCTCTCATATCTACTATGTGTAATGCGCTTGAACTCCTTCACATCCTTATTCTTATTTATGTCCTTTGGGTCAATATCGACCGTGAAGATATCTCCATAAGGCCTCACAGAGTGTAGGAAGTGAGGCAGAGAAATGGGATCAGCAGACACCGCAGCAAGATCCGCGGTCGCAACGATGCTCCTTCCATCCGGGCTGAAGAATGGATGGTTCACATGCCCTGCAAGATCACTTCCACTTCCCACCACTCTTACCACCACCGACGGATCGTTCGCCTTCACTAGAAATACCGCAAAGTATCCTGGATCAAGGTCATTGTCCTTAGCAGGTGCATGATTAGGCTTGTCACGGGTTGATGAGAAAACTATCCAATCACCCCTTGGGGACCAGTGGCAATGTGTGTCAATCCAAGGTCCATTTGTTAGCCTTGTTATCTCGCCGTCTCCGTATTCCCCTAAATTCGCATCCTCCATTATGTATAGATTCTTATAATTGTTATCCCCTCCATCTCTTGTAGATCGATAAACTAATTTCGTCCCTGTTACAATTGGAAATTATATTATGACACAAATTGTACTCATTTGTCATTAGAAACCGTATTAATTTGTAAGGAACAAAATATTTACCATCTGGATTTGTGGATGGGAAGGCATTATTGGAGAAGAATCCATTAACGGAAGGTTTTGTGAGGTGTTTACGTTGTTTCCTTGCTTTGGAGACCTTGGGGATGGCGCAAATGTCCAGCCTTTCGCCGGCGTTGAAAGAAGGTCCAACGCATACATACAGTATATCCTTCTCGGGATTTTGGTTCCAAACCGGCGAGAAAACGTTGTCCTTATCCGTCTAACATAAACAAAACTCATCAGCTACATATCAACGATACGTTGAGTAGTGCATTTTTTTTTTATTTTATCGTTACGTAAATACCTCAAAAACCTTACGCAACCTTCCTTCGCTATCGGCTAACCACACAGCCTTGAAATCGTTGTCGACGAATGCGAGTTTGGAGCCGTCGTTGGAAAATGTTGGAAATACTCCTGACACCCTAAACAGTCCTACATCTTGATGCGGGGATTCGAGCTCGTAGAACTTTCTTGGGATCTCCTGTCCATTCTGTCACAAGTAACAATCGTTTTAAGTGAAATATGGATAGACAAGGAATAATTCGAAGATGTCGACTTAGTTGGGATGCTTTACAGAATTCAAAGTTTTTGGTACCTCGAGAAGTTCGGTCTTGCAACGATGATAACCGATGTGCTTAGTCCCATCAATCTCCATCACGAAGGGGTTGAAATGATCAGCCTTTGGTATGAGTTCTCTAGTGATTTGAATGGGTTCTCTGTTGTTAGTTGAATCAAAAATCTCGATGTGTCGATATTGATCTTTTTCAAGGTCGACATCGTCGAGCTTTGATTTCTTATGAATAGTTGCTACCGCCACTGTGGTGGCATCGATGGCTGCCGGAGTGAACGCATCGATTCCATCCGGTGTCACACGGGACTCTGTGAGAGTGTCGTGGCTAATGTCGACTCGGAAAACACCCCAATAGTCCCCAACCTTGCGGTGGAAAAAGATGATGTTGTCGCTTCCCCATGTCGGCCATCCACCGTTAGATACAATGATCTTGCGATAGAAGGGCTCCTCGACGTTCATCACTAAAATGCTCGTCTTTAGATCTTCGATCTCACCATTCCAACCACCCTTTTCCTCGAACGACGCCACCGCTATCTTCTTCCCGGACGGTGACACGGAGGGGCTTAAATCCGCTTGCCCTTTTGATCAAGCAAAATGAAGAGAAGAAAATCAGCCTAATTCCTTAACGTTCATCAAAATTGACCCAAAAAAATGAAAGGGCGTGCTAGTTAAGGAACCTGGTGGGGTAAGGCGGTCGGTTTCTCCGGTCTTAAGATTGGTTCTATAAACAGCAGTCCAAGGCTGACGACGACGAGGAGCGGGCTCCTTGGTGGAGACATAGACAAGATAATCACCGGCAATGCAACCGCTGTCTTCCATCCGAGCTCCACCGAATGTGCTTGTGTCGAAAACTTTAGCCAAACTAAAGACTTCGACTTTCGGCTCTGTGTCGTCGTTGAAGCGGAGAGCTATGTGAAGCGTTTCGAGGCTGCCTCTTTCGGAGACAAAAATCATACCCGAGAGACGGCCTGAATACACATCGGCCTCTTTGTAAATGCCTTCGGAATCCAATTTTAGGCGGTTGAGAATTGCGCCGAGAGCCGCCGGTGGAAGGACTTGGCCGTTGTAATTGTAGGACTCTCCATCGGTCAGGTGAAGCTCATGATCTTGGTTCGACGCCGGCGGAAGCGGGCGGGCGAATATGTCCAGCGCTACCAGTGGTCGGAAGGTTGAGAAGAAGGCAATGCTTCCTCTGTTTTCTACCATTTTTTTTTTTTTTTTTTTAGAATGAGTTAGCAAAATACTCCACCTTCAGATGTGTACTTATATGTGCAAGTCAACCCTTTCTCTTTTTTTTTTTTTTTTTTTTTTTAATATTTTGTGGTAAGAATGGAATATTGAATTATAATTATTGGAGAATGGAAGTCTGGTGCCAACCACGTGATCACGTTTGATACAATAAAAGCTTGGCTGGAAACTCAAGTTGGGTGGACTAAAGTTTTACTTTGCGTCTCGGTTTGTTCGCCAGTTAAAAATAAAAATTTTAAATTAAAATTCATTAATTTTTTAAAAATTAATTATAATTTTTATTAATTTAAAAAAAATAAAAATAAAACTGAGATAAAAAAATACAGTTTAATTAAAATTGTGTTAAAATATCAAATGAAATAATTATTAAAGAGAGTTTTAACTATATTCATTTTCTATTACTGATATAATATTATGCGTTATAAGTTTATTATGAACACTCATATATCATCGTTAAATGACTTAAAAAATATTTTTTTAGTTAAAAAAAAAAAAAAAAAAGAGAAGAAGTCATACCCAAAAGCATTTTTAATTATTTAATGTCTTGTTATTGATGATAATGACTACACATGCCAAATAGCTCAAGAACTGACAAGCAATTTCGGTATGCAGAAAGATACAAGCAAACCAAGTCTTTTTTTTATATTTACCAAAACTTTATAATTTAATGTTGAAATAGTGCCAGAGATAAGATGAAGAAGAATTGATTATTGACATGTCAATTCGCAGGGACAGTACTGCTATATATATATATACATTATTTGCAAGAATATTGAAAAAGATAAGAGGGAGTTTTGTCCATTTGCAGAGTTTTTTCATAAATAATATAAACTTTCGATTGCTTTATATCATCTCCCTGCTCCTAGAGGATAACCCATCTTGTTCGTTTGCCTTCATTGTACCACTTAGAAGAGAAGATTAATAATGGTCAATGGGAAAAAGAAAAAAAAAAAGAAAAAAGAAAAAGAAAAACACTACTTGTGACAAAATGTTGTTGCTCAAGAAACGACAAGAGAATTCGGTAAGC